>JAWRYS010001545.1:0-288846 GCA_034769895.1 Magicicada septendecula
ATATTTTTTAATTGATGCCTGATTGTATACCCCCTTTATTTTCTTAGTGATGGGGTTAGTGATTTCATATGTGTTATTGCCCTTGTCTTTGGTGATAGTGTACGGTCATACATATTATTATACATAGGACCTTGTTATTTATACCTTTTTGTAAGGTGATCTTCTCCTTTTCTTTCATTATTATTGCCTTCTCTTGTATATTACACTCTTTGTTGTCTTTCTTCTCTACTCCTTCAAATGTTAGATGTTTGAACATTTATTCTGGATGTCTATTAATTTAGTTTTACCCCTTATCGTTTGTTGGCTTGGTCGGTAATCAGTAGTTCAGTCCCATATTCCAGTGTTTATCTGCACTAGGTTTATCCATGGTCCATGATTACATTAGTTACCTCCGTTGTTCAGGCTGCTCTGGTTTGCATAATTGTTTCTGTCCATGTGATATTGATCTCTTCCACCTGGTACAGCCATTCTTCTAATATCATGTGTTCCTTGGCGTTAGTGCCTACCTCAATCACTTGATGATGTTGTTTATTACTCAACGACGTTAATCTTATCTCCGTCGTTGATTTTCTCACTGATATTGGTTGATTTCGCAGTTCCATCTCTGATAATTTCCCTTTTCTTATAGACTTTCTTAATTGGTCATACATTGTTTTGTAGTGATGCTTTTCAACCTTGGATACCCTCCATCTAAAGATAGGTTTGCTGAAGTTTTTTCTCGGTGGTCGATTGTTGATCCCTCCTAGAATTTCCTTCATAGCTCTCCTACATTCCATAATATTGCTCATTTCCGCATGGTCGGTAATTGGTAGATTAAACGTCTCAAGTAGTCCGTTCTTCATCATCTCCAATTCTTCTCTGGTGTTGATTAGTTTTCTTTGATACATTTTCTTAGTCTTTATAATTATCTGTTTCTTCTGTACTCCTCTACTGTTGGTTCCTATGTGTTTACTTTTCTGTTTGTTTTTGTTGCTTTTATTTTGAGGTAACAATGTACTTGGGTCTCCCTTAATTTTTGTTTTTTCATTAGTTCCTTCAGAAGTGCTGTCTAGCGTTTCATTCACCTTCTTGAACCCATTATCCAATGTTTTAAGTGGATTTATTTTGTAATTGGTTTCTTCCCATTTCTTATTCATCTCCGTTTTTGTCTGGTCGCTTTCTTCACGACGTTCTCTGAAAATTAGTCTTATTTGCTGCTTCATTTCTTCCTTATTTTTCTCATTGATTTCCTTCAGCTGTTGTTGGAGGGTCTCGTTATTTTGGTTAATGGTTGTCTCAATTCTTCTTTCTGCTTCTGAAAATTGTCCTCCTGTTTCTTAAAATTTTCACTGGTTTCTTTCTTCATACTGTTCAGATTCTCCTCATTCTTGTCTAATTTTCTATTAATCAACTCCCATAATTGTTGTAAATCCATGCCTCCTTTGGCTTCCTGCCTGTCACCCGCCTGTGGTTCCCTCTCTTTGTCGTGGGTTGGTTCTGTTGTGGTTATTGTTGTCTCCACTTCTTCGATCGATGTTCCTTCCTCTTCTTCCCCTCTATTTTCTTCCATCTCTTTGTCCTTCGCCAATTTTTTCGATAATCCTCTAGTATGCATCCTGATCTCCTTTCGTGACCGCCGCTAGAACTTCGTATCTTCCTTTCTTCTAGCTCCACCAGTTGGCCGCCAATTTATAACGTAACTCGTGCCGTCGTTCTACTGGTACCTCTGTAAAATGTTGAAGTGTGTCAGAGTGTAACTTGTGTATGTGTGTCTTACCAATTCGTCCTCGCACGGTAATGTAACTCACGATGCTTGAGTCTGTAGCGAACGTACGGATAACCAGGTATCGTAGTCCCCGATCTGAGGTTCACTAGTAGTGTATAATTCCTGGGTGGCGCCAAATTGTTTATTTAAAACAATTAAAACTGTCTTCTTATCAGCGATTTACTCAAAAGGTGTGAAGGATTCAATTCGTCCTGCCGTTTCTCGAGTTGTATAATTGAGCCGGCAGTTACAGTATTCGCTGCTTGAGCGCTAGTTATCACGTCAGAGACATTCGCTGCAAATTATAATTTTAAGAATACACTTTCCTACTGAAAATAAAACACATTTTAACATACACGGTATTGATTTATTAGCGATTTGATATTACTGTTTCATAGACACAAGCTATAATTGATTTTTTATATAATTTTGCACCGGTTATTTCTTTATGAGACGTTCTCTCACAGGGTTTTACAATCGATTTTGAACGTAACTAAACATACAGTATGGCGTTCTATCACACAAGTCAACAAATATTTTCGTTCAAATTTTGTGGGATCTTTTGATCACGTTAAAAGGCTCAGATGCAATTATAATAATAAAAATACACAACATTACAATGTTTCTACTTAAGTATTGTAACGTTTAACTATAAATGGTTTGTTGAAGTGTAGTACAAGTGTTTTAAAAGTTCGTACATGAATACAAGGTTAGTTTTATAATTTAACAAATTTTCAGTGTCTTAATATTCTTATTTAATCTTTGAAAGAGAATAAAACTGATTCAGTGGTATTTCAAAATATAGTGAGAAATATTCAAAGTGCGTTATTTCGGAAGTTGAGATAATTTATTGGATACGTAACAGCTTTGTAGCATGTGATTACTCTGTTGGTCGGGAATGAAGGAATTTGGCTGCAATATAATTCATTTTTCATTTATTCGGGCTTCGGGCATCTTTTTCAAAGTATTTTGATTCATTTATTCACTTCGTCTTGAAATAAAACATCTTCTCCATCAGGTAATTGTGTTCAGTAGTAGTCAGACTCCTTCTCGTTCAATTTTGATAAGTTAATTTACTTTTAAAACCTTTTAAATATGAAAATAGGTTGTTCTGAATTCTGGCGTCTGTTTTACTTGAGCGTCCCTTTCTGAGTAATGATATTCAACGGTAATTACCTCTTCAACCGTCGTTTCCATGGTTACCCCATTATTCTGATTATGCGAGCTTGACATAAATCCATTGTTATCAAAATTTGAATTCTTTTCAAATCTTCCTATTTCTTCTGACTTCCTTCCTTCTCTTATTTTCCTTCTTAATTATTAACTATTAGCACTGTCATTTGTATTTTCTCACAAAGATTATTTTGGTATGCCACAATATTGGGTTTTTTCATGTTTTCTAAGTTTACAATTAATTTAATATTTACTAATTACATTTCTCTGTTTATATAACTCCTTATTTCAATATTTTGTTTTTAATAATATTTACCATTCATCCTTGGTTAATTAGTCACCTTGGATTTGTTAATTACTTGGCTATTTTCATACAACTAGTATTTGTTTATGTTTGACTGTTAGGCCTGTTTCAAGTCTAAGTAGCCATTACTGGTTTTTGATTGTTTCATACATATTTATCATATAACATATAACATTTGGGCTTATGTTTGGGATAATTACCCAATCCATCTCCTATTCATAAACAATTGTTTATACAATTAATTAACATTTATTATTTAATATTGATGTACAATTCATTACTTCTTATTTATTGTTCGGGTGATAAACAATCTCACCTCTATTGAACTTGTTTCATAACTCTCCCCTTATAACATGGGTATTTACTTACGGTTATTACATACTTATTTTCTAAAACTCTTTGCTTTCCCTTCCATGTTAACATCATCTTATTACTTTTTCTTGTGATTCTCACCTTTAAATTCTACAATACATTCTTAAGTTCTATAACAATATTATTTCATAATTATTACAGTTAATACCACTCTTCAGTGTTCATTATTACTGAATTAATGTTCTATTTTAAATATTATTCATAATAACTTTATTAAATGTTATTGTTCACTCTTAAATCTTAAATATTGGTTATTTTACTAAGTCTTTATCTTAGCCTTCTCTACTCTTACTATTTTTATTACTGACCATAATTCTATTTATTTATCACTGGCACTTTTTAAATTATTTTGTGTTCATTATAATTTACTTAGTGTTTCTTTTTCTATCATATCACTTTAGTTCACTTTTGACTAGGTTAACTTCCGTTTATTTCTCACTATTTTACTCTCTTTCTCTACACATATTATATATAATTATTAATATTATGTCTTTCTCTATTAACAACTTACATGTATTCCTAACTCTTTGGCTAGTGTATTTTTAGCTATCGTTTTTTATTAATGACTATTTACAATTGTCATTCAATCAATACTAACATTCATTAATTATTTGGGTCTTTACCGGTTTCATTGTCTTTATTATTTTTGGTTACATTAATTCTCCCTTCTCTATTTTTTATTCCTTGTCTGGGTTTTCTTGACGTGTTTCATTTTGTTTTCTTCATCGTGGGTTTGTTCTCTCTTGGTTTTCATTTTTCTTCTCCTTCACTTCTCTTCTTGTTTACTTTTATTTTGGTTTGTAGCTGGCCAATCTCTGGGGTTGGGTCAATGTCGTTTTGTCTGTCAGTCTAGTAGTTGAGTTTCTTTATTAATCACTTTTGGTTTATTACTCTTTCTTCTTCTTTCTTAATTAGTTGTTACGTTTGTACTCTCTACATTATTTATTCATTAACATACATTATTTTTTAGCGTTTTTTACATACTTATTGTTATCAAAACTGATCTGAATTTGGTGATGTTATATAATGCCCTTCCACCAAAATTGATAATTTTATAAAACGTGTTTCTAAGTTTGATGAAATTGTCAATTGTATTGTATCATTTTCTTCTTAAATTCTCCTGCTTCACATTCATTTTTTATGCTTAATTCTGTATCTTTTATTTCCTTTCTTCTGATTCTTTTCTTCATTATTATTTCTTATTACGAACTGGCTTATTGATTTTTTATTATAAATTATTCCCTATAAATCTTATTTTCCCTAACTATCCCTACTTTGTAGCTGAAATCGATTCGGATGGGCTCTATTGGCTTACCTAACTCCGTCGTTCAAAACTACTCTTATTCTGAGATCAGGGGAACATCATCCCTGCTCAGTTAAATGATTGCTGGACTTATTCAACAGTCAATCTCAATTAATGAATCTTAAATACAGTCATCTCGTGTCTCATAATAATAATAATCATAATATTTGTTGGGAATCTTTTACTTTTGTATTTCATTATTGCTCAGTTCGAGTCATATATTTTTTCATCTTTCTTTATAGATACTACTTGATAATACTTGAAGCATTGCTTTTCATTGATACAATTCACATTTTTATTCATTTTTAATTACTCTTTGTTTCATTTCATTTCACATTATAACTCTTAGAATGTTTATTTTATTTATTTCATTTTTTGATCATAGGCTTGTTTAATTTTACTTCCCATATTTTTCTAAATAGTTGTGGAAGTTGATCATTTTGATTGATACTTTTTTTCCATAATTCTTTAAATATCATAGTAAGTTGGTGATTCTTACTAGTTAGGAATTTTAGTAGCTTATTCCTTTACAGTATGTTTTGCTTTTTTATGCCTCATATTTTGGCTAAAGATTATTGTGACTTAATCTTATTTTGTTAGGAATGTTCTGTAACTTCACCCCTTTATTATTATTTTTTATTCAAATATTATAGTAAGTTTGTTGTTCTTACTTTATATGGATTCTTTGTAACTTCATTTCTCCATTTTATAATTGGTCTAAAATATTCTCGAAATATTTGTGTAAGCTGTCCTTACATAACTTTTTTGAATTTTGAAATTCATTTTTTATATTTTTCTTTATTACTTATTAGCAAACTTATTTGTTTGTATTATTATTTCTTTTTATTCAAAGTAACCTGGTTGGTTTTTCAATCTTAAGTTTTTTCAGTCATGTTTGGCTGTCATAATATTTTTTAATTGATGCCTGATTGTATACCCCCTTTATTTTCTTAGTGATGGGGTTAGTGATTTCATATGTGTTATTGCCCTTGTCTTTGGTGATAGTGTACGGTCATACATATTATTATACATAGGACCTTGTTATTTATACCTTTTTGTAAGGTGATCTTCTCCTTTTCTTTCATTATTATTGCCTTCTCTTGTATATTACACTCTTTGTTGTCTTTCTTCTCTACTCCTTCAAATGTTAGATGTTTGAACATTTATTCTGGATGTCTATTAATTTAGTTTTACCCCTTATCGTTTGTTGGCTTGGTCGGTAATCAGTAGTTCAGTCCCATATTCCAGTGTTTATCTGCACTAGGTTTATCCATGGTCCATGATTACATTAGTTACCTCTGTTGTTCAGGCTGCTCTGGTTTGCATAATTGTTTCTGTCCATGTGATATTGATCTCTTCCACCTGGTACAGCCATTCTTCTAATATCATGTGTTCCTTGGCGTTAGTGCCTACCTCAATCACTTGATGATGTTGTTTATTACTCAACGACGTTAATCTTATCTCCGTCGTTGATTTTCTCACTGATATTGGTTGATTTCGCAGTTCCATCTCTGATAATTTCCCTTTTCTTATAGACTTTCTTAATTGGTCATACATTGTTTTGTAGTGATGCTTTTCAACCTTGGATACCCTCCATCTAAAGATAGGTTTGCTGAAGTTTTTTCTCGGTGGTCGATTGTTGATCCCTCCTAGAATTTCCTTCATAGTTCTCCTACATTCCATAATATTGCTCATTTCCGCATGGTCGGTAATTGGTAGATTAAACGTCTCAAGTAGTCCGTTCTTCATCATCTCCAATTCTTCTCTGGTGTTGATTAGTTTTCTTTGATACATTTTCTTAGTCTTTATAATTATCTGTTTCTTCTGTACTCCTCTACTGTTGGTTCCTATGTGTTTACTTTTCTCTTTGTTTTTGTTGCTTTTATTTTGAGGTAACAATGTACTTGGGTCTCCCTTAATTTTTGTTTTTTCATTAGTTCCTTCAGAAGTGCTGTCTAGCGTTTCATTCACCTTCTTGAACCCATTATCCAATGTTTTAAGTGGATTTATTTTGTAATTGGTTTCTTCCCATTTCTTATTCATCTCCGTTTTTGTCTGGTCGCTTTCTTCACGACGTTCTCTGAAAATTAGTCTTATTTGCTGCTTCATTTCTTCCTTATTTTTCTCATTGATTTCCTTCAGCTGTTGTTGGAGGGTCTCGTTATTTTGGTTAATGGTTGTCTCAATTCTTCTTTCTGCTTCTGAAAATTGTCCTCCTGTTTCTTAAAATTTTCACTGGTTTCTTTCTTCATACTGTTCAGATTCTCCTCATTCTTGTCTAATTTTCTATTAATCAACTCCCATAATTGTTGTAAATCCATGCCTCCTTTGGCTTCCTGCCTGTCACCCGCCTGTGGTTCCCTCTCTTTGTCGTGGGTTGGTTCTGTTGTGGTTATTGTTGTCTCCACTTCTTCGATCGATGTTCCTTCCTCTTCTTCCCCTCTATTTTCTTCCATCTCTTTGTCCTTCGCCAATTTTTTCGATAATCCTCTAGTATGCATCCTGATCTCCTTTCGTGACCGCCGCTAGAACTTCGTATCTTCCTTTCTTCTAGCTCCACCAGTTGGCCGCCAATTTATAACGTAACTCGTGCCGTCGTTCTACTGGTACCTCTGTAAAATGTTGAAGTGTGTCAGAGTGTAACTTGTGTATGTGTGTCTTACCAATTCGTCCTCGCACGGTAATGTAACTCACGATGCTTGAGTCTGTAGCGAACGTACGGATAACCAGGTATCGTAGTCCCCGATCTGAGGTTCACTAGTAGTGTATAATTCCTGGGTGGCGCCAAATTGTTTATTTAAAACAATTAAAACTGTCTTCTTATCAGCGATTTACTCAAACGGTGTGAAGGATTCAATTCGTCCTGCCGTTTCTCGAGTTGTATAATTGAGCCGGCAGTTACAGTATTCGCTGCTTGAGCGCTAGTTATCACGTCAGAGACATTCGCTGCAAATTATAATTTTAAGAATACACTTTCCTACTGAAAATAAAACACATTTTAACATACACAGTATTGATTTATTAGCGATTTGATATTACTGTTTCATAGACACAAGCTATAATTGATTTTTTATATAATTTTGCACCGGTTATTTCTTTATGAGACGTTCTCTCACAGGTTTTTACAATCGATTTTGAACGTAACTAAACATACAGTATGGCGTTCTATCACACAAGTCAACAAATATTTTCGTTCAAATTTTGTGGGATCTTTTGATCACGTTAAAAGGCTCAGATGCAATTATAATAATAAAAATACACAACATTACAATGTTTCTACTCAAGTATTGTAACGTTTAACTATAAATGGTTTGTTGAAGTGTAGTACAAGTGTTTTAAAAGTTCGTACATGAATACTAGGTTAGTTTTATAATTTTACAAATTTTCAGTGTCTTAATATTCTTATTTAATCTTTGAAAGAGAATAAAACTGATTCAGTGGTATTTCAAAATATAGTGAGAAATATTCAAAGTGCGTTATTTCGGAAGTTGAGATAATTTATTGGATACTTAACAGCTTTGTAGCATGTGATTACTCTGTTGGTCGGGAATGAAGGAATGTGGCTGCAATATAATTCATTTTTCATTTATTCGGGCTTCGGGCATCTTTTTCAAAGTATTTTGATTCATTTATTCACTTCGTCTTGAAATAAAACATCTTCTCCATCAGGTAATTGTGTTCAGTAGTAGTCAGACTCCTTCTCGTTCAATTTTGATAAGTTAATTTACTTTTAAAACCTTTTAAATATGAAAATAGGTTGTTCTGAATTCTGGCGTCTGTTTTACTTGAGCGTCCCTTTCTGAGTAATGATATTCAACGGTAATTACCTCTTCAACCGTCGTTTCCATGGTTACCCCATTATTCTGATTATGCGAGCTTGACATAAATCCATTGTTATCAAAATTTGAATTCTTTTCAAATCTTCCTATATCTTCTGACTTCCTTCCTTCTCTTATTTTCCTTCTTAATTATTAACTATTAGCACTGTCATTTGTATTTTCTCACAAAGATTATTTTGGTATGCCACAATATTGGGTTTTTTCATGTTTTCTAAGTTTACAATTAATTTAATATTTACTAATTACATTTCTCTGTTTATATAACTCCTTATTTCAATATTTTGTTTTTAATAATATTTACCATTCATCCTTGGTTAATTAGTCACCTTGGATTTGTTAATTACTTGGCTATTTTCATGCAACTAGTATTTGTTTATGTTTGACTGTTAGGCCTGTTTCAAGTCTAAGTAGCCATTACTGGTTTTTGATTGTTTCATACATATTTATCATATAACATATAACATTTGGGCTTATGTTTGGGATAATTACCCAATCCATCTCCTATTCATAAACAATTGTTTATACAATTAATTAACATTTATTATTTAATATTCATGTACAATTCATTACTTCTTATTTATTGTTCGGGTGATAAACAATCTCACCTCTATTGAACTTGTTTCATAACTCTCCCCTTATAACATGGGTATTTACTTACGGTTATTACATACTTATTTTCTAAAACTCTTTGCTTTCCCTTCCATGTTAACATCATCTTATTACTTTTTCTTGTGATTCTCACCTTTAAATTCTACAATACATTCTTAAGTTCTATAACAATATTATTTCATAATTATTACAGTTAATACCACTCTTCAGTGTTCATTATTACTGAATTAATGTTCTAGTTTAAATATTATTCATAATAACTTTATTAAATGTTATTGTTCACTCTTAAATCTTAAATATTGGTTATTTTACTAAGTCTTTATCTTAGCCTTCTCTACTCTTACTATTTTTATTACTGACCATAATTCTATTTATTTATCACTGGCACTTTTTAAATTATTTTGTGTTCATTATAATTTACTTAGTGTTTCTTTTTCTATCATATCACTTTAGGGTAAGTTCACTTTCACTAGGTTAACTTCCGTTTATTTCTCACTATTTTACTCTCTTTCTCTACACATATTATATATAATTATTAATATTATGTCTTTCTCTATTAACAACTTACATGTATTCCTAACTCTTTGGCTAGTGTATTTTTAGCTATCGTTTTTTATTAATGACTATTTACAATTGTCATTCAATCAATACTAACATTCATTAATTATTTGGGTCTTTACCGGTTTCATTGTCTTTATTATTTTTGGTTACATTAATTCTCCCTTCTCTATTTTTTATTCCTTGTCTGGGTTTTCTTGACGTGTTTCATTTTGTTTTCTTCATCGTGGGTTTGTTCTCTCTTGGTTTTCATTTTTCTTCTCCTTCACTTCTCTTCTTGTTTACTTTTATTTTGGTTTGTAGCTGGCCAATCTCTGGGGTTGGGTCAATGTCGTTTTGTCTGTCAGTCTAGTAGTTGAGTTTCTTTATTAATCACTTTTGGTTTATTACTCTTTCTTCTTCTTTCTTAATTAGTTGTTACGTTTGTACTCTCTACATTATTTATTCATTAACATACATTATTTTTTAGCGTTTTTTACATACTTATTGTTATCAAAACTGATCTGAATTTGGTGATGTTATATAATGCCCTTCCACGAAAATTGATAATTTTATAAAACGTGTTTCTAAGTTTGATGAAATTGTCAATTGTATTGTATCATTTTCTTCTTAAATTCTCCTGCTTCACATTCATTTTTTATGCTTAATTCTGTATCTTTTATTTCCTTTCTTCTGATTCTTTTCTTCATTATTATTTCTTATTACGAACTGGCTTATTGATTTTTTATTATAAATTATTCCCTATAAATCTTCTTTTCCCTAACTATCCCTACTTTGTAGCTGAAATCGATTCGGATGGGCTCTATTGGCTTACCTAACTCCGTCGTTCAAAACTACTCTTATTCTGAGATCAGGGGAACATCATCCCTGCTCAGTTAAATGATTGCTGGACTTATTCAACAGTCAATCTCAATTAATGAATCTTAAATACAGTCATCTCGTGTCTCATAATAATAATAATAATAATCATAATATTTGTTGGGAATCTTTTACTTTTGTATTTCATTATTGCTCAGTTCGAGTCATATATTTTTTCATCTTTCTTTATAGATACTACTTGATAATACTTGAAGCATTGCTTTTCATTGATACAATTCACATTTTTATTCATTTTTAATTACTCTTTGTTTCATTTCATTTCGCATTATAACTCTTAGAATGTTTATTTTATTTATTTCATTTTTTGATCATAGGCTTGTTTAATTTTACTTCCCATATTTTTCTAAATAGTTGTGGAAGTTGATCATTTTGATTGATACTTTTTTTCCATAATTCTTTAAATATCATAGTAAGTTGGTGATTCTTACTAGTTAGGAATTTTAGTAGCTTATTCCTTTACAGTATGTTTTGCTTTTTTATGCCTCATATTTTGGCTAAAGATTATTGTGACTTAATCTTATTTTGTTAGGAATGTTCTGTAACTTCACCCCTTTATTATTATTTTTTATTCAAATATTATAGTAAGTTTGTTGTTCTTACTTTATATGGATTCTTTGTAACTTCATTTCTCCATTTTATAATTGGTCTAAAATATTCTCTAAATATTTGTGTAAGCTGTCCTTACATAACTTTTTTGAATTTTGAAATTCATTTTTTATATTTTTCTTTATTACTTATTAGCAAACTTATTTGTTTGTATTATTATTTCTTTTTATTCAAAGTAACCTGGTTGGTTTTTCAATCTTAAGTTTTTTCAGTCATGTTTGGCTGTCATAATATTTTTTAATTGATGCCTGATTGTATACCCCCTTTATTTTCTTAGTGATGGGGTTAGTGATTTCATATGTGTTATTGCCCTTGTCTTTGGTGATAGTGTACGGTCATACATATTATTATACATAGGACCTTGTTATTTATACCTTTTTGTAAGGTGATCTTCTCCTTTTCTTTCATTATTATTGCCTTCTCTTGTATATTACACTCTTTGTTGTCTTTCTTCTCTACTCCTTCAAATGTTAGATGTTTGAACATTTATTCTGGATGTCTATTAATTTAGTTTTACCCCTTATCGTTTGTTGGCTTGGTCGGTAATCAGTAGTTCAGTCCCATATTCCAGTGTTTATCTGCACTAGGTTTATCCATGGTCCATGATTACATTAGTTACCTCCGTTGTTCAGGCTGCTCTGGTTTGCATAATTGTTTCTGTCCATGTGATATTGATCTCTTCCACCTGGTACAGCCATTCTTCTAATATCATGTGTTCCTTGGCGTTAGTGCCTACCTCAATCACTTGATGATGTTGTTTATTACTCAACGACGTTAATCTTATCTCCGTCGTTGATTTTCTCACTGATATTGGTTGATTTCGCAGTTCCATCTCTGATAATTTCCCTTTTCTTATAGACTTTCTTAATTGGTCATACATTGTTTTGTAGTGATGCTTTTCAACCTTGGATACCCTCCATCTAAAGATAGGTTTGCTGAAGTTTTTTCTCGGTGGTCGATTGTTGATCCCTCCTAGAATTTCCTTCATAGTTCTCCTACATTCCATAATATTGCTCATTTCCGCATGGTCGGTAATTGGTAGATTAAACGTCTCAAGTAGTCCGTTCTTCATCATCTCCAATTCTTCTCTGGTGTTGATTAGTTTTCTTTGATACATTTTCTTAGTCTTTATAATTATCTGTTTCTTCTGTACTCCTCTACTGTTGGTTCCTATGTGTTTACTTTTCTCTTTGTTTTTGTTGCTTTTATTTTGAGGTAACAATGTACTTGGGTCTCCCTTAATTTTTGTTTTTTCATTAGTTCCTTCAGAAGTGCTGTCTAGCGTTTCATTCACCTTCTTGAACCCATTATCCAATGTTTTAAGTGGATTTATTTTGTAATTGGTTTCTTCCCATTTCTTATTCATCTCCGTTTTTGTCTGGTCGCTTTCTTCACGACGTTCTCTGAAAATTAGTCTTATTTGCTGCTTCATTTCTTCCATATTTTTCTCATTGATTTCCTTCAGCTGTTGTTGGAGGGTCTCGTTATTTTGGTTAATGGTTGTCTCAATTCTTCTTTCTGCTTCTGAAAATTGTCCTCCTGTTTCTTAAAATTTTCACTGGTTTCTTTCTTCATACTGTTCAGATTCTCCTCATTCTTGTCTAATTTTCTATTAATCAACTCCCATAATTGTTGTAAATCCATGCCTCCTTTGGCTTCCTGCCTGTCACCCGCCTGTGGTTCCCTCTCTTTGTCGTGGGTTGGTTCTGTTGTGGTTATTGTTGTCTCCACTTCTTCGATCGATGTTCCTTCCTCTTCTTCCCCTCTATTTTCTTCCATCTCTTTGTCCTTCACCAATTTTTTCGATAATCCTCTAGTATGCATCCTGATCTCCTTTCGTGACCGCCGCTAGAACTTCGTATCTTCCTTTCTTCTAGCTCCACCAGTTGGCCGCCAATTTATAACGTAACTCGTGCCGTCGTTCTACTGGTACCTCTGTAAAATGTTGAAGTGTGTCAGAGTGTAACTTGTGTATGTGTGTCTTACCAATTCGTCCTCGCACGGTAATGTAACTCACGATGCTTGAGTCTGTAGCGAACGTACGGATAACCAGGTATCGTAGTCCCCGATCTGAGGTTCACTAGTAGTGTATAATTCCTGGGTGGCGCCAAATTGTTTATTTAAAACAATTAAAACTGTCTTCTTATCAGCGATTTACTCAAACGGTGTGAAGGATTCAATTCGTCCTGCCGTTTCTCGAGTTGTATAATTGAGCCGGCAGTTACAGTATTCGCTGCTTGAGCGCTAGTTATCACGTCAGAGACATTCGCTGCAAATTATAATTTTAAGAATACACTTTCCTACTGAAAATAAAACACATTTTAACATACACAGTATTGATTTATTAGCGATTTGATATTACTGTTTCATAGACACAAGCTATAATTGATTTTTTATATAATTTTGCACCGGTTATTTCTTTATGAGACGTTCTCTCACAGGTTTTTACAATCGATTTTGAACGTAACTAAACATACAGTATGGCGTTCTATCACACAAGTCAACAAATATTTTCGTTCAAATTTTGTGGGATCTTTTGATCACGTTAAAAGGCTCAGATGCAATTATAATAATAAAAATACACAACATTACAATGTTTCTACTCAAGTATTGTAACGTTTAACTATAAATGGTTTGTTGAAGTGTAGTACAAGTGTTTTAAAAGTTCGTACATGAATACTAGGTTAGTTTTATAATTTTACAAATTTTCAGTGTCTTAATATTCTTATTTAATCTTTGAAAGAGAATAAAACTGATTCAGTGGTATTTCAAAATATAGTGAGAAATATTCAAAGTGCGTTATTTCGGAAGTTGAGATAATTTATTGGATACTTAACAGCTTTGTAGCATGTGATTACTCTGTTGGTCGGGAATGAAGGAATGTGGCTGCAATATAATTCATTTTTCATTTATTCGGGCTTCGGGCATCTTTTTCAAAGTATTTTGATTCATTTATTCACTTCGTCTTGAAATAAAACATCTTCTCCATCAGGTAATTGTGTTCAGTAGTAGTCAGACTCCTTCTCGTTCAATTTTGATAAGTTAATTTACTTTTAAAACCTTTTAAATATGAAAATAGGTTGTTCTGAATTCTGGCGTCTGTTTTACTTGAGCGTCCCTTTCTGAGTAATGATATTCAACGGTAATTACCTCTTCAACCGTCGTTTCCATGGTTACCCCATTATTCTGATTATGCGAGCTTGACATAAATCCATTGTTATCAAAATTTGAATTCTTTTCAAATCTTCCTATATCTTCTGACTTCCTTCCTTCTCTTATTTTCCTTCTTAATTATTAACTATTAGCACTGTCATTTGTATTTTCTCACAAAGATTATTTTGGTATGCCACAATATTGGGTTTTTTCATGTTTTCTAAGTTTACAATTAATTTAATATTTACTAATTACATTTCTCTGTTTATATAACTCCTTATTTCAATATTTTGTTTTTAATAATATTTACCATTCATCCTTGGTTAATTAGTCACCTTGGATTTTTTAATTACTTGGCTATTTTCATACAACTAGTATTTGTTTATGTTTGACTGTTAGGCCTGTTTCAAGTCTAAGTAGCCATTACTGGTTTTTGATTGTTTCATACATATTTATCATATAACATATAACATTTGGGCTTATGTTTGGGATAATTACCCAATCCATCTCCTATTCATAAACAATTGTTTATACAATTAATTAACATTTATTATTTAATATTGATGTACAATTCATTACTTCTTATTTATTGTTCGGGTGATAAACAATCTCACCTCTATTGAACTTGTTTCATAACTCTCCCCTTATAACATGGGTATTTACTTACGGTTATTACATACTTATTTTCTAAAACTCTTTGCTTTCCCTTCCATGTTAACATCATCTTATTACTTTGTCTTGTGATTCTCACCTTTAAATTCTACAATACATTCTTAAGTTCTATAACAATATTATTTCATAATTATTACAGTTAATACCACTCTTCAGTGTTCATTATTACTGAATTAATGTTCTATTTTAAATATTATTCATAATAACTTTATTAAATGTTATTGTTCACTCTTAAATCTTAAATATTGGTTATTTTACTAAGTCTTTATCTTAGCCTTCTCTACTCTTACTATTTTTATTACTGACCATAATTCTATTTATTTATCACTGGCACTTTTTAAATTATTTTGTGTTCATTATAATTTACTTAGTGTTTCTTTTTCTATCATATCACTTTAGGGTAAGTTCACTTTCACTAGGTTAACTTCCGTTTATTTCTCACTATTTTACTCTCTTTCTCTACACATATTATATATAATTATTAATATTATGTCTTTCTCTATTAACAACTTACATGTATTCCTAACTCTATGGCTAGTGTATTTTTAGCTATCGTTTTTTATTAATGACTATTTACAATTGTCATTCAATCAATACTAACATTCATTAATTATTTGGGTCTTTACCGGTTTCATTTTCTTTATTATTTTTGGTTACATTAATTCTCCCTTCTCTATTTTTTATTCCTTGTCTGGGTTTTCTTGACGTGTTTCATTTTGTTTTCTTCATCGTGGGTTTGTTCTCTCTTGGTTTTCATTTTTCTTCTCCTTCACTTCTCTTCTTGTTTACTTTTATTTTGGTTTGTAGCTGGCCAATCTCTGGGGTTGGGTCAATGTCGTTTGTCTGTCAGTCTAGTAGTTGAGTTTCTTTATTAATCACTTTTGGTTTATTACTCTTTCTTCTTCTTTCTTAATTAGTTGTTACGTTTTTACTCTCTACATTATTTATTCATTAACATACATTATTTTTTAGCATTTTTTACATACTTATTGTTATCAAAACTGATCTGAATTTGGTGATGTTATATAATGCCCTTCCACGAAAATTGATAATTTTATAAAACGTGTTTCTAAGTTTGATGAAATTGTCAATTGTATTGTATCATTTTCTTCTTAAATTCTCCTGCTTCACATTCATTTTTTATGCTTAATTCTGTATCTTTTATTTCATTTCTTCTGATTCTTTTCTTCATTATTATTTCTTATTACGAACTGGCTTATTGATTTTTTATTATAAATTATTCCCTATAAATCTTCTTTTCCCTAACTATCCCTACTTTGTAGCTGAAATCGATTCGGATGGGCTCTATTGGCTTACCTAACTCCGTCGTTCAAAACTACTCTTATTCTGAGATCAGGGGAACATCATCCCTGCTCAGTTAAATGATTGCTGGACTTATTCAACAGTCAATCTCAATTAATGAATCTTAAATACAGTCATCTCGTGTCTCATAATAATAATAATAATAATCATAATATTTGTTGGGAATCTTTTACTTTTGTATTTCATTATTGCTCAGTTCGAGTCATATATTTTTTCATCTTTCTTTATAGATACTACTTGATAATACTTGAAGCATTGCTTTTCATTGATACAATTCACATTTTTATTCATTTTTAATTACTCTTTGTTTCATTTCATTTCACATTATAACTCTTAGAATGTTTATTTTATTTATTTCATTTTTTGATCATAGGCTTGTTTAATTTTACTTCCCATATTTTTCTAAATAGTTGTGGAAGTTGATCATTTTGATTGATACTTTTTTTCCATAATTCTTTAAATATCATAGTAAGTTGGTGATTCTTACTAGTTAGGAATTTTAGTAGCTTATTCCTTTACAGTATGTTTTGCTTTTTTATGCCTCATATTTTGGCTAAAGATTATTGTGACTTAATCTTATTTTGTTAGGAATGTTCTGTAACTTCACTCCTTTATTATTATTTTTTATTCAAATATTATAGTAAGTTTGTTGTTCTTACTTTATATGGATTCTTTGTAACTTCATTTCTCCATTTTATAATTGGTCTAAAATATTCTCTAAATATTTGTGTAAGCTGTCCTTACATAACTTTTTTGAATTTTGAAATTCATTTTTTATATTTTTCTTTATTACTTATTAGCAAACTTATTTGTTTGTATTATTATTTCTTTTTATTCAAAGTAACCTGGTTGGTTTTTCAATCTTAAGTTTTTTCAGTCATGTTTGGCTGTCATAATATTTTTTAATTGATGCCTGATTGTATACCCCCTTTATTTTCTTAGTGATGGGGTTAGTGATTTCATATGTGTTATTGGCCTTGTCTTTGGTGATAGTGTACGGTCATACATATTATTATACATAGGACCTTGTTATTTATACCTTTTTGTAAGGTGATCTTCTCCTTTTCTTTCATTATTATTGCCTTCTCTTGTATATTACACTCTTTGTTGTCTTTCTTCTCTACTCCTTCAAATGTTAGATGTTTGAACATTTATTCTGGATGTCTATTAATTTAGTTTTACCCCTTATCGTTTGTTGGCTTGGTCGGTAATCAGTAGTTCAGTCCCATATTCCAGTGTTTATCTGCACTAGGTTTATCCATGGTCCATGATTACATTAGTTACCTCCGTTGTTCAGGCTGCTCCGGTTTGCATAATTGTTTCTGTCCATGTGATATTGATCTCTTCCACCTGGTACAGCCATTCTTCTAATATCATGTGTTCTTTGGCGTTAGTGCCTACCTCAATCACTTGATGATGTTGTTTATTACTCAACGACGTTAATCTTATCTCCGTCGTTGATTTTCTCACTGATATTGGTTGATTTCGCAGTTCCATCTCTGATAATTTCCCTTTTCTTATAGACTTTCTTAATTGGTCATACATTGTTTTGTAGTGATGCTTTTCAACCTTGGATACCCTCCATCTAAAGATAGGTTTGCTGAAGTTTTTTCTCGGTGGTCGATTGTTGATTCCTCCTAGAATTTCCTTCATAGTTCTCCTACATTCCATAATATTGCTCATTTCCGCATGGTCGGTAATTGGTAGATTAAACGTCTCAAGTAGTCCGTTCTTCATCATCTCCAATTCTTCTCTGGTGTTGATTAGTTTTCTTTGATACATTTTCTTAGTCTTTATAATTATCTGTTTCTTCTGTACTCCTCTACTGTTGGTTCCTATGTGTTTACTTTTCTCTTTGTTTTTGTTGCTTTTATTTTGAGGTAACAATGTACTTGGGTCTCCCTTAATTTTTGTTTTTTCATTAGTTCCTTCAGAAGTGCTGTCTAGCGTTTCATTCACCTTCTTGAACCCATTATCCAATGTTTTAAGTGGATTTATTTTGTAATTGGTTTCTTCCAATTTCTTATTCATCTCCGTTTTTGTCTGGTCGCTTTCTTCACGACGTTCTCTGAAAATTAGTCTTATTTGCTGCTTCATTTCTTCCTTATTTTTCTCATTGATTTCCTTCAGCTGTTGTTGGAGGGTCTCGTTATTTTGGTTAATGGTTGTCTCAATTCTTCTTTCTGCTTCTGAAAATTGTCCTCCTGTTTCTTAAAATTTTCACTGGTTTCTTTCTTCATACTGTTCAGATTCTCCTCATTCTTGTCTAATTTTCTATTAATCAACTCCCATAATTGTTGTAAATCCATGCCTCCTTTGGCTTCCTGCCTGTCACCCGCCTGTGGTTCCCTCTCTTTGTCGTGGGTTGGTTCTGTTGTGGTTATTGTTGTCTCCACTTCTTCGATCGATGTTCCTTCCTCTTCTTCCCCTCTATTTTCTTCCATCTCTTTGTCCTTCGCCAATTTTTTCGATAATCCTCTAGTATGCATCCTGATCTCCTTTCGTGACCGCCGCTAGAACTTCATATCTTCCTTTCTTCTAGCTCCACCAGTTGGCCGCCAATTTATAACGTAACTCGTGCCGTCGTTCTACTGGTACCTCTGTAAAATGTTGAAGTGTGTCAGAGTGTAACTTGTGTATGTGTGTCTTACCAATTCGTCCTCGCACGGTAATGTAACTCACGATGCTTGAGTCTGTAGCGAACGTACGGATAACCAGGTATCGTAGTCCCCGATCTGAGGTTCACTAGTAGTGTATATTCCTGGGTGGCGCCAAATTGTTTATTTAAAACAATTAAAACTGTCTTCTTATCAGCGATTTACTCAAACGGTGTGAAGGATTCAATTCGTCCTGCCGTTTCTCGAGTTGTATAATTGAGCCGGCAGTTACAGTATTCGCTGCTTGAGCGCTAGTTATCACGTCAGAGACATTCGCTGCAAATTATAATTTTAAGAATACACTTTCCTACTGAAAATAAAACACATTTTAACATACACAGTATTGATTTATTAGCGATTTGATATTACTGTTTCATAGACACAAGCTATAATTGATTTTTTATATAATTTTGCACCGGTTATTTCTTTATGAGACGTTCTCTCACAGGTTTTTACAATCGATTTTGAACGTAACTAAACATACAGTATGGCGTTCTATCACACAAGTCAACAAATATTTTCGTTCAAATTTTGTGGGATCTTTTGATCACGTTAAAAGGCTCAGATGCAATTATAATAATAAAAATACACAACATTACAATGTTTCTACTTAAGTATTGTAACGTTTAACTATAAATGGTTTGTTGAAGTGTAGTACAAGTGTTTTAAAAGTTCGTACATGAATACTAGGTTAGTTTTATAATTTTACAAATTTTCAGTGTCTTAATATTCTTATTTAATCTTTGAAAGAGAATAAAACTGATTCAGTGGTATTTCAAAATATAGTGAGAAATATTCAAAGTGCGTTATTTCGGAAGTTGAGATAATTTATTGGATACTTAACAGCTTTGTAGCATGTGATTACTCTGTTGGTCGGGAATGAAGGAATGTGGCTGCAATATAATTCATTTTTCATTTATTCGGGCTTCGGGCATCTTTTTCAAAGTATTTTGATTCATTTATTCACTTCGTCTTGAAATAAAACATCTTCTCCATCAGGTAATTGTGTTCAGTAGTAGTCAGACTCCTTCTCGTTCAATTTTGATAAGTTAATTTACTTTTAAAACCTTTTAAATATGAAAATAGGTTGTTCTGAATTCTGGCGTCTGTTTTACTTGAGCGTCCCTTTCTGAGTAATGATATTCAACGGTAATTACCTCTTCAACCGTCGTTTCCATGGTTACCCCATTATTCTGATTATGCGAGCTTGACATAAATCCATTGTTATCAAAATTTGAATTCTTTTCAAATCTTCCTATTTCTTCTGACTTCCTTCCTTCTCTTATTTTCCTTCTTAATTATTAACTATTAGCACTGTCATTTGTATTTTCTCACAAAGATTATTTTGGTATGCCACAATATTGGGTTTTTTCATGTTTTCTAAGTTTACAATTAATTTAATATTTACTAATTACATTTCTCTGTTTATATAACTCCTTATTTCAATATTTTGTTTTTAATAATATTTACCATTCATCCTTGGTTAATTAGTCACCTTGGATTTGTTAATTACTTGGCTATTTTCATACAACTAGTATTTGTTTATGTTTGACTGTTAGGCCTGTTTCAAGTCTAAGTAGCCATTACTGGTTTTTGATTGTTTCATACATATTTATCATATAACATATAACATTTGGGCTTATGTTTGGGATAATTACCCAATCCATCTCCTATTCATAAACAATTGTTTATACAATTAATTAACATTTATTATTTAATATTGATGTACAATTCATTACTTCTTATTTATTGTTCGGGTGATAAACAATCTCACCTCTATTGAACTTGTTTCATAACTCTCCCCTTATAACATGGGTATTTACTTACGGTTATTACATACTTATTTTCTAAAACTCTTTGCTTTCCCTTCCATGTTAACATCATCTTATTACTTTTTCTTGTGATTCTCACCTTTAAATTCTACAATACATTCTTAAGTTCTATAACAATATTATTTCATAATTATTACAGTTAATACCACTCTTCAGTGTTCATTATTACTGAATTAATGTTCTATTTTAAATATTATTCATAATAACTTTATTAAATGTTATTGTTCACTCTTAAATCTTAAATATTGGTTATTTTACTAAGTCTTTATCTTAGCCTTCTCTACTCTTACTATTTTTATTACTGACCATAATTCTATTTATTTATCACTGGCACTTTTTAAATTATTTTGTGTTCATTATAATTTACTTAGTGTTTCTTTTTCTATCATATCACTTTAGGGTAAGTTCACTTTCACTAGGTTAACTTCCGTTTATTTCTCACTATTTTACTCTCTTTCTCTACACATATTATATATAATTATTAATATCATGTCTTTCTCTATTAACAACTTACATGTATTCCTAACTCTTTGGCTAGTGTATTTTTAGCTATCGTTTTTTATTAATGACTATTTACAATTGTCATTCAATCAATACTAACATTCATTAATAATTTGGGTATTTACCGGTTTCATTTTCTTTATTATTTTTGGTTACATTAATTCTCCCTTCTCTATTTTTTATTCCTTGTCTGGGTTTTCTTGACGTGTTTCATTTTGTTTTCTTCATCGTGGGTTTGTTCTCTCTTGGTTTTCATTTTTCTTCTCCTTCACTTCTCTTCTTGTTTACTTTTGTTTTGGTTTGTAGCTGGCCAATCTCTGGGGTTGGATCAATGTCGTTTGTCTGTCAGTCTAGTAGTTGAGTTTCTTTATTAATCACTTTTGGTTTATTACTCTTTCTTCTTCTTTCTTAATTAGTTGTTACGTTTTTACTCTCTACATTATTTATTCATTAACATACATTATTTTTTAGCGTTTTTTACATACTTATTGTTATCAAAACTGATCTGAATTTGGTGATGTTATATAATGCCCTTCCACCAAAATTGATAATTTTATAAAACGTGTTTCTAAGTTTGATGAAATTGTCAATTGTATTGTATCATTTTCTTCTTAAATTCTCCTGCTTCACATTCATTTTTTATGCTTAATTCTGTATCTTTTATTTCCTTTCTTCTGATTCTTTTCTTCATTATTATTTCTTATTACGAACTGGCTTATTGATTTTTTATTATAAATTATTCCCTATAAATCTTATTTTCCCTAACTATCCCTACTTTGTAGCTGAAATCGATTCGGATGGGCTCTATTGGCTTACCTAACTCCGTCGTTCAAAACTACTCTTATTCTGAGATCAGGGGAACATCATCCCTGCTCAGTTAAATGATTGCTGGACTTATTCAACAGTCAATCTCAATTAATGAATCTTAAATACAGTCATCTCGTGTCTCATAATAATAATAATCATAATATTTGTTGGGAATCTTTTACTTTTGTATTTCATTATTGCTCAGTTCGAGTCATATATTTTTTCATCTTTCTTTATAGATACTACTTGATAATACTTGAAGCATTGCTTTTCATTGATACAATTCACATTTTTATTCATTTTTAATTACCCTTTGTTTCATTTCATTTCACATTATAACTCTTAGAATGTTTATTTTATTTATTTCATTTTTTGATCATAGGCTTGTTTAATTTTACTTCCCATATTTTTCTAAATAGTTGTGGAAGTTGATCATTTTGATTGATACTTTTTTTTCCATAATTCTTTAATTATCATAGTAAGTTAGTGATTCTTACTAGTTAGGAATTTTAGTAGCTTATTCCTTTACAGTATGTTTTGCTTTTTTATGCCTCATATTTTGGCTAAAGATTATTGTGACTTAATCTTATTTTGTTAGGAATGTTCTGTAACTTCACTCCTTTATTATTATTTTTTATTCAAATATTATAGTAAGTTTGTTGTTCTTACTTTATATGGATTCTTTGTAACTTCATTTCTCCATTTTATAATTGGTCTAAAATATTCTCGAAATATTTGTGTAAGCTGTCCTTACATAACTTTTTGAATTTTGAAATTAATTTTTTATATTTTTCTTTATTACTTATTAGCAAACTTATTTGTTTGTATTATTATTTCTTTTTATTCAAAGTAACCTGGTTGGTTTTTCAATCTTAAGTTTTTTCAGTCATGTTTGGCTGTCATAATATTTTTTAATTGATGCCTGATTGTATACCCCCTTTATTTTCTTAGTGATGGGGTTAGTGATTTCATATGTGTTATTGGCCTTGTCTTTGGTGATAGTGTACGGTCATACATATTATTATACATAGGACCTTGTTATTTATACCTTTTTGTAAGGTGATCTTCTCCTTTTCTTTCATTATTATTGCCTTCTCTTGTATATTACACTCTTTGTTGTCTTTCTTCTCTACTCCTTCAAATGTTAGATGTTTGAACATTTATTCTGGATGTTATAACCTGACTCTGATATTTCTATCTCTCAACTGGTAGTATTTCGTGGTCGTATAGCCTTCTTCAACAACCTCACGTTGAAGTCGTCAAGTTATAACAAATAGCACAGTGTGTATGGGTTGTTATGTGTTGTAAAATGTCGGGCGTTACCTCCGCGCACTTTTAGTTACTTACCGGTGATCGGATCCTCTGCGGTGATGTAGTCCTGTAACACAACTTAATACTATGTTATTTGTGGGCGCCACTTGGAATCGTTTGTTCCAAGAAAGAAATATGGTTATTAAAGAAATTAAAATTTTGAATTCTTAATTCTATGAAAAAATGTAAACAAGTCAGTTTAGTTTGAAAAAATAAGGTAAGTTTAATGATTCTTAAAAAAAAAAAAACAAATCGTCTGAAGGACTAACATTCACGAACAATTATAAAATTGCAGAGTTACAAAAAAAAATTCATAAGTTATTATTATTATTGACAATTTTATTTCTCCAATCAAGTATCGGCTAGTATTTTCAATTTTTTACTCAGTTGAAAAGCATGAGTTTAATACGTGAAATAATCTTTACTCTCAGGACGTGACTCCTTTGAACTACCAAGACATATCAATAAGACGCTTTACAAGAAAAATTAAGTGATTTTAAGGTGTGTGTGGCATGTGTAGTACAACTGTGTGACAAATGTAACCAGGTAAAAAATGACTTTAATTTTGATAACTCACGTTCCAATGGTTATTTAATCTCGCACTGGACACTCCTCTCGGGTAGTTTTTCAATCTCGCCTCTTCATGTGTGCACTGAATTTATTTTAAGTCAAAATTGCGATCATTTACAATTTCCGCACTTTTTGTGAAACAGTTTGGCAGTAGAATTTCGCTCAAACCCCGCCGCTACAAATCAGCTGCTTTGCGTTGATTCCCAAATTGGCCGCCACAGCGCTGATTCCCATGTAGTCGAGAGAAAGGCTTTGTGTTTGTTTGTTTATGTTAAGGGAGTTATTGTCAAGTTAGTTTGTCTTTGCGAACACAGCAGAATTGGTTCTCTATTTAAAATTTCGGTCCCTCCTGGGCCGTTGACGTTCTGGCTGTGTGATATCTATTAAAATGTGTGCCGTGTTGCTGCTCTATTTCAGCAACACATTGGCGTAGATTCTTGTAGAGGTTAATTCAGTCTGTTTGTCAATGTACGGGAAAAGCCTTTCTTCGGGTCTTGTGTCGATTTCTCGCCTTGATTGCATTGATCAGTGTCGTGGGTGATGCATCTGTTCTGGAGTTCAAGCTTCAAGTGTTTTTGGGTCGAATTTGGTCTCTCTTTTATACTAATTCAGGCTGATTGTTTTCATTGACTTCCGGTATATTTGTGTAAAAATTCCTTCTAGATTGTTCGAGAAATAAGAAATGGAACATCATGGAACAAATTTAATTTCCGTCGAAGCTTTTAGAACAAATTTCTTATTCTTCACACTAAGGATATTTCAAAAATTACTCTGGTATTTGTCAAACAGTTTTACATTAGTACTCACAATTTGCATGCCATTATTACATTTAGATTCTCTGTTTTCAACTGAATCTAGTGATACTAATTATGATTGGTTTTTAAATAAATTAACTCTAATAAGTAACACAATATACAACTCTCACCTTGGGTTGTTGTCATTGAAATTCAATTTTTTAGAACAAAAAATTGTTGTGAAACTATTATGTTTCTTCCATAACATGAACACATAACATTACTATCTTCCTATAACAAAACAAACAAATTTTAACATATATAATACATAGATAATTTCAATTTTACATGGCCCATGCCCATGGCCTATGTTGTTGTCAATGTTATGACACAATAATTAGTCTCTTTCTTTAACATATATAGTATTTCACTAGTGTACACTCAGAGTTTATTATTATCTGTCTTTTGTGATACCTGGTTACTCTTTACACATATTATCTTTATTACAGGATAACATAGCATCATATTGGTTGGTCTGAGATGTTTTTTTTTCATAGTGTGACAAATCTCACTCTTATAAGTTAAATTCTTTCATAATTGATCTTGTTTTCAACTGAGTTTGTTCGTTTTTAAGGTATACTGAAATATTGTACCATTCTCTTTTATTTTTGCCAACATTTTGTAAATATTTAGCCAGATATGACTATTTTTTGTACTGGTTGATTGGCCCCAGCCATACATGGTATAGGTAAATATTTTGCTAACTCGACTATTACAATGTTAAAGTTAGTCAAATATATTAGTATAGTTGCTTTATATTATATTTCAACTTTCTAATGCAATTTGGTTGCATTTTGGCAACATTAAATCCATAAATCATACAATATTATATGGTTACCACATGTTTTTAGTTAACACTGTTTTTGGCTATTTTGACTGACTTTTATTCATTTGACAGCTTTATTTATCTAAGATAAATTGTTCATTTTTGTCTGCTTGACAATTACATATAGTTTTTATTTCAATTTGATAATAATTAATTTTTACATGAAATCTGAGTGTTTGGTCTCAAATCCAACACATTAATATTTTTTGTCATAACCATTATATAATTTTTATTTTAACTTAGATTCCTTCTAATAATGTATTTAAGCCATTTAATACATTTATTTTATTTACATTACATAATATAATACTGGATCATGTCCATTCATTCACAATAAATAGTTCTTTATACTCTATTCAGACTTAATAATTAATGACTTCATTTTTGTTGATCCTGATATTATTTGTCTCTCTCATAGTATCTTATGGTTTTTTCACTGTTATTCACTTTAATAATATGTATGGGGTTTGTGTTTTAGTCAAAGTCTGGTCGTTTTTCATGTTAGTAGTAATAATTATTAGACAGTATTAAAAAATTTTTAGGGCTACTTGGGTTCGATACTGTCCACCTCACTCTCCTCTTATGATAAATTGCTATGTAAATGGTTTCCTTTATGGAACGTTCTGTGACGTTACGATGTCTATTAATTTAGTTTTACCCCTTTTCGTTTGTTGGCTTGGTCGGTAATCAGTAGTTCAGTCCCATATTCCAGTGTTTATCTGCACTTGGTTTATCCATGGTCAATGATTACATTAGTTACCTCCGTTGTTCGGGCTGATCTGGTTTGCATAATTGTTTCTGTCCATGTGATATTGATCTCTTCCACCTGGTACAGCCATTCTTCTAATATCATGTGTTCCTTGGCGTCAGTGCCTACCTCAATCACTTGATGATGTTGTTTATTACTCAACGAAGTTAATCGTATCTCCGTCGTTGATTTTCTCACTGATATTGGTTGATTTCGCAGTTCCATCTCTGATAATTTCCCTTTTCTTATAGACTTTCTTAATTGGTCATACATTGTTTTGTAGTAATGCTTTTCAACCTTGGATATCCTCCATCTAAAGATAGGTTTGCTGAAGTTTTTTCTCGCTGGTCGATTGTTGATCACTCCTAGAATTTCCTTCATAGTTCTCCTACATTCCATAATATTGCTCATTTCCGCATGGTCGGTAATTGGTAGATTAAACGTCTCAAGTAGTCCGTTCTTCATCATCTCCAATTCTTCTCTGGTGTTGATTAGTTTTCTTTGATACATTTTCTTAGTCTTTATAATTATCTGTTTCTTCTGTACTCCTCTACTGTTGGTTCCTATGTGTTTACTTTTCTCTTTGTTTTTGTTGCTTTTATTTTGAGGTAACAATGTACTTGGGTCTCCCTTAATTTTTGTTTTTTCATTAGTTCCTTCAGAAGTGCTGTCTAGCGTTTCATTCACCTTCTTGAACCCGTTATCCAATGTTTTAAGTGGATCTATTTTGTAATTGGTTTCTTCCCATTTCTTATTCATCTCCGTTTTTGTCTGGTCGCTTTCTTCACGACGTTCTCTGAAAATTAGTCTTATTTGCTGCTTCATTTCTTCCTTATTTTTCTCATTGATTTCCTTCAGCTGTTGTTGGAGGGTCTCGTTATTTTGGTTAATGGTTGTCTCAATTCTTCTTTCTGCTTCTGAAAATTGTCCTCCTGTTTCTTAAAATTTTCACTGGTTTCTTTCTTCATACTGTTCAGATTCTCCTCATTCTTGTCTAATTTTCTATTAATCAACTCCCATAATTGTTGTAAATCCATGCCTCCTTTGGCTTCCTGCCTGTCACCCGCCTGTGGTTCCCTCTCTTTGTCGTGGGTTGGTTCTGTTGTGGTTATTGTTGGCTCCACTTCTTCGATCGATGTTCCTTCCTCTTCTTCCCCTCTATTTTCTTCCATCCCTTTGTCCTTCGCCAATTTTTTCGATAATCCTGTAGTATGCATCCTGATCTCCTTTCATGACCACCGCTAGAACTTCGTATCTTCCTTTCTTCTAGCTCCACCAGTTGGTCGCCAATTTATAACGTAACTCGTGCCGTCGTTCTACTGGTACCTCTGTAAAATGTTGAAGTGTGTCAGAGTGTAACTTGTGTATGTGTGTCTTACCAATTCGTCCTCGCACGGTAATGTAACTCACGATGCTTGAGTCTGTAGCGAACATACGGATAACCAGATATCGTAGTCCCCGATCTGAGGTTCACTAGTAGTGTATAATTCCTGGGTGGCGCCAAATTGTTTATTTAAAACAATTAAAACTGTCTTCTTATCAGCGATTTACTCAAACGGTGTGAAGGATTCAATTCGTCCCGCCGTTTCTCGAGTTGTATAATCGAGCCGGCAGTTACAGTATTCGCTGCTTGAGCGCTAGTTATCACGTCAGAGACATTCGCTGCAAATTATAATTTTAAGAATACACTTTCCTACGGAAAATAAAACACATTTTATCATACACAGTATTGATTTATTAGCGATTTGATATTACTGTTTCATAGACACAAGCTATAATTGATTTTTTATATAATTTTGCACCGGTTATTTCTTTATGAGACGTTCTCTCACAGGGTTTTACAATCGATTTTGAACGTAACTAAACATACAGTATGGCGTTCTGTCACACAAGTCAACAAATATTTTCATTCAAATTTTGTGGGATCTTTTGATCACGTTAAAAGGCTCAGATGCAATGATAATAATAAAAATACACAACATTACAATGTTTCTATTTAAGTATTGTAACGTGTAACTAAAAAATGGTTTCTATTTCTTTTATGAATTTGCTAACTGCTAGAATTTTTATTGTTCGACAAAGCTTTTCGTCATTACTGACATCTTCAGGTCTTAAACAACGTCTGTCAACTGTACGTTGTAGACTTTTATACTTTAGGCCCCTCCCCTTATGTCATCACCCCTCCTATTGGTTCAAGCTGCTACCGCTCTTCACGGGAACTTTGTCTACATTTTTCCGTTAGGCATTTTTCTAACGTCCATCAAATTGTTTTAAGAATCTCCCGTTAATTTCTTCATTCTTAACTTATAATTTTTTTGTAACCTTTTATATTTCATCATTTTTAGTGTGTTATTCTTATTATTTTAATTTATTTTTGTTTATTGTTTAATATATAATAAGATATTTCTTCATTTGTAAAATCTACTTTTATATTCATTAATTTATTCTTATCTTCTTTTTTGACTTTAAGTATTTCCAGTTCTTCTATTAGTTTTCTTTTTTGCGGATTGTTTTCTATTTTGATTATTTCCGTATTTTCATTTGGATTTATGAATTTATGGCCTGATTCATTGAAATGTCTTGCATATAGTGAGTTCGTTACTCTAACCCCTTCTCCTTTTGCATGTTCATTCATTCGAATTTTAAATTTTCTTCCAGTTTCGCCCAGATATATCTTATTACATTCCCCACATTTTAATTTGTATACGCCACTTTTTTCTGTTAATGGAATTTCTTCTGTTTTAGCATTTTTTATATATTCGAATACATTTTTCGTTTTCTTTATTCCTATCTGTATTTCATATTTTTCGAAGGATTTTTGTAACATTTTTGTTTGATATCCTATGTATGTTATTGCTCCTTTATATTTCTTTTCTTCATTTGTTTTTTCTTTTTTGTTCTTTTCTATTTCTTTATTTTCCTCTATTTTCTTAACTATTCTGTTAATTATCTTAGGGTTGTAATTATTATTTTTTGCTATTTGTTGTATTTTCTTTAATTCTTTTTGTTTGAGTTCTTCATTTTCTAGATAATTTATAGCTCTATAGCAAAATGAATTTAATGCTCCCATTTTATAATTAACTGGATGATATGATTCTTGTGGAATTATTAAATCTGAGTATGTTTCTTTCCTATATATATCGAATTTGAGTTTGTTATCTTCAGTTTTTATATTGATATCCAGGAAATTAATTTCTAATCCTCCAATTTCTTCTTGAAATTTTATTGTTTTTTCTTTGTTATTTAGTTCTTCCGTAAATTTTTGAAATTCATTTACTTCACCTTCCCAAACTATTAGTATGTCATCTACATACCTGATCCATTTTTTAATTCTTCTTTCTTTATCTATATCTTTTAAATTTTGATTTCAAAACTATTCATGAATATCTCTGCCATTAATGGTGAAAGCGGTGATCCCATTGGTAATCCATTTTCTTGTATGTAAAATTTGTTATTAAATCTGAAGTAGTTCTGGCTTAGGCATAATTCTAATCCTTCTATTATTTCGTTTTTCCATTCTACATTACTTAATTTGTTTTTCTTTATTATTTCTACTGTTTTTGCTATTGGTATGTTGTGTACATATCTTTTATATCTAATGACATTAATTTTGTCTTATTTGTTATGGTTATTTCTTTTAATCTTTCTATTACCTTTTTGTTATTTTCTATGCTGTGGATTTCTTCTTTTTCATATGCCATTTTGATTCTTTTACTTATTTCTTTTGATATTTTGTATGTTGGCGAATTTATAAACGATACTATAGGTCTTAATGGCATTTCTTTTTTATGTAACTTAATTTGACATCTAAATTTTGCAGCTTCAGGATTATGTTCTATTTTTTGTTTCTTTTGCCATTCTGTTAAATATGTTGTCTTTTTTATCAATTTCTTTGTTTGTGCTTGAAATTTACTTGTGTAATCATATTTTATTTCTTTATATGGTCCTTTTTGTATAAATTGTTCTGCTTTTTCGATATAATCTCTTTTGTTCATTACTACTGCTGTGTTACCTTTATCGGCTTTTATAACTATCAAATTGTTCTCCGTGATTTTCTTTTTTAATTCTCTTATATTTCTTTTTATTTGTGTTTCATTTTTATTTCTGGTATTTTTGTTTTTCTTACATATTTTTTCTACTATTTCTTTTACTTCACTTCTTAATTGTTTTTTAGTTTCTTCATTTTTTATTTTATCGATTATTTCTTCACATTCTATTATTGTATTTTCTGTATCTATGTTTGTTTTTGTTGCATATTTTAAACTTTTCCCTAATAATTTATGTTCATTTTCTGTAAACTTTGTTTCTGTTAATAGAAAAGAATTGTTTCTATTTCATAAAAGAAATAGTAAGGATGGCTGCTAATTTAAACAATACGAAGTATAAATGGTTTGTTGAAGTGTAGTACAAGTGTTTTAAAAGTTCGTACATGAATACTAGGTTAGTTTTATAATTTAACAAATTTTCAGTGTCTTAATATTCTTATTTAATCTTTGAAAGAGAATAAAACTGATTCAGTGGTATTTCAAAATATAGTGAGAAATATTCAAAGTGCGTTATTTCGGAAGTTGAGATAATTTATTGGATACTTAACAGCTTTGTAGCATGTGATTACTCTGTTGGTCGGGAATGAAGGAATGTGGCTGCAGTATAATTCATTTTTCATTTATTCGGGCTTCGGGCATCTTTTTCAAAGTATTTTGATTCATTTATTCACTTCGTCTTGAAATAAAACATCTTCTCCATCAGGTAATTGTGTTCAGTAGTAGTCAGACTCCTTCTCGTTCAATTTTGATAAGTTAATTTACTTTTAAAAGCTTTTAAATATGAATATAGGTTGTTCTGAATTCTGGCGTCTGTTTTACTTGAGCATCCCTTTCTGAGTAATGATATTCAACGGTAATTACCTCTTCAACCGTTGTTTCCATGGTTACCCCATTATTGTGATTGTGCGAGGTTGACATAAATCCAGTGTTATCAAAATTTGAATTCTTTTCAAATCTTCCTATATCTTCTGACTTCCTTCCTTCTCTTATTTTCCTTCTTAATTATTAACTATTAGCACTGTCATTTGTATTTTCTCACAAAGATTATTTTAGTATCCCACAATATTGGGTTTTTTCATGTTTTCTAAGTTTACAATTAATTTAATATTTACTAATTACATTTCTCTTTTTATATAACTCCTTATTTCAATATTTTGTTTTTAATAATATTTACCATTCATCCTTGGTTAATTAGTCACCTTGGATTTGTTAATTACTTGGCTATTTTCATACAATTAGTATTTGTTTATGTTTGACCGTTAGGCCTGTTTCAAGTCTAAGTAGCCATTACTGGTTTTTGATTGTTTCATACATATTATATTTCATTTAGTCCTAGATCATTATTTTGTTTTTATAATTAGGTTTATTGTCTATGGAGGTGTTTTGGTTCAGTCTTTGTGTGATTTTTGTGTGTAACAACTGTGTTATTCAATATTTCTTGCTAATTATTTATTAACAGTTTTCTCTTTTATAACTCAAACATTGTTTTCTTTCCTTATTTTAATTACTCTGCCAATGTCAATAATATGGCTATTGTTACTATTTATTTATCATATAACATATAACATTTAGGCTTATGTTTGGGATAATTACCCAATCCATCTCCTATTCATAAACAATTGTTTATACAATTAATTAACATTTATTATTTAATATTGATGTACAATTCATTAATTCTTATTTATTGTTCGGGTGATAAACAATATCACCTCTGTTGAACTTGTTTCATAACTCTCCCCTTATAACATGGGTATTTACTTACGGTTATTACATACTTATTTTCTAAAACTCTTTGCTTTCCCTTCCATGGTAACATCATCTTATTACTTTTTCTTGTGATTCTCACCTTTAAATTCTACAATACATTCTTAAGTTCTATAACAATATTATTTCATAATTATTACAGTTAATACCACTCTTCAGTGTTCATTATTACTGAATTAATGTTCTATTTTAAATATTATTCATAATAACTTTATTAAATGTTATTGTTCACTCTTAAATCTTAAATATTGGTTATTTTACTAAGTCTTTATTCTAGCCTTCTCTACTCTTACTATTTTTATTACTGACCATAATTCTATTTATTTATCACTGGCACATTTTAAATTATTTTGTGTTCATTATAATTTACTTAGTGTTTCTTTTTCTATCATATCACTTTAGGGTAAGTTCACTTTCACTAGGTTAACTTCCGTTTACTTCTCACTATTTTACTCTCTTTCTCTACACATATTATATATAATTATTAATATCATGTCTTTCTCTATTAACAACTTACATGTATTCCTAACTCTTTGGCTAGTGTATTTTTAGCTATCGTTTTTTATTAATGACTATTTACAATTGTCATTCAATCAATACTAACATTCATTAATTATTTGGGTCTTTACCGGTTTCATTTTCTTTATTATTTTTGGTTACATTAATTCTCCCTTCTCTATTTTTTATTCCTTGTCTGGGTTTTCTTGACGTGTTTCATTTTGTTTTCTTCATCGTGGGTTTGTTCTCTCTTGGTTTTCATTTTTCTTCTCCTTCACTTCTCTTCTTGTTTACTTTTATTTTGGTTTGTAGCTGGCCAATCTCTGGGGTTGGGTCAATGTCGTTTGTCTGTCAGTCTAGTAGTTGAGTTTCTTTATTAATCACTTTTGGTTTATTACTCTTTCTTCTTCTTTCTTAATGAATTGTTACACTTTTACTCTCTACATTATTTATTCATTAACATACATTATTTTTTAGCGTTTTTTACATACTTATTGTTATCAAAACTGATCTGAATTTGGCGATGTATAATATATATATATATATTGTAACAGTACCAAAAATATGGTAGTTACATAATATAAACGAATGTAACGTCAAGTATGAGAAAAAACATGGGAATATATCTAGATAAACAAAGCTAAGTGTATATAAGTGTGTATCTACAAAAATATTAATAAAAAATCCAACAATGAAGGAGAGAATACGAATATATCAACATTAATTACAAAATGAAGAAAGAAAATGCCACAAGCCCAAAACAAAATATAAATAAATAGACTCAATAGGATCCAACAGTGAGGGGAATCAACGAAACAAGGATCAACAAGCTCCAACAACAATGGAGATAAATAAAGATAGCAACTACGAGGAAAATATAGAATAAAGAAGAAAGAAGAAGGACCAGGAAAAGCACCAAGAAGAAGAAAGAAGATGGACAGAAGATATAAGGACTCAATATAAACCACATGTAATAAAAACAGTGTAAGTGACAAAAGAAATGATTATAAGTGTGACAAGAAAACCAGTGTGAAACATTTAAGGAACCACAAACAATTACAGTGTGTACTTAATACAAATGTGAAACCGGTGAATAACTAACTATTTCAACTGAATAAACCACACAAACAATTACAGTGATGAAGTTTACAGTGTGAAAAATATGTTAATTTCATGATGAAGCAACAAAAATTAAAAATAGTCAAATAAACACAGACAATGAGTGTGACTGATTTAATAAAGTTGTAACCAACACACATGATCATAAGACCACCAGATTAGAACAAAATAAAACAATGATGTTATTGTTCATAAAGAACTGACAACAAATAAAAGACATTTGTTAAGTATCAAACATAACAGGAATGAAATTCCACCATTGACCAGAAAAACATTGCATATAATACAAGAAAGATTTATAAGTAATAATAATAAATATTAAGAAACAATGTGATATAATGCAAAACAATGTAAATACAACAAGTCAAACATAATGACACAGAAAATAGCAGAAATGAGAAAAGTATACCAATTTAATTAAGAAAAGTACAGTATCAAAACCAATGTAAATGTTAATAAGAGTATTACCAGTAGTGAGATAAATATCTGATAATACTTTGAGAACAGATTTTGAACATGATAAGAACAGTATTATAACTAAATTATTGTAAACCAATTAACCATGTACATATGATCAGATGTAAGCTAAACCATTGTATAGCAAATTAGTTAAGAAAAATACTGTATCAAATATTGAGCACAGATTGTTACAATTATTACCAGTAGCAAGAGGAAATCCCAAAGCTACTCTGAGAACAGAAAATGACCATAAAAGCAGTCATATTATATACAAACATTTGAAAACCAAATGACCATTATGAGGAAAACCAAATGTAAACAAACAATGACCAACCAGTTATTTATGAAAAATATAGCATATGAACTTATGTAAAAGTAATTGGAAACATTACCAAAAGTTAGAACAATATCTAATGCTACTTTGGGAATCCAAACCAAATATGACAATAACAATTTAGTTGTTGTATTAGAAAAAATAAATGACTATTATGACATAACACAACATGAGCAGAGCCATTACTGAATGATTAGAAAGGTCTGAGCTCATTATAAAGTAACCATTATATATAATAGATTAGGTACTATGTATGTACACTAATTACAATCATTAAATGATATGATTTATATAAAGAGACTAAAAAATAAGATGAAAAATTGTATAAGAACCATATGAGAGGTTTGAACTTATGTAAATATTAAATTAACCACAGTCATACATAAATATTATAGTGGAAAATTGTGTAAATAAACATTACTGATAATATTAGATAGTAATATAATCATTTGAAATAAGAAAAATTAGTTATAAGCAGATTTATAAAAAATCTAACATGGACGCTTAATGACGCCATAGCGAGATTTGTGTAGGAAACAGTTTTTCCCAAATTGTAAAGTAAACCGACTGAGATACAGACTCAAAGTGTTTAGATAAGAAGTGTTTTATTATATTTAAATAAAATCTGGTGTAATGAACTTATAAAAATAAGATGCACCAGAAATAAATAATAAAATCGTTATTGTAATAGTAATAATGAACGAAAAATAAGCGTTTTTGGACTTATTTTAACAAGCAAAACGCCCTGATTTATTTTAACAAGCAAAACGCCCTGAATTCATTGATATCAACTAATTAACGATAGGACATAAGATAAGAAAGTTATGATAGTTTTAAACTTTCAAGTTAAATTTTTGTACCAGTGATGACGTAAAAACGCCTCAAACCCAAACTCAATTTTGGCAAAAAATTAAATATTTTAATAAAACGAAGGCTTTCGGGTCGGAGAGTATGACGAATCCAGCCAATGGAATGAATGACTTTCAGCAGACGACCGAAAGACGTCTCAGAGGTACAGAACAGTCTACGATCAACCACCAAACATACAGGTCACGCCGCTCTAGTCAAGGAAGAAGTAATTTATATTTTAAAACTGTGCGCGCCATTTTACGTCAGTACACAACATACAGTTAACCTTAATACAACATTCATACATACGAGTGAAAAAGTGCGGAATTGTGTTAATTGAACAAGTAGGTCAGTGTATAATAACGACCATACTTGCGAGTGAAGTTTTAAATAGGAAACAGGGAGTACAGTTTTATTTAAACGAAATTAATAATTTTATGAATATTCGACTTTCGATACTATGCAAGTCGTACAATGCTGAGTATCGAAAAAACAGTAATTAAATTATCAGAATTGAGAAAAGATTTAAATCAACATTATTAAAATATTAGAAAAATATTTTAATTAATTATAGTAATTTAAAATAAAATGTTTGAAAATAATTGTTAATAAATACGAGAGTATTTAGTCACTCGTTTGACTAAACGTATTTTTCTTGAATTTTTCAATGTTTTAAAATCTACTTTATTAATTTTCATACAATCGGAGTAAATATAATTCTGATAATAATATATTAAAAACTATTATGAATAATGTGTTTACATGTATAGTATAAGAAATATTAGCTAATAAGGAATACTTATCCTTTATAACCACACCGGTTAATTCTAACCTCAGAAATTGTTGCGGTAACTTGATAATTTCAACATTACCGATCTGTTCTCAAGTAACAATCAAATCAAATAGAATTGCTAACAAGAGTTTTTTGAGAAATTTTTCTCTTGTAAATAAATGATTTTTGAAGCTAATTATTAAACGAACGTAATACATTTTAAATACTGTACAAGTCATACAGCTTGACAATAATACACTAGTATTAGAGATGCGTGCGCATACCCGCGTACGATAATTTTATAAATACCAGACATATGGTACCAAATTTTGATTTTTTATATTTGTTCAATTATTATTCACTATTGTTAATTCAATATAGTCATTTGTATTACATCTTGTAACTGGTATCATGTTACCTCAAAGAACCTAACGAAATATGGTAATTCTCTGAATCAAAGTAACATAACCTATGTAGTTAAATTATTGTACTAACAACAGGTCTACCAGCCTTGAGGAATTAGACAGAGTCTTGTTGAATTTTATTGTAATCAGTAATCAAAAGGTTGTTAATTATTGTTTTTAATTGTCAAAGATTTTATCACTTATCAAATTGTTAATAAACCTCCAATTTTATTACCACAAAAGGAGTATCATTTCTAGTAAAAGTAAATTCATTTATTTTTAATCAGTTCTGACACAGGTGGCGGAAGAATTTGAAAAGTTTTAGCATAATTCAGAATATTCGTCAGATATTGCTTCATTTACTATTGTGTGTGATGATATATTAACTATTCAATCTGAATATTTTGTTGTTGTATTTGAAGTGCATGTATTTCAGAAGGAACATCACAGAACAGAATTGAAGCATTCAAGTGTGGTAAGTAAGTGAGATACACAACAAAGTGCGCGGATCATATTAATATAAAAAGGAGTGAACTATTACTGCGTACCCACAAAAAAACAATACGTTAACACCAATAACCTCTACGATTACGATTACACCTTTAGATACACAACATTATAGTAGATACCGGTGCGTGTCTACACCCACACGAACACACCACATCATTTACATCAGCATCTATAAGACCCCAAGGAAAGAAGATACTACATCACTTACTTGTGTATATATCTATAATTGACATTATAATATATATATATATATTGTAACGAAGAGTTCTTGTCGTATCTGTAAAATGTGTACACTTATTTTTTATGTGTAGAAATTGTTAGTGTGGTGTGTTCGCCTCACACCGGTCGTTACAATAATGGTTGTCACTACTGAAGTCTGTAGCATGGTCTCAATTATCAGTACAACCTACCTGTTTATTCATAGGGGTTGCGAATCCCGGGTGGCGCCAAATTGTTTACTTTAAAACAATTAAATTTGTCATTTTACAAGTTAAATAGGTGTTGTCAGCGCTGACGGCTGGAGCGTTCAAATGATTCCCGCTGCTGTACTGCTTGTTATATTGCTCGCTCGGCCAGAGCGCTAGTTGGTTACTTAGTAAAAATTGCTAACACACACATATATTACACAACTTCCTACGAAATAAAACAATGGTAATACTCTGTACTGTAATTTTAATTCTGATTTGGTCATTAATCAATATGACAAAGGTATTATAAATTGTTTTTTAATAAAATTGCTCCGGCTTAGAACATGAAACATATCTCTAGGTTGGCGAAATTGATTTTGAAATGAACTATATTACTGCCGACATGGCGTCTGTTAATACACAATATATTAATCTGTTCAAAATCTGGGGTTCTTTGGATTATAAATAAAACATAAAAGCTGGTTACATTAAAAAAGTACACTACCGTACCTTATCCGTACTTATATTGTATAAAGTGTTTTTACAAATTGTTCGGTAGTGTCGTATTAGTTGTTACAAAATTCGCACTCCAATGTGAGGTTATTTCTAATATCATTATTGTTTACGTAAGTTTATATTTATACAACCTTTGAAAGAAAATGAATTTGGTTTAATAGTGAGAAATTTTGATTGATTTGATAAATATTTAATGTGTTTTTATTCTTGGGATTATTTCATTTAATTGATACTTATCAGTTCAGAAGGTTACGATGTGTTGTCGTTCAGGGATATTGGAAATTAATCAGTTTTGGGCCGATTTAAGCTGCTGGCATCTTCTTCTATCTCGTCTTGGGAATTTCTATTATTTAATTTGGTATATTTGGTTCCTGGACATCGGTTAATATTCGAAGCTCTTCATCTACTCGTCAATGGTTCGTACTGTCAACTTCTGAATGTCTTTTGAACTTTTTAAAGTAAAATTTTGGTCATCTCAATCTTGCGTACCGCTTACCCACGTGTCATTTTTTCAAGTCTAATAAATTTAATGGAAAATTAGTATCCAACGGCCCGTTTCTATGGTAACGGAAATCCTTTGATTGGTTAAGGCCTCGATCAAAAGCATTGTTAAGATATTTGAAATTGTTATTCAAATTTATTATATATTTTCTGACTGATTTTATTCTTCTGTCATCCCTTTGGGGTAATAAATAATATCACTATTGTCTTTATTTCCTTTCAAAGATTAAAACAATACCTCATAAGGTCATATTCCATCATATATTAACTTTAGTCTAATTATTTTGACATTTGATAAATTACGTATCTCCTTTAATTTAAACCTTTATAATAACATCTTTCTTTTAAAATGGTTTACACATAATTACTGGCTATTTACTTGCCTTAGATTTGTACATTTCTTTGTTATTTTGTTATAATTTGTATTTGTGTGTGTCTGACAGTTATGCATTTTCATAGGCTTAAGTAGCCATGATGGTATTTTACTTATTTCATTTAAATACATTTCATTTCAGCCTGATGGGCTTTACTTTGTTATTATAATTGTTTGAGTTTTGTTTTGAGTCTATTTGTTTTCTGATTACATGTCAATATTGTTTTCTCTATCTTAATATTTAAAACATAACAATTAGGCTTATGGACTGTAAGTTTCTTTCAGCCATATCCTGTTCATAACATTAAAACGAACAATTCTTTATAAGTTATTATTTACTGTTGGTTTAACATTCATTTCATTCTTTTGCTATTACTTTGAGTGAGAAACATCATCACTTCTTTCAAACTTATTAAATTTATTTTCCCTTCTAACATTGGGTGTTTTTTAATTGTATACTTAAATTCTTATTTCATTACTACTTCTTTTCTCCATTCCATGTTAACACAAACTGTTTTTACATGGGCTTTCTCCCTGAATAATATTACATCCTTTACTTATCTCTATTTTAAATACTATTTCTAACTATCCTTAATTATATAATTTTCCATAAGCTCACTTAAATCATTTATTGGTTCATCAATGATTCACTAAGTGTTTTCTTAACTATTAATACTTTTTATTATTTATAATAATCTTTTTCCACATATCACTTTCACCTTTAATTAATTGGTGTTTTATCACTTATACACTCACTATTTTGGGGTATTTACACATACACTATTGCACTTTTTTCACTGTTTATATTAAGTGTTACTTAGTGGGTAATCCCTATAATTATTTCTCTTTCTCTTTCTCACTATTTCTTTCATTATAAAATTATACTTATTATTAATGACATTTTGTTAAATATATTTCATTACATCTAACTTTAATATTTGGAGTTAGTGTACTTTTCTTTACTAAGTTATTTTTTACTGTTTTTTGTTTAAAACAGGTATATAAATTATCTCATTTACAACAATATTTATTTCCATTAGTGGATAATTATTGCGGTTTATTTACAATATGCTATCTTTGAGTATACCATTTCGCCCTTTTATATGTGGTGTTTATTATTTCTTGGTTTCACTTCATTTCCTCTTCATTCTTCTTCTTCTTCTCCTTCATCTTCTTCATTTTCAATTGTCTTCATTTTGACTCGGTTCTCTTCTCGTCTGGTTTAATTTGATTTAGTTTTAGGAATCCATTCACTTCCTTTAATTGTATTTATTCTTCTTTGGTTCTGGTTTCTTCCCTTCTTTTGGTTAGTTCCTATTTGTTTGGTCAATCACCTTTTTCTTTGTGTATTTTTCGTGGTTCCCTTCTTCTTTTGTTTCCTGTTGTTGGGTCAATCACTTGGGTTGGGTAATGTCGTCGTTCGTCGTGTCATAGTTTTTATATTTTATTTATTTTTAATCATTTTATTTGATATGAAGTATATTTACTTTTATAATTACAGTTTTTATCCCTGGTACTGGGGTGGCTTATTCGTGTTGTAACATAATGCCTCTCCTTCAAAATTGATCATTTTAATAAAACACTAGCATAGTTTTTTATGAAATTATCAGTTATATATAATCTTTTTCCTTTTCTCTCTGGTTTGTTTCTCCATTCTTTATATCTCTTCTTACTTAATTCATTCCATTTTATTTGGATCTGTTTTTATTTATATTTCCCTTGGTGCATTCTCCCTTATACACATTTTTTCCTTAACTTTTTAGTAGCTGGTTTCTCCCATTACTACTCATTTTTTCTGAGACCAGAGGAACATCATCTCTGCTCAGTTTATTTGGATTGCTGGACTTTTCAACAGTCAATCTTAAATACCTTTTTTGTCAACTTGTGACTTAAATTAATAATAATAATATATTTTGGGATTGTCCACCTTGTGGTTTGTTTTTAGATCACTTTGGCCTTTTACTCATTCTTCCTTCCGCTGTACCTTTGCTATATACTGTCATTTGCTCATACAGTTGATTGTTTTTTATTTATTTATTCATATGTTAATTTCATCATATCTAACTTTTCATTAGTTTGTTTTTCTATTCCTCTTGTGATCATTTTAATTATCTTAGACATCTTTATTCTTTTCTTGGTTATTTAGCAATATTCTGCTTTAGCCATAGCTTGTATATTTGTTTTATACTTAACTTCTCTTTTTCCTTGTACCAGTTCAGATTTTTTTTTTTTTTTAATACATTTGATTCATTATAATTTCAGGTATTTATCTTAGCAATTTTAGCTTGATTTCTTATTTTTGTTTATTTTATTTCGTTTTAAATATCATTTTTGATAATTTTTTGTAAGTTAGTTCTCTTATTTTATAGGAATTTTTGTAGTTTATTCCTTTTTAAGTACTTTTTGTATAATTATTGTCATAAGTTTGTGATCCCTACTTTTTTATATAGGAATTTGTGTAACTTATTCCTTATTATCTCACTTTTTATTTTATACTTCATATATCAACCTTTTAATAGACTGTAAGTTGATTTAACTTGATAGGAATTCGTATAACTTATTCCTTAGTTTTTACATTTTTATTCATTTATATTATTTTTCCATTCCGCATATATTATCTAAATAATGGAGTAAGTTGCTCTTACAAACTTTTTGAATTTTGAAATTTGTTTATTTCATTTCTATTCTTCTTCATAAAACTTTTTTATTGAAGCTTGGTTGTAAACTCCCTTTATTTTTCTTGTGTTTATATTGCTTATTTGGTAAGTGTTATTACCATTATCTTTTGTGATAACATAGGGTATATTTCGTACTCTATACCGGTCCCTGTTGTTTATACTTTTTTGTAAGTTAACTTCTCCTTTTCTTTCCTTGTTATTACCTTCTCTTGTATATTTCACTCTTTGTTGGCTTTCTTCTCTACTCCTTCAAATGTCTGATGGTTAACATTTATTCTGGATAATTTTTTAAGTTTGTTTATTATGGTTTAATTTTTCTCATTTAATTCGTTTTGGTAGTTTCTTGTCGATTCTTGTTTTAGTGATCATTTAGTGGTTTAAATTAATTTTAATACTTCTTTCTTTCCATTGGTTACTTGGTCAGTAATTCAAAGATCAGTCCCTTTTCTTGGTGTGTGGCATCTTCGCTTAGTTTACCCATAGTCCAGCAGTTCTTCTGCACTTGTGGTTCGGATAATCTGGGTGTGTATAACTATTTCCTTGCTGGTGAAATAGGTATCTTCTATCTTGTACCACAATTCTTCTAATATCATTTGTTCATTTGTATCCATGTTTCCATCGTTCACTTTATGATGTGGTTTATTAATAAAAGGAGTTAATGGTACCTCCCTCATTAATGTTATCATTGATTTTTTATTTTGCATTTCCAATGCTGGTAGATTCCTGTGTTTTAGAAACCTTTGTAATTTGTGACACACTATTCTGTTGTGGGTCTTTTCTATTTCTTGTATCTGCCATTTACGTATCGTTTTGCTGAAGTTTTCCTCCGCTAGTTTGTTGTGGATTCCCTCTATAATTGCTGTTGAGGTCCTCCTACAATCTTTATACTTCATTAATTTGCTTTGGTAGGTAAGGGGCAAATTAAACACATCAATGAGTCCGTTCTTCATCATCTCCACTTCTTCTCTTGTTTTGATTAGTTTCTTTTTATATATTCTTCCTATTTCCTTGGTTTCCTTAATCTTCTTAATTATTCGACTCTTCTTTCTTCCTCTTCTACTGTTGGTTTTGATGTGCTTGATTTTCTCGGTGTTATTGTTATCTTTAATATCAGAAAACAATACACTAGTTTCTTCTACAATTTCCATCTCCTTACTATCTTCAGAAGTGGTGTCTAGTGTTTCCTTCAGTGGTTTCAAATCACTATTTACTGTTTCCTTAAGTTGGTCTGCTGGATAATTTGTTTCTTCCAATCTCTTATTCATCCCCGTTTTTGTCTGTTTGACTTCTTCACGAAACTCTATTAGTATAAATCGTAATTCTTCTCTGTTCTTCTCACCATCTTCCTTCATTTGTCGTAGGAGTGTTTCATTACTATTTTCGATCTTCTTATTCACTATCTCTAGGTCCTTCTTGATCTGTTTCTTCAGATCTTCACTCCTCTTTTCTAGCGTCTCCTGACTTCTCTTCAAAGCCTCATTGTTGCTTTCCAATTTATTATTCAAGAGCTCTATGTTCTCCTTCAAAAATTCCCTGTCTTCCTTTCTTTGTTCTCTGATCTCTTCCTTCATTATCGTGAAATTATTATCAGTTTTCTCTTGGTTTCTGTTTAGGTGTTCCACCATAATCCTCAGCATTTCTTGGAAATTGGCATCCATTATTTGGGCTGGTTTGACTGGTTGGACATCAACTACTACTTCAATTTCTGGTTCCGGTTGACTTGGATTTTCCAGTTGGTCCTCCTGTGGATGTTCTTCAAACAATCCTCCAATCATTTCCTCAACTTCTTCCATTTCTTCTTGGTTTGATGCTTCCTTACTTTTGAGCCTTGTAACCATACTATGTCTATTCATAACCGCCGCTAGTCGTCCTTTTCTAGCCTCACTATGTTGGTCGCCAATCTGTAACGAAGAGTTCTTGTCGTATCTGTAAAATGTGTACACTTATTTTTTATGTGTAGAAATTGTTAGTGTGGTGTGTTCGCCTCACACCGGTCGTTACAATAATGGTTGTCACTACTGAAGTCTGTAGCGTGGTCTCAATTATCAGTACAACCTACCTGTTTATTCATAGGGGTTGCGAATCCCGGGTGGCGCCAAATTGTTTACTTTAAAACAATTAAATTTGTGATTTTACAAGTTAAATAGGTGTTGTCAGCGCTGACGGCTGGAGCGTTCAAATGATTCCCGCCGCTGTACTGCTTGTTATATTGCCCACTCGGCCAGAGCGCTAGTTGGTTACTTAGTAAAAATTGCTAACACACACATATATTACACAACTTCCTACGAAATAAAACAATGGTAATACTCTGTACTGTAATTTTAATTCTGATTTGGTCATTAATCAATATGACAAAGGTATTATAAATTGTTTTTAATAAAATTGCTCCGGCTTAGAACATGAAACATATCTCTAGGTTGGCGAAATTGATTTTGAAATGAACTATTACTGCCGACATGGCTTCTGTTAATACACAATATATTAATCTGTTCAAAATCTGGGGTGATTTTGAACAGAGAGACAGATCCCAAACGATCAAGTTAAAGCAGAGAACTTGCTTTGTGCGTTCAATTATAAATCATTTTCAGGCAACAAAAATCTACAAAACTCTAGTGGGAGAGCTTCAACGGACGTAGCAAGCAATGAGTTGTCAACTGTCGCTTCAAATGAGTTTCTGCATTCGCACATCGACTTCTTTTCGGAAAATTTCAGTACAATTAATGATGAACAAGGGGTTCTTTGGATTGTAAATAAAACATAAAAGCTGGTTACATTAAAAAAGTACACTACCGTACCTTATCCGTACTTATATTGTATAAAGTGTTTTTACAAATTGTTCGGTAGTGTCGTATTAGTTGTTACAAAATTCGCACTCCAATGCGAGGTTATTTCTAATATCATTATTGTTTACGTAAGTTTATATTTATACAACCTTTGAAAGAAAATGAATTTGGTTTAATAGTGAGAAATTTTGATTGATTTGATAAATATTTAATGTGTTTTTATTCTTGGGATTATTTCATTTAATTGATACTTATCAGTTCAGAAGGTTACGATGTGTTGTCGTTCAGGGATATTGGAAATTAATCAGTTTTGGGCCGATTTAAGCTGCTGGCATCTTCTTCTATCTCGTCTTGGGAATTTCTATTATTTAATTTGGTATATTTGGTTCCTGGACATCGGTTAATATTCGAAGCTCTTCATCTACTCGTCAATGGTTCGTACTGTCAACTTCTGAATGTCTTTTGAACTTTTTAAAGTAAAATTTTTGTCATCTCAATCTTGCGTACCGCTTACCCACGCGTCATTTTTTCAAGTCTAATAAATTTAATGGAAAATTAGTATCCAACGGCCCGTTTCTATGGTAACAGAAATCCTTTGATTGGTTAAGGCCTCGATCAAAAGCATTGTTAAGCTATTTGAAATTGTTATTCAAATTTATTATGTATTTTCTGACTGATTTTATTCTTCTGTCATCCCTTTGGGGTAATAAATAATATCACTATTGTCTTTATTTCCTTTCAAAGATTAAAACAATACCTCAAAAGGTCATATTCCGTCATATATTAACTTTAGTCTAATTATTTTGACATTTGATAAATTACATATCTCCTTTAATTTAAACCTTTATAATAACATCTTTCTTTTAAAATGGTTTACACATAATTACTGGCTATTTACTTGCCTTAGATTTGTACATTTCTTTGTTATTTTGTTATAATTTGTATTTGTGTGTGTCTGACAGTTATGCATTTTCATAGGCTTAAGTAGCCATGATGGTATTTTACTTATTTCATTTAAATACATTTCATTTCAGCCTGATGGGCTTTACTTTGTTATTATAATTGTTTGAGTTTTGTTTTGAGTCTATTTGTTTTCTGATTACATGTCAATATTGTTTTCTCTATCTTAATATTTAAAACATAACAATTAGGCTTATGGACTGTAAGTTTCTTTCAGCCATATCCTGTTCATAACATTAAAACGAACAATTCTTTATAAGTTATTATTTACTGTTGGTTTAACATTCATTTCATTCTTTTGCTATTACTTTGAGTGAGAAACATCATCACTTCTTTCAAACTTATTAAATTTATTTTCCCTTCTAACATTGGGTGTTTTTTAATTGTATACTTAAATTCTTATTTCATTACTACTTCTTTCCTCCATTCCATGTTAACACAAACTGTTTTTACATGGGCTTTCTCCGTGAATAATATTACATCCTTTACTTATCTCTATTTTAAATACTATTTCTAACTATCCTTAATTATATAATTTTCCATAAGCTCACTTAAATCATTTATTGGTTCATCAATGATTCGCTAAGTGTTTTCTTAACTATTAATACTTTTTATTATTTATAATATCTTTTTCCACATATCACTTTCCTTTAATTAATTGGTGTTTATCACTGATACACTCACTATTTTGGGGTATTTACACATACACTATTGCACTTTTTTCACTGTTTATATTAAGTGTTACTTAGTGGGTAATCCCTATAATTATTTCTCTTTCTCTTTCTCACTATTTCTTTCATTATAAAATTATACTTATTATTAATGACATTTTGTTAAATATATTTCATTACATCTAACTTTAATATTTGGGTTAGTGTACTTTTCTTTACTAAGTTATTTTTTACTGTTTTTTGTTTAAAACAGGTACATAAATTATCTCATTTACAACAATATTTATTTCCATTAGTGGATAATTATTGCGGTTTATTTACAATATGCTATCTTTGAGTATACCATTTCTCCCTTTTATATGTGGTGTTTATTATTTCTTTTTTCACTTCGTTTCCTCTTCATTCTTCCTCTTCTTCTCCTTAATCTTCTTCATTTTCAATTGTCTTCATTTTGACTCGGTTCTCCTCTTCTCGTCTGATTTAATTTCATTTAGTTGTAGGAATCCATTCACTTCCTTTAATTGTATTTATTCTTCTTTGGTTCTGGTTTCTTCCCTTCTTTTGGTTAGTTCCTATTAGTTTGGTCAATCACCTTTTTCTTTGTGTATTTTTCGTGGTTCCCTTCGTCTTTTTTTGTTTCCTGTTGTTGGGTCAATCACTTGGGTTGGGTAATGTCGTCGTTCGTCGTGTCATAGTTTTTATATTTTATTTATTTTTAATCATTTTATTTGATATGAAGTATATTTACTTTTATAATTATAGTTTTTATCCTTGGTACTGGGGTGGCTTATTCGTGTTGTAACAATATTCAATCACTTTCTGCTACAGTCCGTTTCTTGATGTATATAATACACAAAATACTCAATAAAGCACTCAACATCGAAAATACACAAAATACAAATACATATACCACTATCACACACAATAATACAACTTTAAAATACCAAAGACCAACAAACAACCTTAACAGCATCCAGCAGCCAACACACAAATACTTCACCAGACACAAGATCGCGAAGGCTGAAGATGAGAGAACGGGAGCTCTCAAAACATGTTCCAAATAAGGAAAAATAACATCTAGAGGTAAATTTAGTTATAAATATTAAATGTAATATATATATATATGTATTGCAACAATACGTTTAGCATAAGTATATGTATCAACCCCTGACTGAGGTATGATAACATACGAAACAACGTATGTACTATATAAAATGTAAATAAGAAAAATAATATAATAAATATATGTTAGGTATAAGAAATAATGTAAGAAATAAACGTAGTATTTAATTTTAAATAAATCAAATATTGTAAGTAAGCATGCATATGGAAGCACACAGCTTAGTTGGTTTTTAAACGTAACGAAAGGGAGAAAATGACAAGCGCTGACCGGCAGAGGTGACATCAGAACGACATGCGGCTGCCTGTGTATCAGTCTGCGTGTGTGTGTATGTGTACATGTGTAAACGACAGACAGGTTGAATTATGCAAACGAGGGTGGAAGACTTTACACAGTTTTTTTTTTTTAAGTACTGAACGTGAACCAGAAGTCACACGAATCAGCAACATATGTAAAAACATAGCTGACGCCTGGCGCTTCAGTTTGGCGTTAAGTGGTAATTAATCATGGGAACAGTTCAGACACCATGTGAAATTTTGCCATAACTGCCATAATTTACACAGCATAACATTCATAATTTGCATAAACAAAGTTTAATATTATACCGAACGATTGGTGAAATAATATTTCTAAAAATGTGTGCGCTTCATAGAAAGTTCCGCGTAGGTGGAAAGTAATGATTAAACCGACGCGCCGACTTGTTCAATGTTGTCAAAACAGTTTCCAACAGGAATTTCAACGACGGCAGCAGTATAAAACCCCAGCGAGTGACACACTCTTTCTCAGTTGATACTTAGACTCAGTTGATACTCAGATCAAGCTCAGATAGTACGCGACATCCACGCATCTCGATACCATAAATTTTACAAAGTTTTAATAATGTTTTAAACGGTATTCAATAAACTGAAGTGCGATGGAACCGGCATTACATCGGTGCAAGTATTAATGAACAAGAGTGATTTTAAAAAGACTATACTAACAAATCTACAAGAGTTGTAACTACGATGAAATTCGAGAAGTCTACATAGAACTTCTAGACATCTACAAAGGACAAGAAAAGAAGAGGAGAGGAACTAGAACAAGATGATGAGAGGACGCCAGGGACAGCACATGCAGCTACATCCAGCCGTACAGCATCAGGACTAGAGGTCCACGTCAGAACTCAGCATCCAGGAGACGGAGCGAGGAATTCAACGACGCAGAGACAGAGAAGGTGGTACCGAAGAGGATCAACAAACTCGAGAGTCCAGATGACGGTAACGACCAAGTTAAATGGTTGCAGAAAAATGCAGGTGAAGTCAGACATTTATTTAATATTATAAATGACCCTGAGGTCTATCGAAAAGCTCTAGTTTCCATATACAAGTTTACAAAGAAATTAATATATTTTTAAAAATTTGCATAATGAATAAATAATTGTTCAAAATATAATTGAGAATAGACAATATATAAGTATTAATCTCATAAATAAATGGTCAAGGAAGAACCATATTTTTATTATATTTTGTAATTTATTAGATGAGTAATTTCAAATATGAGAGTTATGTAATTAGAAAATTGTTAATTAATTGAGACATTAAATAATAGAATCAATTAAAGTAATAAATGTTCTCTATTAATATTTTAACAAATAGTTAATTAATTAAAAGTTTTATTAAGTGGTATATATTGAAAACCACACTTGCGAATACAAGATGAATATGGAATTTTATACATATTAATCATGTTTTTATAATAATTGTATATGTTATATATTATATGTCTGAGTAATATTTCAGGTCATATATGATTTATGTATGTGTATACTGTCTTAGAAATATAAGAAATAAGATTTAAACACGTTATAATTGCATTATATTCAGATTGAATATAAGGGTTCAAATAATAATTAATCCACACTAAACAATTAATAACATGATAATTTGAATTTTTAAAGAATAAATCAAATGAATATGATTTTATTAAAACAGTCGTACTAATTTCACAACCAGTACTAAATCCTCTGTACTCTTTACTTGTATTTAAAACTTATAACGTTATTCACGTGCTTATCCACACTCAATCAACGACCAAAGCCTGCGACCCAGCCGGGGAACATCAAGGTAAATACTGCAGAAGAAGAGTATACCACCGAGACGTGGGTAAGTGCGCACATATGAGTAAGAGCATTTGTGTAAAAGTAAGTGTCTAAAAATAATGTTGTAAAGTAATTGGCTCCCAAAGAGCGTGGGGCACGGTATATGTTAATACCATTGGCCACGTTGGCATCGTTGTATTAAAAAATAATGTGTTGCAAAATAAATGTTAATTATCATTACAAGTAAATGGCGCCCTGGTAAGAAATAAAGTCTAATAAATAATTAGCAAAAAAAATGTTGTAGAAAGAATTAATAAGCAGTATATGTAATAAATAATATTACAAATTGTGAAATTAAGTACAGAGAGAAAAAGAGTTGTGAAATTAATACTGATAAATAAAATAAAATTTAAATAAAGAAATATAGAGTCACGGTGGACCAATAATTAAAAAATATAATTCATATAACGAATCAGTTAGGACACCATAGTCTACAATAATGGCGAAGCAACCAACAATGGACTTCGAAACGATGTTTAAACGACTTCAAGAAGAGTTGAAGACAAATAGTGCAGTACTAACTGAAAAATTAGAAAGTAAATTAGAAAGTAGCAATGAAAAATTAGAAAATAAATTAGGAAGATTAGAAGATAGTAATATGAGATTAGAAACTCAAGTAGAAGATAGTCGTAATAGACTAGAAATCACTATTGAAGAAGTAAAAACTCAGTTAGATAGTAATAATACTAGGTTAGAAGAGAAAATAGAACTCGTCAGTAATACTTTGAAAACAGAGCTTACTGCACGCGTTGAAGCAGTCGAACAGCGAGTTCAACAGTCACTTAATGAACAAGCTGTAAAGATTGATAGTAAATTTAAAGAACAGCATGAATATACAACACGTGAAACTAAAGAACACATTCGACAACTGGCTGAACAGTGGAATGAAAAATTTTAAATTACAAAGCCGGAGCAAGATCTCAGACACAAAGACGTAACTGAGCGCATCCTGGACAACATTAATAGAACAAAGGAACTCACTGTGAGGACCGAGACTGTAGAAGTAGCTGTGGAGGTCACGAGAAAAACTACGCACCACTCCATGGAAATTAACAACATGAAAGATGGACTACAAGAGGAGGTAGAAAAACTACGAGCAGAAGTCAAGAGATGACCCAGTGCTATAATGATGTGTGCTGCAAAGGTAGACGATCGAGAGAAGATCAGTTTTAAAGGTAATAAATGGGAGAACCCCATAGAATTTTTACATAAGTGTGAACAAGAAAGGGCAACAATAGGAAGCATCCTAAACGACAGAGACCGTATAGAATTTGTAAGTCGACAAATGGTATACGATTGTTCGGGACCAAACAGAAACTTATGAACAGTTCAAGACATCCTTCGAAAATCGATCCTGGGATATACATACCCAGAGAGAGGTACGAGACCAGCTGGAGTATGGGCAGTATTACGTCAACAGCAAACGTTCCATGGAAGACTACATCATACAACTTGTCGAACGGTGTAAGCATCTTAGACCAAGTTTCACGGTGCACGAATTAGTATTAAAATTAAGCTACCATTTTGACAGACACATTAGACTTGCCGTATATACCCAAGGAGTTAAAACAATTGAGGAACTTCTTATTCTTGTAACGCAATCATCACAATTTGTTAATAAAGAATACGAAAGAAGAGATAACCAGCCGCAGCAGCAGCAGCAGTACTCTACACAAAATCCAATACAACACAAATCGACACAGTTCGCGAAGAAAGAAGATAATTGGAAGGAATATAAACAACCCTTTGAAAAGGTAATCCAACTCCCAATAAAGGAGCGTACTCACACCCAGGTATGTCGAAAAAACACTTTAAACCGTACAATGCAAATGTACATAATATTAAAGCAAATAATAATCATAATAATAATAAAAATAATTATGGAAATAAAATTGTGCAACCATCGACACGCCCGTCAAAAACCAAGGAGGAAGGGGGTGATGGTAGAACAATGGAGAAGAAAAATGAATGACTGCAGAAGTGTAGCCAAACGCCAGCTCAGACAGGTTTTAAAAACGGAACACAAACAAAATACTGGTACGGACAGGCTTGTTAAAAGACCTGCACACACAGGAGCTGCGCGACACCCTAAACGATACAAACAATACACAACAGGAAAGAATGTTGTCAAAAACCTATTGTCCTACACAAGTGGGAACAATAAGTAGTATAAATAAGTTTAAAGATGTTAAGATATTAAATATTACATATCAAACAGATGAAAGAGTTAAGTATTTGCTAAATAATATAGCAAATGAACAAAATAAAGATCTTCAAATAAGTCACATGAAGTTATCAACACTATCTAGTAAATATACGATAAAAAATAGTATATTGTACAAACTCGTCAATTATGATTGGAAATAGTCCTATCACCAGAGATGCTAAAAACACTAACTATACCATGTCATCAAAGTTTAGCACATGCGTCTGCTTTCAAATGTCATTTAGCTTTGAAGGAAGACTTCATTTTGAATAATATGTTTAGAAGAATAAAAGCAATCTTAAAAGGATGCTACGAATGTCAAACAGCACGACATCCGAATCTTCACACATACGTAGATATGCAAAATATCAAGACACAGGAAAAGGGAGAATTAGTAGCAGTAGACTTCCTGGGCCCATTTCCGAGAGCTATTCACGGGGGTACAAATCACATACTTGTATGTATAGATGTGTTCACCAAGGCAGTTCGACTCTACGCTATTCGAAGACCCACCACAAAAAGTGTACTGAATGTCATACTACGCAAATACGTACCGAAGTATGGTCAAATCAAAAAGATATTGAGTGACCAAGGTAAGCAATTTCAAAATAAAGCATGGACAGAAACGCTAACTCAGCACGGCATACAACCAGTGTTAACGTCAATACGACATCCACAAGGAAACCTTGCTGAAAGGGTAAATAAAGAGTTAGGAAAACATTTACGCATCTACTGTAATGAACAACATAACCGATGGGCAGAGTACATATCATTTTTTGAACAAGCTATAAATGCTACATACAGTGAAGCTACGGGATATATACCGGTGGAACTGGAAACAAATAAAAAACCTAATAGATTCTGGTTGAGAAACATTGACAAACCTCGAAACCAAAATCTACAAATTCCATTGAGTCACAAGTATGACAATGCGAAGCAGAGGATGGAAAAACTTGGAGAAAAGAGGATCGAGAGGTTCAACAGAACGCACAAACTCATCACATTCCATGAAGGAGAGAGAGTGCTACTAAGAAGTAATCCAGTGGGAAAACGAATCGACAATACAGCAAAGAAACTATTCAGACTGTACGAGGGACCCTACTTATTACAAAGGAGGAAAGGACAACACACATTTATCGTCTACGATCCGACAAGAAGCAAGATTATTGGAAAGTACCATGCATCAGCATTCCGTAAATTCTATGGATGAATAAATAAAAAGTCAACTTATTAATCCATGGGAGGGACATAATCCACCCAGAGAAAGAACAAAATTTTAAGAACCCTTATAACCACTACTTGTGAGTTGTAATAACTAATAAAATAAATAATTTCTGAGCAAAGAAATAAAATATGAATAAAATTCAAATTTTATTTTACCCAGCAGGGGAATTTATGCAACGATACGTTTAGCATAAGTATATGTATCAACCTCTGACTGAGATATGATAACATACGAAAGCACGTATGAAATATATAAAATGTAAATAAGAAAAATAATATAATAAATATACGTTTAGGTATAAGAAATAATGTAAGAAATAAACGTAGTATTTAATTTTAAATAAATCAAATATTGTAAGTAAGCATGCATATGGAAGCACATAGCTTAGTTGGTTTTTAAACGTAACGAAGGGGAGAAAATGACACGCGCTGACCGGCAGAGGTGACGTCAGAACGACATTCGGCCACCTGTGTATCAGTCTGCGTGTGTGTGTATGTGTACATGTGTAAACGACAGACAGGTTGAATTATGCAAACGAGGGTGGAAGATTTTACACAGTTTTCTAAGTACTGAACGTGAACCAGAAGTCACACGAATCAGCGACATATGTACAAACATAGCTGACGCCTGGCGCTTCAGTTTGGCGTTAAGTGGTCATTAATCGTGGGAACGGTTCAGACACCATGTGAAATTTTGCCATAACTGCCATAATTTACACAGCGTAACATTCATAATTTGCATAAACAAAGTTTAATATTATACCGAACGATTGGTGAAATAATATTTATAAAAAAGTGTGCGTTTCATAGAAAGACGCATAGGTTGAAAGTAACAATTAAACCGACGCACCGACCTGTTCAATGTTGTCAAAACAGTTTCCAACAGGAATTTCAACGACGGCAGCAGTATAAAACCCCAGCGAGCGACACAGTCTTTTTCAGTTGATACTCAGATCAAGCTCAGATAGTACGCGACATCCATGCATCTCGATACCGTAAATTTTACAAAGTTTTAATAATGTTTTATTTCAACGACGACAGCAGTATAAAACCCCAGCGAGTGACACACTCTTTCTCAGTTGATACTCAGACTCAGTTGATACTCAGATCAAGCTCAGGTAGTACGCGACATCCACGCATCTCGATACCGTAAATTTTACAAAGTTTTAATAATGTTTTAAACGGTATTCAATAAACTGAAGTGCGATGGAACCGGCATTATGTCGGTGCAAGTATTAATGAACAAGAGTGATTTTAAAAAGACTATACTAACGAATCTACGAGAGTTGTAACTACGATGAAATTCGAGAAGTCTACATAGAACTTCTAGACATCTATGAAGGACAAGAAAGAGGAGGAGAGGAACTAGAACAAGAAGACGAGAGGACGCAGGGACAGCACATGCAGCTACATCGAGCCGTACAGCATCATGACTAGAGGTCCATGTCAGAACTCAGCATCCAGGAGACGGAGCTAGGAATTCAACGACGCAGAGACAGAGAAGGTGGTACCGAAGAGGATCAACAAACTCGAGAGTCCAGATGACGGTAACGACCAAGTTAAATGGTTGCAGAAAAATGCAGGTGAAGTCAGACATTTATTTAATATTATAAATGACCCTGAGGTCTATCGAAAAAGCTCTAGTTTCCATATACAAGTTTACAAAGAAATTAATATATTTTTAAAAATTTGCATAATGAATAAATAATTGTTCAAAATATAATTGAGAATAGAGAATATAACTGTAGTAATCTCATAAATAAATGGTCAAGGAAGAACCATATTTTTATTATATTTTGTAATTGATTAGATGAGTAATTTCAAATATGAGAGTTACGTAATTAGAAAATTGTTAATTAATTGAGACATTAAATAATAGAATCAATTAAAGTAATAAATGTTCTCTATTAATATTTTAATAAATAGTTAATTAATTAAAAGTTTTATTAAGTGGTATATATTGAAAACCACACTTGCGAAGACAAGATAAATATGGAATTGTATACGTATTAATCACGTTTTTATAATAATTATATATGTTAAATATTATATGTCTGTGTAATATTTCAGGTCATATATGATTTATGTAGGCGTATACTATGTCTTAGAAATATAAGAAATAAGATTTAAACACGTTATAATTGCATTATATTCAGATTGAATATAAGGGTTCAAATAATAATTAACCCACACCAAACAATTAATAACATGATAATTTGAATTTTTAAAGAATAAATCAAATGAATATGATTTTATTAAAACAGTCGTACTAATTTCACAACCAGTACTAAATCCTCTATACTCTTTACTTGTATTTAAAACTTATAACGTTATTCACGTGCTTATCCACACTCAATCAACGACCAAAGCCTGCGACCCAGCCGGGGAACATCAAGGTAAATACTGCAGAAGAAGAGTATACCTCCGAGACGTGGGTAAGTGCGCACATATGAGTATGTGTAAAAGTAAGTGTCTAAAAATAACGTTGTAAAATAATTGGCTCCCAAAGAGCGTGGGGCACGGTATATGTTAGATACCATTGGCCACGTTGGCATCGTTGTATTAAAAAATAACGTGTTGCAAAATAAATGTTAATTATCATTACAAGTAAATGGCGCCCTGGTAAGAAATAAAGTCTAATAAATAACTAGCAAAAAAAATATTGTAGAAAGAATTAATAGGCAGTTTATATAATAAATAATATTACAAATTGTGAAATTAAGTACAGAGAGAAAAAGAGTTGTGAAATTAATACTGATAAATAAAATAAAATTTAAATCAAGAAATAGAGTCACGGTGGACCAATAATTAAAAAATATAATTCATATAACGAATCAGTTAGGACACCATAGTCTACAATAATGGCGAAGCAACCAACAATGGACTTCGAAACGATGTTTAAACGACTTCAAGAAGAGTTGAAGACAAATAGTGCAGAACTAACTGAAAAATTAGAAAGTAGCAATGAAAAATTAGAAAATAAATTAGGAAGATTAGAAGATAGTAATATGAGATTAGAAACTCAAGTAGGAGATAGTCGTAATAGACTAGAAATCACTATTGAAGAAGTAAAAACTCAGTTAGATAGTAATAATACTAGGTTAGAAGAGAAAATAGAACTCGTCAGTAATACTTTGAAAACAGAGCTTACTGCATGCGTTGAAGCAGTAGAACAGCGAGTTCAACAGTCACTTAATGAACAAGCTGTAAAGATTGATAGTAAATTTAAAGAACAGCGTGAATATACAACACGTGAAACTAAAGAATACATTCGACAACTGGCTGAACAGTGGAATGAAAAATTTTAAATTACAAAGCAGGAGCAAGATCTCATACACAAAGACGTAACTGAGCGCATCCTGGACAACATTAATAGAACAAAGGAACTCACTGTGAGGACCGAGACTGTAGAAGTAGCTGTGGAGGAGGTCACAAGAAAAACTACGCACTACTCCATGGAAATTAACAACATGAAAGATGGACTACAAGAGGAGGTAGAAAAACTACGAGCAGAAGTCAAGAGACGACCCAGTGCTATAATGATGTGTGCTGCAAAGGTAGACGATAGAGAGAAGATCAGTTTTAAAGGTAATAAATGGGAGAACCCCATAGAATTTTTATATAAGTGTGAACGAGAAATGGCAACAATAGGAAGCATCCTAAACAACAGAGACCGTATAGAATTTGTAAGTCGACATTTCCAGGAAACAGCATCCAAATGGTATACGATTGTTTGGGACCAAACAGAAACTTATGAACAGTTCAAGGCATCCTTCGAAAATCGATACTGGAATATACATACCCAGAGAGAGGTACGAGACCAGCTGGTGTATGGGCGGTATTACGTCAACAGCAAACGTTCCATGGAAGACTACATCATACAACTCGTCGAACGGTGTAAGCATCTTAGACCAAGTTTCACGGAGCACGAATTAGTATTAAAATTATGTTACCATTTTGACAGACACATTAGACTTGCCGTATATACCCAAGGAGTTAAAACCATTGAGGAACTTCTTATTCTTGTAACGCAATCATCACAATTTGTTAATAAAGAATACGAAAGAAGAGATAACCAGCCGCAGCAGCAGCAGTACTCTACACAAAATCCAATACAACACAAATCGACGCAGTTCGCGAAGAAAGAAGATAATTGGAAGGAATATACAGTACTGTGCGAATTAATGTGAACACAAGTGATAATTTGAAAAAAAACAACATTTATTAGTTATAGACGAAGAAAAAAGAGAAAAGAATACAATTTAAATTGTTTTAATAGGAAATATGTCCTCCCTTGCTTTTATAGCTTCTTCAACATGTTTTGGCATAGAATCAACAAGTTTTTTACAGTTTTCTGATATTTGCTGGTCTCGAAACCATGTGTGGATTACAGCCTCAATCAGTTTTGTTTTTGTTATGCAATCTATTTCACGAAGTCTAGCTTTTACAATAGCCCACAGATTTTCAATCGGATTAAGGTCCAGTGAGTTTCCTGGCCATTCAAGGCATGATATCTTTTTGTACTTGAAATATTTCATCATGATCTTGGACACGTGACATGGAGCCGAATCTTGTTGAAAAACTGCTTGACCGTTGGCATTAACTTTTCTTAGTTCAGCTTCCAATCTGTGTTCTAGCAAGTCTCTGTATTTTTGCGAGTTCATCATGCCTTCGATCGGCACAAGGCATCCGGTACCTTTATAAGAAGCAGCCCCAGAACATCTTTAACGGATGTTTAACTGTTTGATCAATATGAGCTGTCGTATGTTTTTCGTTGTCACTTTTTCTAACGAAACGAGATCGCTGTCCTTGTACCAAAAAATGGTTCTCATCTGAGAACAACACTTTTCTCCAATCTTCAACAGTCCATCTCACATATTTTTTTGCCCAATCATATCGTTTTGTCATCACGGCAGCAGTCAATAACTGTTTTTTTTTTTAGGTCTGACTGTTTTTCTTCCTCCTTCTATAAGACGTTTTCGTATGGTGGAGTCATGAACAATAACTCCAGCGTGTGCTAAGTCTTGCTGAAGTTCTTGGCTGGTTTTCCTAGGGTTTAATTTACTTTCCCTTATTAAACAAGCTTCATCCCTTGCTGTTGTCTTTCTTTTCCTTCCACATTTCCCTTTTCTGTTCACTTCAATCGTCCCAGTGTCCCTTTTTTGCTTCAAAATCTTGTTGACAGCTCCTAAACTCACACCACACTCCTTGGCAATATCTCTTTGAGTCATTGATGTGTGTTCACTCAAAGTAACAATTTTAGTGCGCTTTTTGGGAGTAATATCCATCTTCAAAAATAAAAAGCAAATAAAGCCTTAGATCAGCTTACTTCAGCAAAAACACAATAATTCTAAAAAAAAAAACAAAATGCAATGCGTCTGTAGCTTGCTATGTCTCATTACTCACTGACTGTCAGAACAGTAAAACAAAATGGCCGCTACTTAGACATAAAAGTGTTGCCAACTGTGAAACCAAACAACATATTAAATGAACAATTACATTATAAATCACATACACTATTCGATACACTGATCCATACACACAATTCGAACCTCAGCGCCAATCCCTTCCCACCATCAACCCCCACCACACACACCTATATGTGTTAATAATCGTAACGGTTATTCTGTAATCGACATTCAGTATACTCCCACTGAAGAAGAGGAACAACACCTCGAAACGTTTGGGAAAGTGACAACGAATAGTAAGTTCATATGTGAAAGTTTTAAATATATTATTAAATTAATAAGTGAACGAAGAGGATGAATCATCAAGATAATTCTTATTTTATTGTAAAGACAAATTCACAGAAGCTGTTATTTAAGTAACATTGTACTTATAATTTTTTTTTAATTTTTCAAATCAATTTTGTTTTCACATTTCTTACCTTTAAAATCTACCATTATTTTTCTTTCCTCCTGCAGTGCTTTCTGCATTATCTGCTTCAGTATAAATATGTGATTATACATACTTCCTCTTCTTAATACACTTTGTGCTTTATCAAGTTTGTTTTCTACCATTGACCTAACTCTCGTATGTACAATCCTGTCATACATCTTTGTAATGATTCATAATAGCCTCTGTTATTACTTTTTTATTATTATTTTCTTTCAATCTATAATCAGTGATGGATTTCTCTATTCTACTTATCACTTCTCTTGTGTATTTATAAATGACCTTATGGTTAAAAAATTGTGTTAGTGACTGTCAGATTGTTTATCAAACAGCATTGTGTTAGTGACTGTCAGATTGTTTATCAAACAGCATTTTAATTCTTTTCCCACTACTATTTTCCATACTCTGTAAAATTCAACCTTTTTACCTACTCTGCCTGCTAATATGTATGCTTCCTTAGCTGCTTCTGTTGCTATTGTTAAACCCTCACAAAATGTATTTTTGCTTTCTGCCTTATCACCTCCATTAAATTAATAAAGTTGTGTTAGTGGTTATAATCACAAACAGAAATAACACTGTTGCACACCACTATAGAAAAAATTCTTTTGATTAGCGCTTTCAAGCTTCCCAGCTCATCAGAGAATTTTTGTATAATGCTGTGCAACAGTGATATTTCTGTTTGTCACCTTCATTCAGTCTATACACTACAATATGTTTCTTACTTTTTTCTCTTTATTGTATAAATAAGTTCTGACCACTGACCATGCATTTGATCTGTATACATTATTTTCCAATTTCTTGTGGAAATTAACTATTATTCTCCAATACATCCATATCCACCACCACTCTTTTATCTACCTTTACTCTTCTATATATATATAAGGAGTTTCTCCAACCTCAGTATCCTCAGCTCCATTTTCTTAGTCTAGTTATCACTAAACCCATTACCTCAAACTTGTGTTAAACTTCCTTTTCTTTTCTCTTTATACTTTAAATGTTCCATGTAGCTATCTTCTGTGTTTTGATTTCACTTTAGTGCTTATTTCCTTCCCATGTATTTGCTTCTTTTTATTGTTTGTACATGTATTTTTTATAATTTATATCCACTCCCTAACTTCAATCGTCTCCAATACTCCACTACCACTCTTATTTTAGCTAGTTTTTTGTCTTATTCTATCGTCAGTCTCCAGATGTCTTCCTTCTCATCGTTCCATCTCCAGCAGTTACCATCCACTGACAGTTTAGTGTACACTATTCTTAATTTCTTCCCACCCTGCTTTTTCTTCAATGCTGACTATCTTATATTCCATTGTTCTTATAATTCTTTTTTTAGTCAACTCCTTGTCTATATAAATCATATGGTCTACTATTTTTTTTGTTTCTCATTACTCTGTGCTTGTCTCATAACTTATAAAATTTTACTAGACAAATCTTCTGCCTTAACTTATCTTCTGATTTGACTTCCTCTTCCATTTCTAGACTTTTGTTTAAAAAATGTGTATTACTATCCCTTAAAGTTTCACTATCGTCTTGAGTTCATTAGTAGTCCTGAAATAATTACATTATTCTCTTTTGGCTTTACCTGTATATTATACACTAATTTTTATCTTCAACTTTTCTTACTTGAAATTTTCATTTTCCACTTGGAATCCCACTCTTATATTTATGTTGTCCACCTTCGTATTCAGTTTCTTGACTTCTGTTTTTGCTGTCCCATTTTTAAATCTTGGATATCTACATTTACCTTTTCTAATACCTAAAGTACTCTATCAGTCTTAGCTCCTTCCTTCTGGATCTGCATATCCAACAATCTTATCACCTTTTTCAAACTTTTTATAACTTTCTTCACTTCTACACAATCTTCTTTCTTTTCCACTTGATTTTCTTACTGCTATACTCATCACTATTCATCTTTCACTCATGTACAAGTCTATTCTCCTCATCTACTAATTGTGAAGTACAGTATTCTGTCTGAGGGTGCAACCACTGGGTTTGCTATCCAGTACTGGGAGATCTCAGCTCAATTAAAAACCGCTTCAGACAGTGGCTCTCCATAATTCCACCTGCCCTATGTTTCCAACATTTGGTCCTGTGCTAACACTAACACTATCTTACACCCTTCACACAAATACTTCCCTAAACTCTAATACTTGCAAAGTTAACTCTTAGTTATTTAAATTCTACCAAAACCATTTCTAAATTTACCTATATTATAAACTAATATTTAATTTATCACAACATTGAGTGTAAATACATCTGTGACTCCACTTAACATATTTCCAGACATCTCTCTGAATCTTATTCACACAATGTCATTTAAACTGGAAATAAACACAATACTAAACATGCTGAAAATTAGAGTCTTAAATACATAAAAGAAAGTAACAACCATTCCCAGAGATAAGCCCTGGCCACCTGTTCACAATCATATTTTTGTTACTTGTATCAAATATACAAGTACCTACTTAGAAACTGAACAGTTGAGTGGAACCAACCGTACTTTACAGGAAACAGACAAAAATTCAACTTCTTTTTGTATTAGTTTTATTTATATGTTGTCAATAGGGAAATGTTCACCATTGTTTATAGAATATAACTTTACACCAAACTTTGCTTCAATACCATATTGTATGCTGTGTATGATTATTTTTATTTTCAAAAGTTATTCCCTTTTTTCACTCGATGATAATAAGTTTTATTTTATTTGCTTCCCAGTCTTTTCCATATATATTTTTTCTTTAAAAATATATTGAAATGTAAAATAATTTTTCAACATTTCTCAGATTAATTTTTATAGAAAAAATATTGTATTATTCAAGCTAGGTCACAATGGTAACCACTGTAGTTACAATGGCGTACCTCACAAACAGTGCAAAAATATTACATTTGATTTTAATGTTCAATTATTCATCTCGATTGTCTATGTGGCCACCAACATCTTCTTTGCCATCCTGTTTTCCTAGATAAAATACTATTATTCAGTTCCATATACTCTCAATAAAATGTTTCATTATCTACATGCTGCCGTACAGTTCATCAGATGGAAAGTTAAAATCATTAGCTTAGCCAAGCATTAGCACAACCTTAATGGAAAAGGGGACTACTATAGCAATTATTCCCTTCTTCTACTCAACACTGAGCAAACAGTGACTAGCTGGAAACAGTGACCATAAATTTTGACTAGCTGGAAATTTGACATATATGTTATTATTGGTATCCAAGTCACTTTGTTATTTATAAATTAATAAATTACCTTGGATCCGTCATGTGACTTTGTTTTATTGTTTAGAATTACGCGGTTTCGGAACATATGTTCCATCATCAGATTCCTTTACTCAGTTGAGAGTGTCAATGTTAAAATCACATACTCAATTGTTAAAAAGACATGTCAGTATGGGCGCACACCCACCCATTTGACGATCTCAACTGAGTAAAGGAATCTGATGATGGAATATATGTTCTGAAACCACGTAATTCCTAACAATAAAACAAAGTTACATGACGGATCTAAGGTAATTTATTAATAGCTGGAAATATTAGTATCATTCCCTTCGTCAGCGCACTCTTTGTGCCTACAATTAGTGAATAAAATTGTAATAAAACTTTAATTGTGTTTAATTAATCGGTTACATTTAATTTGAGGTGTATTAAAATATCGGGCGCCATGTTGCATACTGCACAACAAATACAAAACTTACCTTGAAAAGGCCAGAATTCGGGTTACACGAACCAGGTTCATGGAATGTATTACCTGAAATAATTGTACTCAAAATAAAAACGTACCATTGACCTTTAATTTTTTGAAAATGACTACACATTGAAATTCGACTACAGGTTACGCCATGTGGCGTTTATCAAATATTATACCCTTACAATACTTTATCCCTCCAAAAACAAACATGTATTATAATATTAAGAAACATGATAAACATATATATATATATATATATATATATATATATATAGTGGCACAACCCAGCACTTATTAATATTGAATAGTATCCACTCTTTCACTCCCTCCCTCTCATTCTCTGGTACAATTTCGTCATGAATTTAGTTAATTTTGAGGATTGGATTTTAATATTTATCTTTGATTGTTTTGTGTACTGCGTAAGTTAGTGGTACTTAGCTGTCACTGCATTGAAACTGTAATATCGTGGATCTCACACTCCCGATTGTAGTGTCCCATCGCGATCTCACATTCTCGATTCTTAATGTCCCATCTTGATGTCACACTCTCGATTGTAGTGTCCCATCGTGATCTTACGATTTCAATTTGTAACAACTGTTAATGCATATTAAATAAACATTTGGTAGTGTAAAATTTAGATAAACACACTCGGTGAATTTGCCGGCCGTGTGAATTGGCCGGCTGGCCCACTTCACGGTCGAGATGAAAATGACCACGTTTCACCACTGAGCATTGCAGAGGTGGGGCAAAACTACGTCACTGGTTCTTTTGTTTGAACGGCCAAGCCTCTGGCTTACAATTGTATGTATGTATGCGCATCGCATTCCTTTAGCTGACGTAATCATGGGCTAGGCTTGTTTACCCGTTATTATGACGAACTGTTTTTTGCTACTTTTGTCATTTTCCACTGACCTCGACACAAATCCTGTTAACTCAATATTGCGTTATTGAAAATTCTCAATTTCTTTACCAATCTTTTATATGGGATATAAAATGAAATACAATAATTATACTTTGGAACAATGATTTCCCAAAATTATTATTATGGTACCAGAATTGTACTGTTACAAAATGGCTGACTCAGTTTAATTTATTTAAAGAATGTAGTATTCCCTTTTTCCACTTACTGGTTCATAACTGGAGACCATCACAACTGTGTTGCTCCACCTATCTCTATTTCAGTTAAAAGACATCTATATTTAAGAAGTTGCACTATTATATTTTAAGTAATAAATAAAAATTATTGTTTATATTGATAAAAAAAGTTAGTAATCAACTTTTTAGCAAGAGATTTTAAAATGCATTTATCCTCAAATTACAGGTCCACATTTCCAGAACATTAAGTTAAGTGAGAGACAAGAAATACTAAGAAGTCAGTATTTCTTTGTGTGTAAGTGTTTATGGTGTGATAGTAATGAAGAATTCTTAAATAAATTTGAAGCCCTGAAATGTCAACAGTGTTCTGGTCCAGTGTATAATACAGTTTGTACTGAGTGTAAAAGGAAGCAGGACTGTAGTAGTGAATCAGGCATATATGACAAACTAAACTCATTGTATAGGCAAGGTATGTACTTTGCAAGATTTGTATTCTAATATAAAGCATATTATACTTTATTATAAGTTGTGTGTGTTTAGTGTAAATGCCAGTACATCTTTTTAGTATTACTTGCAACTGTCATTTATTTGTAGCGAAATTACTCTTTACAAAATATTTAAAAAGCCACAAATATCCTGGCTTGTTTGATATGTTTGTTTTATAAATCACACGATACTATTTTGAAACAATTCTATTAATTTATATTGTGTTAAGGCTGAATGGCAAACATATATCTTTATATGCATTCTTTATAGCTACCCTGTAAACATTTTTCTGTAATAGCAATAAACATTTGTGAGTATTTTATACCAGAACTTAGTGTTCTATTGTGTACTGCTCAAATTACATGCAATCAAAGACTTGCTGAGTCCTGTTTATCTGAATGATGTATTTATGTTCAGCTGTGGTTATGCCTTTTGAGCCCAAAATTATCCTGAGCCCATCCTTTAAATTGCACATAGTATAATCACTGTCTAGTTGCTACAATATTTTGATAAGCTGTTTTCAGTTATTTAAAGATTCTCTTTTTAGAACTTGTTGACCTTCACATTTGTGAGGTTTCATGAAATTTCTGTTATGAAAGATAACACAAATAAAAACTTGGTTAAATATATTTGTCACCATGACAAGTGTTAATACTTTTTACATAATATGTAGAACTGGATAGTGTGATCACTCACATTACTTGCCCATGTTAAGCATAGCAGCTGTGGAAGCGAGATGGCAGATGTATGAACTAACAGCAACACCTTTGCTGCCAACCAGGCTATAGCCAGTCTGCACTGATATAGTGTATGTTATAGTGTTTCCAAGTTGTGTTTCTGTCAATATTTGTTGGTATTGGTTGAGTGAGTATTAATACATTAGAGAAATTTGTATTTTCTATCAATATCACTCTGAGTTGGTGTTATATTCATGCGAAATGCATATCCATATGCATTCTTGTTACATATCCATATGCACATAGACTGCTGTTTGCAGTTTTGATAATTATTTGTTGGTGTTAAATGCATAGTTACATATATCCTGACTGAAATTTAAAAACAGTAATATTTTTGTGTAATTTTATTTTGGGCTGGTGTTACACACAAAATGCTGACTTGTTTTATGCCAGGCTGTAGGACATGTTATGGGCAAACTAAAGGAGTATATTTATTCTCCCCTCCAAATGACAAAACGGAATTTAAGAAATGTAGGCTATACAAGCAGTACCTAGTAAAGACAAAGAGCTCACTAGAATGTGCTATGTTTGTTACTGTCATTTTTTGGAAGAAGTGTAATAAAAGTAGATACCTTTAATGTTAATGGGAAAACTGTTCAACTACCTAGACAAAAATGGAAATTGAAATCTGGAGCAGTGCCACAAGTACCTAACTTCCTAATCTAATTTGTCACTAAAATTTGATAAAACTGTAAGGGATTTAGTTTGTAACAATCAAGAAGTTAATCAAAACAAGGGGAGATTAATGACAAATCGACAAAATAAGCTCTCCAAATAGATTTAAAAAATGGTTTAGATGCTCAAGAATTGTAGTGTCCCTACATAAAAGAAAACTACAATCGAAACAGAAATTTGGTGAGGACTGAGAATAAATTTAAAGTAGCCAAGGCTAGAATTGTTATACTGGAAAACAAAATTAATTTTTGAAAAATTATGTTATGAAATTCAGATGGCTAGAATGTTTGAATAAGAAACAAAAACTCATAATAGAGACCAAGCTGAAAAAAGTGCAAAACAGGTATAAGATATGATGAAGAATTTCTTTTAGATAATTTGCTTTTGAAAATTAAATCACTGAAAGAATATAGTCACTGTTTACTGCATGATGTACTGGCTCTTCGGACAGAATCTCATTTAAGAAAATTAGGAAAGGGATGAAATGTCACTACGGAAAGTCGGTAAGGATGAGAATGGCCGTAATGGAATACTTATATTTGATGAGGTTAAGTTACAAGAAGAAATACAGTTCAATCCTAATTCTCTAAAAGTAGATGGTTTTATTGACCTAAGAGACTCAACTCCTGAGCTAACAAAATTGAATTGTTTTTATGTATGTTCTGCTTTTGTTTAATTAGGTTCAACCTATAGCCATTTTTGTGACCCATAGTGCTGGTCCAGGAGATATATATTATGTCACATACTACTCCAAGTAATAATACAGCTTGAAGAACATGGCATGAAAGTTGTAGGATGTGCACATCATGTCAATCAACCAAACAAGAAACTGTGGACAGATTTATGTATCTCAGGGAAACTGTGGAAAGTTATTCCCTGCATACCTAATCCAGTTGACAACGCTAGAAAAATATGGGCATTTTCTGATGCTGTGCACATAATAAAAGCATACGAACTAATTTCTATGAAAAGGGCCATTATATTGTAACAATAAATTGATAGATTTCAAATTTTACAGACAGCTTTCAGAAATTGCCACCGCTCCAGAATTTGCAGGAATGAGAGTATATAAAAAGCTTACTTTAGCCCATATATAACCAGTGCAGTAATGTCAAATTAGAATTTTAACTATTTAGTCGACAGTAGCAGATGGCATAAAATTTTACCGGGCCATACGTTCAGACAGCTTTGAAGATAGTGAATCCACAGAAGAGTAGCAGAGATTTACTAGTACTAGAGTATTAAATTCACTCCGTAATCGAGAACATAGACCAGAAGCAACACTAGTATCGTTCGTCAGTCAGATGAGTTCACATGCAAAAATCACTGAGGAACAGAATAAACCACTTTATCTGAGGAGGCAATTGCCGTACTAGATATCATTTGGCAGGCTACATAGTTCAGAATGCCTGGAAAGTGAGAAAATGTGAAGAATGTCTTGCCCGTCTTCATGAAAATCCAAGTGACATGAACCCAACAGTAAAATTTACATTTATGATGGAGTTTAGAAATTCCACAGAAACTATGTGTTTAACACACCTATCTGAAAGTGTTTTTCTGTACTATTGCAAGTTGGCAAAGTGATTAGTGAAACACTTTGTGCCACCAATATATGGGAAGATATTTTTTTTTTCAAATGTTTAGAGACAATCACGCATATTGAAGTAGGAATTAGTGAAGTGGGGTGTTGTGAATTCGTGGTGTTCTGAATGCCTAGTGATGGACATCATTTCTAAACTTATTTTCCATTATATTGTTATGACAGACTCACTGATCATCGTATGGTACAGTGGAAAACAAAATACAGACACCAATTAAGTCACTAATCATAAGCTTTAATTAATCACAATTAACAGTTTCAAATCAACAAGTTATTCAAGAAGATTATACTTGTACGATAATTCAAGTTAAATTTAATAATGCAATAATAAGCCAGCCTCTGTCCCTTATATACGTTGTGCATGTGTTCTAGAATCTTTCCATCCTTAACTCCACGTCACTTAATGCGTAATTCAAGTGTTCTCCAGAGGACTCTGGAATGTACTTGACTGAGGCTACACCTGCTTGACTTGCAGGGGGTGACGGGTGGAGAACGTTCTAGGCTGTTTGATAGGGTTGTCATTACACTGCTCCCTCCTTAAGCCTGTTTGCCCCAAACTGGCAAAACCTCTCTGAAGTAATACTTGGCTAGGCAATTCACTCAGTTGGTCTACTTGTGAAGAATAATTCTCCGGCTCTTTGAATTCAGTCTTGTGTGGTCCGAACAACAAGTTCCCAGGAATACGAGTCTTCCACTCAACCACTAGTTTTACTGGAATCACTCCCATTGCATCATGTACTGATGACCTATATGCCATTAGCTGGTCCAAGTCTGTTTGGTTCTCGTCAACAACCTCTTGCGTAACTTCATCTTCAACAACTTTTCCTCTGGGCGCTTCCATTAATTCAGGAACAAACAAGGGCTTTTCCTTGACACCCATAGTTGGCTTTCCAATCTTTTTTTTTTGTCATTACACTTATTGGTACTTTTTGTGCTAGGTCTTCTTCCATTTCTGCCATTCATCCACAACAAATCCATAGGGATTCATAATGGCTGTGCTCAGAATCACTTCATCGACAATGTCTGCAACAACCATTTGGTGGCTAAATTCAAGGAGACCCGGGCGTACACATACGTCTACCTTTCCTAACACTTTGACAGGACTTCCAGTCACAGTCTGTATTGTACAAGAGCTAATTTGAGGCTGGCGGTTGCTGACTAAGTCAGAGCGCACATTGGACAGTATTATGACCATGTCAGCTGTAAATGATGTTGGTTTACCTTCCGCAGATCCATTAATGATCAAATTTTCACTGATCTTATATAGCGTGGAAACTGTGTGCTGTTTTGGAGCTTTATTTCTCCAATTGGTGCGATCACTCTCTTCTCTCAGTAGTTTCTTCTCCAACAGTCTACCTGTAGATGACTTGTTTTATATAGTTGTAACACTTCAGTCTTCTGTCTTTTTCCCATCGTTCAAATCGTCAAGGCGCTTTTGAACTTTTGAATTGTTTGTCCAGCAACATTGTTTCTCTGCACCTATTGTAATGGCAATGTGATACTGGGATCTCCTGACTAACTGACTGACTGACTTCTGACACTGATTTAGTAAATGATGTGAGCATTTTCCATCTTCTTAGAACATAATTCAAATTTCATAATGAAATTCCAATAAAACATGAAATTAAAATAAAAGCAATACATATTATTTGTTGCATTCCCATAACGTCGTTGGTCGGTGACGCATGCAGAGACATCTAGTTGATGTGCCAGAAAACTGCGTGAGTGGTCACACTATGTAATTTAACCATATGCTTTTTATATTAGCTTAGGCCCAGGTATATGTGTTATTTGGTTTCTGTCCTTCACTGTTATATTGTGGTAAAAAAATTACATTTCTTCTCTCAGATTTTGTTAAAGCAACTAAGTTACATAATTTTACTTTGAATTTAATTTAGTAACAGTTTTAGCTTTTTTGTTGTAGAACTGAAAACATCAATTCATTACCTCTGTGTGCAAAGACAAGAATGTAATATTTGCACAGTGAAATTGAAAGTTAAGGGCATATGCGCAGAAACCAATTTATGGATGGACGAGTCAGCTTTGAAATTGTGAATGGCGGGAGGGTAACGGAGAATCACCTGGTATGCAAGTGTAGGTGTTGCCAACTTACGTGTGATGTTTTAGTTACCCATACATTGTTAGTTACTTTTTTACGCACTATCTCAGTCTTGCATTTGTTATTATTATATCAATTTATTATTAATTGTACCGTTGTTTTACAGCCACTCATTTTTTTAGTTATTTAATTTTTTAGTTAATTTCTAGTGACAGTTTTTCTGTAATTACGTATTATTGTAATTATTTGTGTTATCACCCAGTAACGGGATTTGTTAAAATGCATACTTCTCTTTCAACTAGTAGAGACAGGGAAGTTATTCATAGTTAAGCACGGGAAGTAATTTTTAAATGTTTTACAATTTATGAGAAGAGAAGTGGCTGAAAGAATAAAAATTCCAATTAAAAGTGTTTTCGAACGGGTTACTGTAGAACAGAAATAATGGTAGAGTATTAGTTGTATTATAATGAAAAATATATGTACCTGTGTGTGCGTGCGCGCTAGCACGCGCACACACGCATGCTCAAATTTTGCGTCATATTAAAATGAAAATAGATTACTGAAATGAAAGCAATTTCATCGATATTGACCATCGCATATTATAACTTCAACTTTTCACTTTATTTACAGTAAAACGTTGTTTGCCAGCTGGTAAAACATAAAGTATCTCCTTTCTCATTCATCTGTTTCTTTTACCGGTTGTAACACTTTTAGTGTTAAAAGATATTCTTTTCCTAAAATTCTGTATTGAAATTACTTGCTTTTTACTTCTTCTAGAACAGTTTTTTGTTGTCCAGGATTAAAAAGATTCTTACAATTAAATTAATACGAAGGACGCGTTCCTTTATGTAATTATAAACTGGAGAGATAGTCTTGTGTAATTAAGGAGTGGAAGTGTACAGTTTGCAAATTCCATTGTGATAAGAACAGTCAGGAAGGCTGTAGTTTTTACGTCTCAGCAGTACACAATGTCAGAATCAAACAACACTCAGATATGTTTATAAAACATTCTGATATGTAACACCAACAAATAGGTGCACACACACACACACACACACACACACACACACACACACACACACACACACACACACACACACACACACACACACACACACACACAGATTCGTGGTGACACATTTAGAAACAAACCTTAACAGTCGCGATTTTTTGTCACTATTAGAAATAACACTCACAGTTTGGCTGCACCGTCACTAATAACAACAATTCTCTTCTCACAGCGACTCCCAACACATCACCTTTCCTCTCTGACTGTAAGCGTTTTGCGCATTTCCATGCCCTTAACTTTCAATTTTGCTATACTTGTTGCAGAATTTCAGTGATTTCATGCTGAACCAGGTGAGATGTTTCAGTTCATTAGACATCCTACATGGAATGTTTTTCTTCTGAAATTACCAAACATAATGCTCAAAAAGTACTAGTTAACTGCATCCTTCAATTAAACTTGTTAGCTATCAGCTTTTTGTAAGCCTAGTGACTTACTATAACAGACAGAGTTGCTTTTATCATTGTTCAAAATAAGAGTGACATATTATCATATAACTTTCTAATTAAATTTAATATTTTTGACATATAAAAAGGTTAGCAAACATATGTTTCACACGCAAATCTTAGGTATGTTTATTACATTAGTAACTACAAGTTGTAATGTATTTTTCATGTATTCATGTGTTTATCAGTGCTTTGTGAGTAGTATTAAAATTTTTATTCAAATTTTATACTAAATATATATCTTTTGTTATGTTTATTTAATTTTAGAATTACAAATGTGTGACATATGCAAATACTGTTCTGGAGAGTCTTTATCATATTCCCATCTAGAAAGATGTTTAAACATTTTACCTAAAGTCAGCCTACAATATATAATTTTTACTTCCAGGTTCCTTAAGGAAATGGACGTATGGTGATGGCAAAAAAAATCGTGTTCGAGATTATTGCAGATTCTGATTGTACTACACTCAAAACATGAAAAAAAGTCATTTTTCGAAAAGTGTCTGTGTGTCTGTCTGTCTGTAGATTTTTTTTAATGGCAAACGATAACAGCCGCAAATTCAATCAGAATCAAATGATTATTTGCATACAGCCCTAAATTGTAGAGATCTCAAGACCTATTGTTTTTGGTGAAGATCGGTTAATGGAAAGGGGTAGTTTACCTGCAATGTTTTATGTTTTAACAAGGGTATTTTCTATGGCAAACGATAACAGCCGCAGATTCAAACAGAATCGAATAATTGTTTGCATACAACCCTGTTTTTTTCTTAATCAAGGGTATTTTTTTTTCTACGGCAAACGATAACAGCCACAAATTCAAACAGAATCAAATAATTTTTTGCATACAGCCCTGAATTGTAGAGTTCTCAAGACCTATTGTTTTTGTTGAAGATCGGGTTAGGGAAAGGGATAGTTTACCTGCAACGTTTTATGTTTTAACATGGGTAATTTTTTCTATGACGAATGATAACTGCCATAAATTCAATCAGAATCAAATAATATTTTGTATACCTTCCTGAGCTATAGAGAACTCAATGTCTGTTGATTTGGGTGAAGATCGGTTAAGGGAAAGGGGTAGTTTACCTGCAACATTTTATGTTTTAACAATGGTAATTTTTTCTATGACGAATGATAACTGCCGCACATTCAAACAGAATCAAATATTTTTTTGCATACATTCCTCAATTGCAAAACAATGAAGGCTTGTTGATTTTGGTGAAGATAGGTTAAGGGAAAGGGGTAGTTTACCTGCCACATTTTATGTTTTAACAAGAGTAATTGTTTCTATGACGAACGATAACTGCCGCACATTTAAACAGAATCAAATAATTTTGTGCATACCTTCCTCAATTGTAGATAACTCAAGGTCTGTTGATTTTGTTGAAGATCGGTTAAGGGAAAGGGGTATTTTACCTGTAACGTTTTATGTTGTAACAAGAGAAATTTTTTCATGACGAACGATAACTGCTGTAAATTCAAACAGAATCAAATAATGTTTTACATATGTGCCTGAGTTGTATCAGGCCTATTGATTTTGGTGAAGATCGGTTAGGGGGAAAGGGTAGTTTACCTGAAACATTTTTTGTTGTAACAAGAGTAAAGTACTTAATTGATAAATAAAGTATCCTGATAAGAATATCTTAATAATCCACTGTAGAAACGTAGATGAAATATCTGTAAATGAAGAGGATAGTTGAACGGGGTGGGGGTAATTTTCTATAAATGAAAATTATAGTTGAAGGGGGAGGGGATAATTTTTTATATATGTACTACGTTATCAGCACAAAGAAGTAGTTTGTTGTTAAAATTCCTTCCCGTCCTGTTTGGCCGTAGACCGAAGTTGTCTGCAAACCAGACGTTTCGGCAGTGCCGTCGACTGCCATCATCAGTGAAAATCGAGTGCGATAACGTGTGGTGGTATACATTAGTGACCACAGTATTGTGGTTAAGACTGAAGCAATAAGTGGAAAGAAGTAGTTTCTATGGAAACATTTCATTTCGTAAATGATTTAAAATATAAATCTTAGAACATGGAAGTCATGTATGGTTCTCCATACCGATATTTTATTAGCATTCAGATTCTCATCAAGCTTAATTTTTTAAGAAATAGTGATCATGTGCTGTAAATTGTTTTCTATTTAAACTTACATACGTATACAAAAATTAAGATTTTAATTTGATAGTCAAACTGTATTTTCTCTTCTGCCAAAATAGCTCTTATTAAATTTAATTTAAGTTACGTGTATAAATAAGCCTATTTCTATATTTTACATCAAACCTATTTAAATATACTGTATTTACTCACATAACTTGCCAGCAACCAGCACTTTTTTAACCAGCAAAAAACATGGTGCATAAATTGTGCAGGGAATTACATTGATTCATACTTTTCAGGTTATAGTGCTTCAAAATTATAACTAAACTACACAAACATTAAGTGGAACTGAAATTTTCATTTTTCGAAGTATTTCTTATAATATAATTATAAATTTATTTAAAGTCCAGTTAAGTATTAGAATTTTCATCAGTTTTCTGAATAGCTTCCAACCTACATTCCATAACACAAATAATTCCTGTAAGTGGATAAGAATTTCAAATTAATTCACATACATAATTACCATATTTACAATTCTGTTTTTAGTTTTGTGTTAATGAGTATGTCATGTATCTATCTTACCCTAACGGTTAACATCGGCGTTATTTGATAGAGTCACTCTCTGTCTGGGACTTCAGTTTAAGATCGCTGTCGTCTGTCTTCCAACACACATCATCCAGTGAGTCAACACGCGCTTCTATTCAGTGCGTTTGCAATGCATATCTTAAATCGTTTTGCCACTGTATCCACAGTTGTAATATTCCAAGATTTCAGGATCCACTAGCACATTAATTCGATATGGTCATTTAATTTTTCCGGTAGGTGTAAACATTTGTTCTGCTTCACCATCCACTTGGCATAAATACTGTTTGCATTTTCATTAAAAGGGTTGACTGACTGACAAGTGGTTGCAGCATGAAGTCAAACATTTCAGAATGAAGGCAAGATCAGTCTTTGTTTCCTTCCCATTTTCTATTACATGTCCATGGAAACTATCAAGAACAAGAGACTTCGCAATAGTCCTTCAGGACGTCCACACTTTGTCTTGAATGAGAACATGTATTCTTGACAAAAATTTTATTTTAATTTTTGGTATTGTTTTTTGTTTAAAGATTACATAAGGCGGAAGTTTGTTGCCATCTTCTGTTATAGTAAGAATATCGGTGCAGCACAACTTTACTGTTAATGAAGCACAGATTAATACACTAGACAATCCCTTCTTATCAAAAGTTGTGTTCCACAGCATATTAAATAAAATGGGGCTTTGATCCATGTTGCCAGTCTGTCACAAATCGTAGAATTTATATTGTGGAATTTTAGTGGTATAATGTTGAAATGAAATCAGTATGTGTGAGTAATCCATTTGTAGTCTTTGGCAAAGTGATGTAGATCTTCTCAGCATGTTGTTATGTTTCATAAACCTTGTAGGCCACTCTCTACCTGTTTTAAAATAAGGTAATGAAATGTGTAAATTTCTGGGTATTTCTAAAACATTACACATAAGCATTTTATGAGTGATGCCACAGCAGTTGCTTCCTGACTCATGAATGTATCTTACAAGTTCATTTTCTAAATCAGGGTATTTTCCTTCATTTGGTCCTCGTAAAACCCGTTTATCACTAAGGAGAGTAGTCTTTTGTTTTTGCCAGTAACGAACATGCGCCTTGCTTACACCAAATTCTGTTCCAGCAGCACAGTTGCCACTTTCTTCTGCTGACTTTATTACACACATTGTAAATGCTACTTCAAAACTTCAGTAAACCACTGAAATTCAAAACAAATTATGCTTAAATAAATCAGAAAATTTTTAGAACTGTAGTTACTTCCTTGACGTAAGTGCTCTTAAAAAACAAAAATTTATATAATTTCTGACACTATAAGAACTGGCTAATGTCTTGAACCCAAAATGTATTCAAATATGTACAGGGTGGGGCAGAATAACGGGCGATTTTGAAATTACTGTAAACAAAAAAGTATTCAGTGTGTACTAAATTTATTGTCACCACATTAAAGTATATAAAAAAGCATTTAAGACAAGTTCGTAACTAAATGCTACGGTGTGTAGAACACGGCCGACAGCTAATCCCCTCCCTTCAGTGCAGCAGGATTGCCAACCTTTTCAAAATCGCCCGTTATTCTGCCCCACCCTGTAGTACAGGTCGCTTTCTTGATGTTATCAAAATATGATATTTGACCATTTAAATATTCATTTTTAATATTCAAATTACTAAAAACAGAAGCTAGATGTCATAAGGTGTTATGTATGATTACAACAAACAGAAGTTGAACCGGTTTAGTGTACCCAAAACACTAAAATTGCAAAAAATAATTTGGATACGAGCATCTTGTTCGAGGCTATTTGTAGAATGGAAAAGAAACTCTGGTTTTTTGTAGTGCTGAATTTTATGTTACACCTCTGTAAATTTAAAGACCTGATTTTGTGTAGCCTTGACTATTCCTTAATCAATATTGACTATTCTTAATCATTATTGTGTTATTTTGGCAATGGTGCATGTGTTTTACTATTTTTAATTACTTTATACATATAATGTTTGTCAAAAATAAAGAAAACAATGTTAACGTTTATCAACTTCTTTAAAGTCAGTTGTGTAATCAGAAGACTATTGTAGTGCTTAATAAGACACAAAGAAAATATGTACAAATAATTAATTGTATTATTTTTGCAGTTATTAATCTTTATAAGTTAGATTGCTTTTGAATGATAAAATTTCAAATATGCGAACTACATCAGTGTTGTTCATTATGTGTGAAAGAAATCAAAATTCCTGTGCAGAAACAGTATTGAGCCGTTTCAGGTGTGATTAACTATGCTGCTGAAAATAAATAGACATTGATTATTAGCAGGCATATTTTGTAACTGCGATATGTGGCAATGTATTTAGACATACTATTTATTATATATTCTATGGGAGTAGATGCTATATATCTTAAACACAAATGTCTCAGTGATGATTATAGAAGATATGTTTTAGAAAATAACTAACTTTGAAACTTTAGAAAGTAACTTTTCAGACCCATAGGATGTGGCTGCACATGGTTGTGTATTACTGTAGTGTCAGGCTTCTGGAAATAGTTAATCCAGAAATATACTACTGGAAGTATTGAATCCAGTTAACTGTAATATGCTAAGTTAAATTGAAAGTTAAAGGCATGAGTATGCACGAAGTGTGTATACGCAGAGGGGAATGCTGATGTGGAGGCAGTCGCTATGAAATTTGAAACTGTAGAATGTTTAGTGCAGCCAGCCTATGAGTAAGACGTCTAATAGTAAACAAAACTTACATTTTTTTAAATAACATTAATTTTTATTCCTTCAATCACATCTCTCATCTCGTAAATTGTAAAACATAAAAATTGTTTCTCATCCTTGACTATAAATAATTTGTGAGAACTTTTCTCTGTCAAGCAAACAGGAGAAGTATCTATTTTAACATTTTAATGACATGTTAATGGGTAATAATATAATAATTACAAAGATACATTATGATAAAATTAAAGTAATAATATAAGTAAATTAACTACAAAATTAAATAAAAATCAAAATGAATTACTCTAAAGAAGTGGTATAATTAATAATAAATAGAAATAAAAATAGCAAAATCAAGACTTGAATAACAGTAGCACTTGACAATTACAATGAAACTAAAATCCACCATCATTTGATGACATTTGTGTGACAGCTGATTATTAATTCCCCCTCTCGCCATTCAGAATTTCAAAGTGGACTCGTCTGTTTGGAAACTGGTTTCTTGCCCTTAGCTTTCAGTTTTAATATATACAGTAAACTTATTATGTTTAGTATTGAATAGCCCACCTTTAAGCACTGTCAGTATTGTTTGTTGTGTATTAAATTTCAACAAACATACTAAATTATATGCTCAGAAAGTGTTTTCTGTTCTAAGATTATTATCAGGTCAAACGTACCAATAATATATATTATGATTTTACCTAATAAGTAGTAAATAATCAGCTGCTACTTACTATAGACGTTTCAGACGTATGCAGTAGTGCATTTTGTACTTGTTTCAGTAATATGAACACTGCTCAGAGTGGGTGAAATACTTTAGTGCCATTGTACCATTAAATGTAAACATTGTTCACATCAGCAGAGAGTTTACATCAGAACACTGGGTGTAGTCACTAAATGGCTATAAACCACAAACACGTTACATATAGTTGTGCAATTGGATTTAAGCAAAAATGTCTTTTCCTCTGTTCATTGAATTGAAAACTTTTTAAATGTACATATTTACTTACATTTTAATAAATCTGTATTACCTTGTTCTCGTCATGTAGTTTAACCAAGTAATTAAATAATTATTGTTAATATAATATTTTTCCTTTTTAGGCAGAGACTATGAGGAGAAAGAGATGATTATAGATGCCTTAAAATGTTTTGAAGACTGTGTATCATTTGGTGAAATGTATTTACATAATCACAACTTCAGTCTGTGTATTTACAGGGATTCTTTAGCTAAACTGTATGCACGTATAGGTTAGTAATTATCTGCTGTTTGTATGATCCAGTCTGTACATATAAAAACATTTATGAATGTATGTCTCCAGTTCCAAGCTTTCATGTGCTCATTTATATGAAACAACACCTCTAAGTAATTTATTTTTCATTTTGTGTGTATTTAGTATGAACATGTTTCATTTTGTATGTATTATAGGAACAGTAAACATTTTTTCCATTCTGTAATAATACACTCTCAGTACTTAAACTGAGGATGTTATATTCCTAACCTGTTTAAAGAGTTCCCACCAGTAATTATTTCAAAAAGTCTATAGATTTATAACTAGTCCTGAACCACAGTGCTATTTACAGCCCATGAATTGACAACCTGGTTACAGCAGAATACAAAAACCTTTATTTTTGTGAAACAAGTACGTTCTTCCAAAATTACAACACATAAAAATATTACATTACTAGAGTTTAATCATTATATTTGTAACTAGCCGATTTACCCAGCGTTGCTCAGGTTCATAATTTATTCATAGGCTCATAGGCACCTATTCTTGTTCTAACGTTATATTACTTCTATATTGTATAATCTTCATTATATTGTTATGTTCGCATTCTCACTGGAGGAATACTCTGTAGTGCACCTGTTTAAGAACATGTCATAAACTTTATTCTTATATCTGGAGAAGAATTCTGTTGCGCGTGATGCTCCTGCTCGATTTATAACTCTGGGAGAGGGCGAACAGCTAAATTAGTTTCAATAAAATGTCTACAGTACTTGCACGCGCTGCATATTTAACTGTCATTTTATAACTCATTGTGTTAATGTTTAAATAAGGTATTAGTTAAATTAGTGTCTCCTAAACTTATTCTAACAATACAATACCTCTATAGATTTCAGCTTACCAATTTTTAAATTCAAACTGAAGCAAGCACATTTATATTGTCTGAACACTACGATTTTAATACATTTGCTATCAAAACATTTTTCTTATACTCACTTATAACTTACTTCGATCTTAACTTATCCACTTTTAAATTCAAACTGAAACAACTCTGAATTCACACACTATTAAAAAGTTTCTTAAGATACATACACCACCTTCGATATCATAACCTATATCTTTATTTATAAGAACCGTGGACTCTGGCCCGGCCGTTTTTCGCGGGATCCGACCTAAGACTCCCCGAGTTCCGTGGACGAACTCCGGGGAAGGGCCATTGGACGACTCCCATGCTATTCCCAATGCGGGAGGCTTCCACCTATGCCGGGACACCTCCTGCTTTTTCCGGCATCCAGGCCGGTCGAACTCCCGTGCTAGGACTTGGTCAGAGACCTCCCCGGGGTACGGGAAGTTCTCCGAAGCCCGGGAAAGCCATCGACATGCCGGGCGAGGAGCTGGGACTCTGGCCCGGCCGTCTTTCGCGAGATCCAAACTAAAACTCCCGGAGTTCCGTGGACGTACTCCGGAGAAGGCCCATAGGACGACTCCCACGCTATTCCCTACGCGGGAGGCTTCCACCGATGATATGGCAACCAGAATGTATTCTATTGGGTTGCCATGGTAACCAGATCTAATAGTTTTTTTAAGACCCCAAAGGACCCCCAAAAAGATCGTATAAAAAAAAAACACCTGTCCTGTGTTGGTTCTCCCGTTGCGTAAAATATTTGTGCCAAGTTTGGTTGAAATCAGTCCAGTGGTTTAGGAGGAGATGTGGAAGACCCCAAAGGATTGTATCGGAAAAACACCTGTCCTATGTTGGTTCTCCCATTGTATAAAATATTTGTGCCAAGTTTGGTTGAAATCGGTCCAGTGGTTTAGGAGGAGATGTGGAAGACCCCAAAGGATCGTATTGAAAAAAAACACCTGTCCTATGTTGGTTCTCCCATTGCGTAAAATATTTGTGCCAAGTTTGGTTGAAATCGGTCCAGTGGTTTAGGAGGAGATGTGGAACATACATACATACATAGATACAATGACTTTTATTTATATTAAGATTGATTGTGAAATACCCAGAATATTGTAATGATCATTTTTAGTAAAATTATACGTATTTTTATAATATTTCTGTTGACTCTCTGATAAGTCAATGAGAATAAGTTTGAAGTTTGGGTACAGTGATGTTTTTAAATTTCATTTGATGTTTAGTTCCAGCCATGCTTCAAATTTCCAATTTCAGTGTACACCTTCTTTTGTGTATTCTTATTAACTAACACCTGTTTTCATACATTACCCATATGTAGAGAACCATAGTTAACACAGAATCTTGTAGACAGACAGCAGGGGCTGATGTCTGAATTTTGTTTTCATTCATGGTTTGAACGTAGATAGTATGTTATACCTTTTAAAGTCTTTCTAATGTTATCTATAGTCCTGGAAATATATTATGTCAGATAAATTAATTGGCTTTTTAATCTAAATGAGCAAAGCATCATCTCAACAGTGTCCAGTAATCTCCTTGTTATTTCTGTAGATTTAGTTCTTAAAAGCGTATTGATTTTCTGTGTCGTATGTGGAATGACTTAGCAATTAAATATCAATTGGGGTGAGTCTGTTTTTTAAAAACAGCAAGCTTCCATCTAACATCTATCTTCGTGTGTGTTCCTATGTTAAAAAATGTAAGTGGCCATTCACCTTCACTTTTTCAAGATGAACTGATATTCTGCTGTCTCTGTTGTTACAGTCTATTTCTTACCCCCCCCTTATTATAAACTTTTACTTACCTTTTACGATCTTTTTTCGCACTCGCCCTGACTTACCAAAAACAGAAGATTCCCAAACTTATAGGTCGCCACCAATATTTTTAAACAAAAGGACAAATATGGAAACCTTAAAACACTCTCCCCTTTTTGTTTACCTTACTTACTTACCAGGTTCGTTTAGGCGAGATCTTCCATACAGATCAGGTTATGTTAAACGGGCGTAATAACTTACTCTAACACTTATTCATGATAATTCAAATACTATTTTATTTACCATAAAAATTAACTTCTTTCTTTCCTTTTTTACTTTATCTATAATTTTTGTCAATAAGGTTACAATATCAAAATATGTAAATTCTATTATACGAACCAGTATTCTTTATATCTTCTCCCCTCCCTCTTTCTTTTATAAACCCCCTTTCCCTTAGAGATAGACTATCTTTCCAATAGAGAGCTCTATTTATGTGTTTGTGTTTTAAATTTTCATTTTATAATGGACAATCAACACTTGTTTAAAATTGGTTTAAGTAGTAATATTCTGTGCGTTTAGTTACCCATCCGCCACGTGTTCATATGGGTTGTTGCACCGCCTCGTGTTAACCACTTTCTTCCTTTTGACACACTCCGACACTAGTTTATATCGAATTTAATTGTTGTTTGTTTTTATCACCTTTTTTGTTAAGTTGGTTTAACGTATATACACATTATAATTTATAGTCGGCCGACATAACTTCGCTCGAGCACTTGGATAGTTACTTTTCTGGCCACGCTATATTGTTTGTACTTTAATAGTTGTGCATGATAGGCCTACTTTAATTTCGGCCTATCTTACACTCCCGAGGCCACCGTTATATTTGTTAATGCACTGTATGCTGCTTCTGTCTGATGCAAACTCTGGTGAAGAAGTGCTTACTGTGATTCACACACAAAGACTGCTGCTGGCAAGGTATTGCGTAACATGTCTGAGCTGGGCTGTCTCCAGACATCAACAATAACACTGTACGTTGCTGGTTACAAGGGACACCTCACAGGTGAATACTGACAATTGAAAAATTTACTGATTTAACTTGAAACTATGGTAGCACACAATTCTGTACCGTTACACTGTTTGAATTTGTTCAAAACATTTCTATGCCTAAAAAAAGGCTATGAGGCCAAACTGCATACACATTATCTAACAATATAATTGTACAATCAACGTGACTTCCGCTTTGTTCAGAATCAGTTGTTGTAACTATTAACTTTAATTAATAAAATTTGGAAACATAAAATATCTAAAAACTGTCAACTTCCAAAATTCTTACCTTCCCGTGGTCCAAGGTCCTATATACGAACTTGTGACCTGTAAGAGTGGTTATTGGGTTTGTTGCATAATAATTCTCAACTCACATTTACCACATTTAAACAAATTCGTTTATTGTAATTAGTTCCAACGTATTTTCTTTCTCTTTATATTCTTTACAAAACGGTTATTTCTTTTTATCTCATATACATTTCCCTCTACTGACTTCTATTACATAGTATTTTATTATAATAACCCTTACTTATAAACCAGTACTTTTATGTTTTATTTTCCCCTGTTATTTTTACGTACATACACTCTCTCACTCTTTCTTTTTACATTGCTTTACCCCCTCGTATATGAGCTCATTAATAAATATATTTTTTAGTTTTTTAGCAACTGATTATATTGTACCTTCACGTGCTATTCCGCCATCTTTCTATTTCACTCTCACAAACACTGTTTTTATACTTCACGTTTACATTTATTATTCATTCCGTGGACACTATTTCTGCCTGTTGTTCTTCTCTGACACAATTACATATTTCGGTAGACCTTAGCTACTCAGTTCACTTCGGTCTACCGAAATTCCGAAGCTGCGTTATATTACGGCTGTACTGTGTGATTCGTTGTGACAAACTTCTCTGCGACAACTCTGAACATGTGCACACGGTTGCCTACCCGCCAGGTGTTAGGCGTTGCCGTCAACTCGTACTCTGTGATTCGTTGTTTCCATCACATGTTCGGCTATGAAATTTCCTGTACGTGACTTTCACGTTGTGAAAAGGCGGCACACTCGCGTGCTCGTACACATTCCCAGACGCTAATAGCTTTTGTGCCTCGTACGGCTTGGTACGAGGTGGACTACAGGTTGTTCAAAAATGTTAAGCGTTTGTAAGCAAAACGTTGTTCAGCTTGGGTTGCACATTCCCAGACGCTAATAGCTTTTGTGCCTCGTACGGCTTGGTACGAGGTGGACTACAGGTTGTTCAAAAATGTTAAGCGTTTGTAAGCAAAACGTTGTTCAGCTTGGGTTGCTGCTGCTTTTTACAATTAGTATGGAATTCAAAATAAATCCCCTAGTTTGTCCCGTTACATTGTCTCAGAATGTGCATGAAGAGTTTTGTTGGTACTGGACATGAGACAAAACACTCCCAATGTATAATGTGTTCTCATATTGGCATAGCTGCTTTACAACACTTGCCTCATAAAAAAATGTTGAATTCAGACAGGACTCTGTGGAGACTGCGACCCAGCATCTGGGATTAGAGTCTTAGTAAACGAAGATTTAAGTTGAAACTAACCCGAACCTATAAACTTGAACAAAATGTCTGAAATTTTTATGTAAGAACTCATCTTTCTTCACATTCTCCTGACGGTTTTGCAATGAAACTTATAATCTTGATGGTATTAGATGTTAGTTCTAAAGACCCTTTTCTGTACTGTCCTCTCTTCCAAATCAGGTGTGGTGTTTCTAGTAATCTAGACACTAATAGGATAGGTCTAGACACTATCTGATAGGGCAGAACAAAAATGAAGACCATCTTCCAGCAGCCATAGCATCTTCCCTTTGCAGTGTTGTATTGTGACCATACCCTTTTTACATCTTATTATAACATTCCTTTCATTGACTAGGGGAAACAGGTGTTATGAGTCCTAATTTTTAAGATATCTCTCCATCTTCTTTCAGTGTGTTACATCCTGGCGGTTTACCCTATTTCAGAGTGTGATTTTTTTGTAGATTCTGCGCCATCCTTTGTCCTAGCTCTCTCCTCCATGACTGCCCAGAATACAGACACAGAACTTGTTAATATGGTTTTTATAGACAATTGCAGCTTTTCTTTTAATTTTCCACATTAGTATAATTATAATCAGTGACCCTCCAGTCATCTTGTGTAATATTATCTTTGAACTTTAGAGGTATGTCAACTAACAGTTATGCTGTTATACTTGAAAGCGTGCTGCTATTATAGCATAAGTATGTACTAGAAATGCTGAATGCAGATAGATAAGTGGAACAGAATTTTCTAAGGATGGAAGTGTAATTTGAAAAACCTCATGCAACCATAAGGATAAATGCAGAAGAGGCTGAAACTGGTACGGCTATTACATTATGACCCCATGTAGCTTGAAAAGAAGAAATATTAATTTTTAAACAGACAGACAGATAAATGCCAAACAGTCTAGTTGAAACTGACAACTCACTTCACTCGTTCAATTAAGTTGTACCAGAATGCTTCAGAATTGTTTACATAATGTAACATAATTTAATCAGAGTACATAAGTTAACTTTTACTAGAATTCTGTATATATACAAAAAATGTACTAGTATTCACTTTACTTAAGTATTGTAGAAAAATTTACATGTATGTTAGTATTCAAAGAGAAGTCAACAACAAAATAGGCATGGTATCTGTAAACTATATTTCGATTACATGTGTTCTAGATTTTTTTTAAATTTAATGACCTTGTTGTTTTGTTTTATAACAGTTTGTCACATAATTTTCAGTGTCGTATGTGGTTTGTTGCAGAAAATTATGAAAAATGTGTGTTGCTACTTGAAAAATGTTTATCTACAGTAGAAGAGAAATATGGTTCACATAGCTCAGCTTTTTTTTACGAAATGAGAAAAATTTTGGATATTTTGACTGCCCAATTTCTTAATTCACAAACTACGGATGCAGCAAAACGGTAAAGTAATAACACTAAGTTTTAGTTTTAGATGTGTATCCTAAAAATAGTGTTAACTTCTTAACACATTTATAAAAACATATTTAAGCAAATAATAACAATTTACACTCTAAGTTAATACTGTGTAAATGACAATGAATTAATGCCGAATTTTGTAGACTAGTTCCTAGTGACAATGAATCCATATTTATGTACATCGTCTTAAAGTTACTCTAGCCTGGTTCAGTGATGCATGAATTACAAATGTTATGAATGGACACGTGTGTTACTTGTGTGCATGCATGTTGCACGTGTTAATTATAAATGCCTTCTACTACTACTGGAAGCAAGTTAAGTCAACTAGCACCCACCTTATGTGTCGAACTACAGGAACAAACTTTGACAGTCTGTAACTATATACAACTATATAATGAATTATGTACACTTTCCAATTACTGAGAGACTTATAACATTTAAATTATTATTTATCCAGGATAACTTATCTTACAGTTCCAAGGTCCGTCACACGAACGGCGAAATACAAGCAGGGTTTGGGGTTATGTCAATAACATGCTCGACTCTCATTTATGTGAAACAACTCAAATTTTATTTCATTTTTATGCTCCTTCAAATTTATGGATTACTCATCTTTTCTATCAAAATTAAAATATTACTGTTTCTTTCACATATGAATAACACAAAACATTTATTTCAACTTTGTGTACTTATTCTAATCCTTATATTAATTAAGGCGACCCAGTTTGCTCATTCTCACATTCATACCATTAGAAACCCCATTTATTTTGTTTAGAGCCCTTTAAAATGAAATTATTGTTACAGTGAAATTGGTCGTGTGTTACTTAACCATCGGCGATCCTCCCCGTCTCGTGCCGCACTGAGTGTATGTCCGAAAGTTTGTTCCAATTCACCACATTGTTAATTTTGCTTTCTTCACTTCACTTACTTCATTCTGAGATATCGTTTTACTATTTATGTCTGTTTGTCACTTTCTACTAACAGTTAAAAAGTTTATTTGGGGCCCATGAGTTCTTTTGTCCACCCGGCCGGGTAAGCGTGGTTAGTCGAACTGCTGTTTATTATTTTGACATTTTTGATTAAAAATTTTCCCGGCCGGTGACGCACGCCACTACTCGCGTCCGTTATGTGTAGATGTTAATCGTCGACTCCCTCGGAGAGCACCAACCAACTCCCCACTACATCTGGTTGTTCAACCGGAAAGCACTGCCTTCAGGCGACAAATTTTCGTAGCCGCACACAGTGTATGGATTGTCTATGGGACACACAGGTTAAGGTTGTTAAATGTTGACGATATAGGAGGCTTTGTGGGTATGGCCTCTTACTGGATTTCCTTCGTCTTGAAAGCACATGTTCTGACAATTGTCCTGCCTCGCCATTTTTTGTGGCGTCGGTTTTAATGTTTAGGCGTAGTAGCGGTGCGCTGTCGAGTGCGTGTGCGTCTCTGTACGTGACAATATTGAATTCACAAGCGAGTCTGGCATTTTTCAACTACACTCCATTCAAAAAGTTACGTGGTTGTTCTTTGTTTGAATACGACATTAATTTGCAGGGGACTTGCAATGCTGACAGAATAGATTTAAATAAATTTAATACAAAAACAAAAACCTCCCTTTTTTCCCCATTACAATTACTAAAAATCTGAAGACAAATAAATATATATATATTGTAACATCACAAAACGTTCCATAATAATAAAAACACCAGAAGGGTGAATGATACTAAAATAAATATAAATGAGTAACAAGGAAGAATGTAACAGTTAAAATAATAAACCATTAAAGAATGAATGGAGAGAAGAACTTCAAGTGAAGAGTGGTAAATCCACTATCTGCATAATATGACACTACAACATAAACAGACAAATTGACAAAGACGAATTGACAAGACAAGTTTCCCAAATAGACTATTAAGAGAGCCTAATAAAACCTTTAATGAACAAGGTCAAATAAAATAAATAAGATAAAAGATGACATGAATGATATTTGTATCATGTATTATTAATAGAAACAGCACATTAGCTGATTAATGTCAAAGTACTGATTTAAAAGGACAAATATAAAGAAAGATATTATGGTTAATCATGCACTATAAAAGATAATAAGAAACCCCATTATATAAGTTATAATAATGAAATGAGCTAAAAATAACAATCAATGTAACCACTGAATGTATCTAGGTAACGTTATAAGAAGTTAAAATATGTAAAGAAATGTAATATTAGTCAAGGAACAAAACCTTGTAATGAAATAATAACAAACCAAGAATGACACAAATAAGTCATGAAAGTAAGAGTCATGTAGAGACCCTATTAAGCATAGGGAAGTAGAATAATAATAATGACAAAAAGGGTCTAAAGCACCACTCCATGAGTAAGAATACATGTTAACGAATAAGAAACGCCACTCCATGTTATAAGAATAAGAAATAAGAAAAAAATGTTGAAACGAGAATAGTCAAATAAGGAAGTTTATGATCGAAAATCAACAAATGTATACTAATAATTAATATTGTTCAGCTGGATACAGCATTTATATATAATAATGTGTTCTTTTCAATCAGATAATTATGTTCAAATTAGAAATTAAGGATAGTTAAACAAATAATAAGAAAAAAGTTAAAAGTCAGATCTACAATGTTTAGCAGACGACGCCTGTAAACAATGCATTATTTAGATTAGAATAGAAATTGTTAATGAAAACTATGACTAAACTGGCATCAAGTTATGTCACAATAAAGAGAAAGAAACAAGCTACACAATGCTAATAGTAGAACCTAATTTGTACTTGTGATAACTGAGATATAAACGTTAGCATCATAAATTTGGTGAATTTCGAATAAATACAATGAAATAATAACAAAAACGACACTGATGCTTCCAATAAAATTATGTAATGGCTATAAATAGAATTACGTCATCATGACATCATTTTCTACCAATCGCGAACGACCTTAGAAACCAGTCAACCCCTCCTTGCGGCGATCGAAATAAAGTATATATACGAACGCCCTTGCAAGCAATACACATTTTGTCACTTTCCACTCAATCAGCAACAACGAATCCAGACCGAATTATCATGAGAATTTTATAATCAACAAGAAGGAAGAAGTTTAAATAAAGTACAGTGCATCGATATCAGTAGTAATACCTTTACTAGAAGTGTGATTTAAGAGAACAAGGTTAAGTACCATACCTAACCAATGAAAGTGTAATTCAAGAAGAAAATAATATCGTTCATACGCGTAACAAGTGAAGTGAAACCACGATCAGTGTACCAGATCGTGAAGAGTGTTAATAAATAATCATTGAGATTATTAGTCAGGGAGTATGGTGCATATATTTCCATTGTTTATGAGTAAGCTATTAGCAGTATAACATAATACACCTGTATACTGACGCAAAAAACAATAATACAATAAGTACTAAGCACTGTCTTAACTTTATTTAGAGGAATTATAATATTCCGAACATGAGATTTCATGTATTAACGTTACCATAACTAACCTAAAATTTGTCAAGGTTATACGAACTTTTCGTCAATTAATTTCAATAATTAAAGGTGTCTAACCTAGTAATTTAGTGTTTTGTAATAGCATTGTATCGTAAAGCATTGGCGTTTTATTCTGTAACTTAAAAGAAGTCACCCTTGAGGTATCTAATATTTATAAACAAACAATCGATTATGGTTAGAGTTGTCATTGCAAACCAACTGAGTTAAGAAATTTGAAAGCCGGAAGATTTGTAATCCGTTAGTAGTAGTAAATTGAATGTATTTATTTGAACCAAGTATAGAGTGAGCAATAAACAAATGAATTGTGAACTAACAAATATTGTCAGCAATTATTTACATAAGTGATCAATTCTTTTTTACTAGTTAATGAGTTGCGAATTCCAAGCAAGCAACCAGTTAAGTTGGCTACTATTCAGACAAGTGAACCGCCAACAGTTAGAATCAATTAAACAGATAAAAAGGAAATTAATTCCTGATATTAATTTAATCACTCAATAAAATACTAATTTAAATTCATTCAAAATTAATTATTCGATTATTCAAAGAAATTCTTTTTTATAGAATATTTCTCAAGAAATTCCATATGGCGCCCAGGTAAAATTCATATGTGCTCACTTAAACACTAACAGTACTATCATACTGTTTTATGAAAACTTGACAGTTTACTAATCCACTGAGACCGACTGAACTTCTAGTACAACATTAAAGGTACGTGAAGGTTTGAATTATATAAATAACGTTGTCTAAACTACACACTAACATACACAGACGATATAATTCAACGGAAGTGCGAATGAACTTCAAGAGGTCTACAAAGCTGTTTACATTCAAATAACGGGGATTACAACCATTTAATTACTCAAAAATAAACAACAATTATTCAAACAAGATATCGTAGTTAAACAAAACTAATTAAAGAACAATTAACAAAATTATTTAACGTAATAGTGTTAAATTCAGTGACAAGTAAATTTATAAAAGAGATACGTGAAACTAAAGTTACAATATATATATATATATATATTATTATAAAACGGGTTATTATGTTAATAGAAGACGATGATGCCCCACGTTGTGAGCGTCAATTTGATATAAATCGAGTTATTGTTTCAATAAAAAATTTATTTTGGGTTTCGGGGTTTGACCAAGCTCCACGTTGTTATGCGCCAATTTGTTACCACCAACACCACTCGTGTATTTAGTTGTATGAGACTCCTTTGTATCAACGTCAATCAATACGTTGAAGGTGGCAATTTGTAACAATTAAAATGTTGTTACCTGTCTTAATTAATGTGTTATTAATGAATATATCCTTTGATTGTGATCGATGAAACCTTCGGAAAATAGATTATTAAGCAAACAAAATTATAATTATGTTCCTTGAATTTATAATCATACTACTCTATAGACTTAACTTAGTTTTCAGTGGTTGTGTAATATTAGCGATATGTATGGAGTATTGACTGAATGTAAGGGGTATTTGTGTCAACCCTAGTCACTCGATGATTGAAAATTCCATTCAAATTTTGTACTAAACACAAGCTAGTTCAGCAATCTCCCGTCCCACCAGCTGCAAACTTTGAGCGCTGTTCCTTGTAATAAGCGTACTTATAGGTTAGTTATTCATTGAGTTTGAATCAATCTTTTTGTAAATTATTCCAACCACTACATATAGTATTTATTCTGCAATAACTTCAAACGTTATCTCATACAATAAAGATACTTTATTTATTTTCTCTATTACTTCACAGTCCACGTTATCTCAAAAAACAATAATACGATCCAATCGATCACCCAGAAATATATCGATTATCAATTACTCAAAATCTATAAACATATACACATGAAAATAATAATAAATAATTCTTATCCCAGGGTTCGTAAAGTTCTTGGAACCATTAGTAAGGCCAGGTAAAATGCATAATTAAGGTTGCTCAATTTACAAAAATAAAATTATTTACTCTAAATACAGTGAAATTAAAATAGGTTGTTTTTTTACCAATCCGACGAAAACTTCGACTGGCGGTGGACGTTTGTACACAGTTGCCAAAATTCAGCTTATCTCGTCTTCATCCAGTGAAACTGCTCTGGTTTTCAATAAAATTGATGGTGGCGTGTACTGGTAAACCCTCAGGAAATCTTCGGACTTCTGTTCTTCTTTTGTGATCTTAACAATTCTCGGTCCCGGTGAAATGAAATTAGGATCCCAGCTTCTTCTGCTGCCAATGAAGGTTATCTCTGCCAAACTGAGTCTTCTGGTATTTTCAATAATTCCGTTAGTTCAGGCTTTAATTCTTTTTACTGATCTTCGGTTTATAGAAGGAATTGGTTTAGTACCGAATCCAGCGGAATTATTTGGTGAATGAGGTGAGAGGCTTTCAATTCTTTTTAACTGTATTCATTTACAATTTGGAAGGTTATTTAATTTTTATTACTCATTAGCATTAAATTATAATTATTTTTCAAAAAGGGTTTTTCAATTTTGATTCATATTTCTTCTAGATTTATTCATTTTTTTTTTTTAAATATATCGGTCCATCTCAACCTAATAGCTTCTAACAATCAGAATGAATAAATTCAAATCAACAACTTCTGTACATTTCAGTTGCCTTAACAACCACGTTTTTTATATATCCTTGAGCCGGCATTATAGAATATTACTACTCTTTTCCAATAAAATACTCCATGCTTGGATTAATATTAAATCACCTAAAATTCTCCCCTAACCTTCCTTCCTAAACAGTAAATGTTTTACCAGATTTTCGTTGGACTGGGTTTCATAAAAAGGTATTAATTTCCTTTCACTAATATGGAATTTAGGCCTATAGATTTTCTTACAACCGTTATAACATTATTTGGTTTTTTAACTTAATTTTCTTTTACCTGACCTACTGTACAATTAATTATTGGTTAAATGGTTAATTACATTAATTTTAATTTACTGGTAGCTACTTTATTACATTAATTAGCTGGTTCTGGAACTCTTCATTAATTTATAATATAATTGTCAGAACTACTTGTTAAACATGAAACACTGGTCACCCTCCTGGCCCAGTTTATAAACATTAATTGAAACAACAGTATTATTCAAATTTATACAATACTTAGAACTTAGTATAATGCCTAACACTAGTAACTATATTTGATTGTCTAAAGACAAATTTAACATAAACACAACCATAATCTTTGATGAAGTATTACTATTAAGCAACATTAGTTCATTTTTAGCATACTCAAAATACAACATAAATACTCTGTATATCTTAACATGTTACAGTACAAAAACAAACATTTTATTACATTCAATCATTCATTGGTCTGGCTCTTTTATATTTAACATTAGTCATTGCCTCCTTTTGACTTGAGGTACTTCTCAGACACATTAACTACTGAGCAGCCTTAATTCAGGGTATGGTCCTTGACCATGTTTCATTCAATTTTTATGTAACGTTGGGGGACCTCAACTATGTTACGTTACAATATGTATATAGATAGTTACGACGGTCTACTCGATCGTTGCAGGTACAGTGGAAACAAAAATACAAGACACCAATTAAGTCACTAATCACACCTTTAATTTTTACAGTTAAACAGTTCGTAATTAACAACACAGTCTCTACAACAAATCAAATGAAAATTGTTCATACGCAATAAAATGTCCACTAAAATTAAACACAATTGTTGTGACAGTACAACAGGGGTAGGTTGTATTCCTTATATTTAAAATCTGTAGACGACCTTTGAGGTAACCCTTTTTATTTACCCAGTGTGTACTTTTGGTCACTGACTGTTGCGCTGTATGAGGTACGGACCGGTACAGGAATGTTCATTATCAGCAAAGTGCGTATTTGTGTGGAAGAGCGCGCGTGTGTGCCGCCTTTTGCGACATGTCTCAGAGGACACGAAAGGGCATAAGAAAATATGTAGTCTCCGAACCAAAATTCATCACGGAAGTAAGGTGGATTATTTCTGCTAGCCACATTTGAACCAATCTGCGAACAAAAAATGAGCAAGGCTCCCTGGTGACCACGAGGCGAAAAAGGCAGCGAGTCCTTTTAGCCATTTGGGATGCTTTCAGTTGACTAAAATCCTTCAGACCGCACGGTCAGAAAAAATAGTGCTCGCGATCAAAATTACGGTCGATCGACAAAAAATGTATATTAAATAATGTGAAACCACGGCGTGGTAGTAAATAATGAATATTGAACGATAGTAACAAAATTTAAACAGTTAAGGATTTCACATCAGATGAAATGGATTTATTAAACAAAGGACTGAAACATAATTTGAATAACAATACAACTAACAACAAAAATCACAATAGACACATACGTGACATAATCATAGACACAGAAAGAGCTGTACAAAACACGCACTTTAATGACCAGGACCCGATACGTCACGACATAAAACGAAAGCTCCAACACACACATATACAACCAAAAAGACACAACAATGAAATAAAAACACTTAACAATGTAAAACAAAAGTTACTTGAACACAACATAACAATCCTAAAAGCTGACAAAGGTAACATAAATGTCATAATGGACAAACATCAATTAAACACTAAAATCGAAAATTTCTTCAACGAAAATAATATAACGGAAATAAATAAGACCCCACACTAAAATTTCATAAACAGATTAACAAATTTATAAATAACACAAAACATATAATCAAACCAGAAAGCGCCAAATACCTTAAACAAATAAAACCTAACCCCCCTAAACTAAATGCATTACCAAAAATACATAAACCTAACATTCCCATCAGACCATTATTAAACAACACACAGGCTCCCACAAAATCGCAAAACACCTAGACAAAATAATCAGAGAAAATATTATTCTCAGTAACAACATATCTATCAAAAACAACATCGACCTAGTCAAGAAAACTGAACACATCCACATCCCACACAACTCAACTCTGGCATCTTTTGATATAACCAATCTATACACTAATGTCCCCATCAAAGAAACCATCCAAACACTAGAACAACTACTCAGACAAAACAACACACCTGAAACACATACAAGAGATCATCACACTTACCAAAATAATAACTGAGCAAAATTACTTTACATACAATAACAAGATATACACACAAACAGAAGGTCTCCCGATGGGATCCCCCATATCAGGAGTACTAGCAGAAATATATATACACAACATAGAACAGAACCACATAATAAACAACAACAAATACACCAACAAAATTATATACTGGCACAGGTATGTAGATGATATATTACTTTTATTCAAAGGCAACACAAGACAAGTTGAAAACTTCCACAAGTACATAAACACTATACACCACAAATTAAAATTTACACTGGAAATTGAACAAAACAATAGTATAAATTTTCTAGACCTAACAATTAACAAAACTAACAATACACACACATACAAAATATACAGTGTAACATTCGGTTACTGTACAACTATAAATTGAAACATTCTTCAAAATTTATTTAAGTTAAAAATCAACAGCTATCTTCTTTAAAATCAAAACACAAATCTTTCGTCTAAATTGGATAATTCTCTTCATTATTTTTTATCATTATAAAATAAACAAGTTGAACATTTCTTAGCATATGAACATCCTTAACCTAACATGTGATTATACATATGCCCTAACAATACAATTCAATAAAATAAAACAATTAGTACACAAACAATAACATCATCAAAGTTCAAAAATATCAATTAGATGGCAGGCGGAAAATAAAAAAAATTTTAAATTCAAAAAATTTAAATTTATTAAAATATATTCCTTTTTCAATATTGAAATTATTTTAAAATTATTCAAATGAATTAAAAGCAAAATTGGCTTTACTTCCTTGCTAAACGTGTCTAGTATAGGACATCACCTATCAGCTGATCCAAAACTGGGTCAAGTCAAGAACCTTGACCTACATAAATTATACACAAGTTACATCTGAAAATACATTGAACATCTTTAAAATTCTGTCTTTCAACACAAAAACATAATAAAATAAAACATTTAAAATTAACAAAATATTATTATAATTAACAATCAAATTGATATTTAAATTACTCAAAATAAACATTTTATAACTTTACATTTCCAAATTCTATCAAAATTTGTCACTGGTTTCAATCAAAATTTTATGTTTTTACTATGAACCTCTTTTCTTTAAACATCTTATTCTCCATTACTTTGGGTGATTTAATTATTTATACTAGCTTGATTTACCCTTTGGCATTTATACATATATAATCTTTCTCTTTGACTCTAATACTCATCAACAGCTTTAACTAATATGACACCCATCTCTCTCAAAACATCTATCAAACAATCTCTAAACCCAGCTTACTATTACTCAATTCGCATCATTCTCTTGTTATATATAAAAATATTCTCTCCCTTTGTACTTAGGATATGTGTTCCCCCCCCCAAAAAAAGCTCATTTCCTTAATCTGGTCCCTGGATTCTACCTAAGGCAACCCCTTCCCTCCAAATCGGTCCCTTCCCGTCCCAACCCTTTTGTTGCGGACTCCTACATTACACTATCCCCTATTACAAAATTACCATCCCCAAATCTCATTCTTATTACCTCACTTCAACTACAAAATAACATCATCATTTATAAACATCAATATATCAGTCAATACTCTACATATATTCCCCATAACTACTGTGTCAACATCAATATTTCTCAAATTCTATTACATTACCTCACAACAACATTACATTAATTCAAAACAATATTTTTCTCTCTACTACCACTTTAACCTCAACTTGGACTGATCTATATGTCCCAACAAAATACTAATCACCCACAAGCTATCTTTTATTGTGTTCACCAATCATTTAAAATCTTAACTTTAGCAAATTACTTTCCTCATTATTTGAAATAACATCTTTAACCTAGTGAAACATTATATTTAACATTAATTGCCTTGAACATTAATAAACAATTTAACAGTGACATTTTACTACTGATCAGCTGACATTCCTAACCATGTGAACAACCTTACTGCAAACACAGTTCAAAATTACACAAATTACATGAAATACATCTTTTTATCAATCCTTATATCTAACCTACTACAATAAAATAACACATTGCTAACATAGAATGAGCACAGTATACTGAATGTACGAACCCCTATTCATCAAAGCATAATACAAGCGTTTAATTAGAGCAAAATTGATTTATCATTTTTATGTTATGAAATTTGCATTCGTTGCTCGTCGGAGCAACCCCCAATCCACACATACTTAAGTATTTTCTGTTCAAAACAATTATCTCAAATTATTCTCATTATTATAAATTTTATACTTACAGTACATTTTTCACATACCGACATACACAAAATATATACACCAATATCTCCAACGTTACCTCTGAAACATTTAACCACAGTGTTATTTCAAATCAAACAATTTAACAATTAATTACCAAATTCACATCGCCGGAAATAATTTAAATTCATTAGGAAAGTCAATTATATAATCTTTGAATCAATTAAAATATTTAAACATTTCAAATTAGTTTGATTAAATTAATTATTGAAAATACAAATTCCATTGCTATCAAAACAATTACTATTCGCTAATTACTGTCTCCAAAATCAATTTTGTTATTTATTTAGATTGCAAAATATTAATATTATTAGTACCACAACCATTGCTATTACATATACACATTGTTTACCTGACATCCTACAATACACACAATTAAATTCACTACACTTATTTACAATTCTTCATCATTGATTACTCAGTTATATCACACTTCAATGTCCAAGGTTGCGAGGTCAAAAACCATAAAATAAAATACTTAAAATTGTCCATTTATTGTTTTATGGTTTACCCTCCATCGTCAAAAATTAGTCTTTGTTTCAAGTAACACTTTTCAATTTTATTGACACACATATGGCTATTTTGTGTGTCAATACCATGCAAATCAAATTCATCCGTTTTATCACAATAATCATGAACCAAATCAATATTAAGTATTTCTGTTAAGTCTCCCTTAGTAAATATTTCCAATATTGGGTCAGTTACTTTTTTATTATAAATTAAATCATTCTTATTTAAATACACTTCTAACATTTCTTTCCACTCATCGTAATCTCTCTTTAATTCATACAATTCTGTTTCTCTCTCAACACACAACTCTCTATCTAACTCTCTCTCATCATAACACCATCTCATACTTATAAAATCATTCCACACAGAGGGTATAAACTTATACAAAACTGGGAAGCAAATTAAATCTTCCATTAACATGGGACTCTTGCCCTTCAAAAACAACACTTGTGAACACCCTGGTTCATCATAAATAATAAGGGGAAAATTTACCCTCTGCCCCCATTCTACCACTATATTATCTTTCCACTCTCTCTCTGATTCATAAACACACATTAACATTTCATTATTACATTCTACAACTTCATCCGTACTCTCACTATTTATTTTCAACATATCACTCTCTGATACTACCTTTTCAGTTACATTACTATTCTCAATATCATCATTATCATTTGTTAACTCTTTATCTAGTGCCACATTTTTACACACGTCATTATAATCTTCATTTGTATTACTCTTGTTTGTGTTCATCACACTCACTCCCATTCTCTCAATACTCTGTTCTAATTTATTCAAACTATTTCTTATTATTTCATTAGTATTTTCAAGACGTTTATTCTTTTCTTGTATATCATTTTTTAATTCATCAAATTTCACACTTATACTCTGCTGAAACTGAAAATTCTGTTCTTTAATTTCTTTAAAAATAATATCATTTTTAATATTTTGCTGTTCACATTTTAGTTTCTGCTCTTTAATGTCGTTACTCAATTGGTCAAATTTGGTCTCAAATTTTTCGTCATTTGCATCAAAACGTTTATTAAAGTCATTACTTAAAATCTCAAAATTTTCGTCATTTTTACTGTCCATCTTTCGTAAAAAACTCATTATATCCATGTCATCGGATTGTTTATTTTTATTGGTTAAAACTGGGGTTAATTGAATCCCAGAATCAACAGCTGTTTCACTTAATTGTATTTGAGCAGCAATTGGGGTAGAATGAATGATTACATTGCCGCCAACAGCTGTTTCTGTAACCGCGCTCGGCTCAGCTGTCCGCATATCACTTTCATTCAGTGACTGTGGTTCAAGGTCACTTTCACTCATTTCTACGTTAGTTATATTGCTTTGTTTAGTATGCTCAGACATTTTTGTCTGGTTTATAACTTATTTTTACTTAAGTGTTAACTACAATTGATTAATCTTCTCTTCCAAAACATTATACTATAGCATATATAAAATAAACCTTACACCATAATTACGTACATTTCACGTAACTAAAATTTCGCTTTCATAACCGTATTTCATTCAATGTACTGTCAAAATATAGGCCGGTGTAATACAACTTTTTATTATATTACATCCTGCAGTCACGGCACCAATTGTAACATTCGGTTACATTTTATTAAGGAATTTGATTGTAACTTCCACTTACCTTTGGCTTCTTGATCTGGCCCGATCTCTAAGTGTGGACGAAACCCCGTTCGTACGGCGAACTTGACAGCACAGAAAATGAAATAAGGTGTTTGAAATGACTTTGCTTACCAAAGTATATCATTTAAAAGATAATGGTTTTTATTTTTTACGATTACTAAACATCCTTTCCATATATAAAATAAAAAATTGTTACTCTCTCCACATGGTGTTTTAACTTTTGAAGTACAGCATTAGAAATTTTTTACATGATAGATCTCTTACCTTATTCTAGTACATAAAAACACAGCCCAGTCTGCCATTCTCTCATTCACTCAATTTATGTTAATAACCCCTCCCCTGATCATTTTAATTAACCCTTAAACATGTTGTGAAACCCCCCAGCCGGCAACGTGGTTTTCGCTCGAGCTCACTATGCCGCGTTTTAATTGATACTTGTGTCCGAAAATAACTGTATATGTTCGTCACTGAATGATATTAACTACAGTCACATGGTTTTAAACTGTTAATTCACTTTTTACTGGTAATTCTAAAGTTTTGAAAAGAGCCCACTTGGCTCTGTACCTGCGCGGGTACCATCTATAATCAGACTGCCCAGAGCGGCACAGCGTTCACCGCTAACTCGATTGTGTCTTTTTAGGTGGAAACCAAGGCCTCATGGTTCTTCGTCGCTTGTTAATTTCCATTTAACCCATGCAAGTGTTTGTGTGTGGATCATAGCAGATATTTGTTCCGCACTGGCTGACGTCACAAAAAGGGTTGTACTTAGGCTCACATCCGGCAACTTCGTCAAGGAAGCAAACAGCGATTCTTCTCTTAGCCATTTTTTGTGTTTCATAAGTCGGCGTGGGTCCGCGCGCATGCTCGTGTGACGCGCTCGGACGTACTGCCACACACTCGCAAAGTTCTTGGAAACTGAGGCTGGGTGCATTCCTGGTTAGCGATTGCACAACTGTTGAGACGTATCGTTCCTTTGTTATACCACTGTTTCATTTCACCGCGTGTTCTGGTCACCGTTGGAAATTATGTCCATGAATATTCTTTATAAATCCCAAAAATTTAATAAAATAAAATCCCCTGAAATTCGGCACGTTACAACAGGAAACCAACCACAACTGACATTGTTATACACAACACATCAAACCACCCAACACAACATAAACATGCGGCCTTCAACCATATGCTCCATAGACTAACTAAAATACCCTTAAATAAACAAGATTACACCGACAAACTCAACACAATAAAATACATAGCAATCAAAAATGGTTACAACCCTAATTTAATAAACACACTACACAAACGCATCAAAAACAAAAACAACAAAACACAAAATACCATCAACACACAGCACAATAAATACATCACACTCACATACCACAACTCCTACACACACAAAATCGCCAACACATTCAGAAAACACAAATACAAAATAGCATACAGAACAACCAATACCGTCAAAAAACACATCAATAATACAAACACAGACATAGACAAATATAACAAAACAGGTGTTTACAAATTAAATTGTAATAACTGCAATAGTTTCTACATAGGTCAGACGGGAAGATCTTTTTCATCCCGTTACTCTGAACACTTAAAAGCTTTAACCAACAACAATATACACTCCGCGTTTGCCACACACATACACACACAAAACCACAGTTACACCAACATAGACACTAATCTTGAAATTTTACATTACTTACCCAAAGGGCGGGTACTCAACACAGCTGAACAATACGAAATATACAAACACCACACAACACAACCAAACAACATACTTAACGACCAATTACAATATAAATCACATACACTTTTTGACACAATTATACAAAAAACAAACATTAATTTGAATCCCCGCGCCAATCCCCTTCCTCCATGCACCACCCCCACTACACCTTCCATACAACAACCGTTACTAAATACTGGCAGTCTGTCTCTAAGCTGAAGAAGGTGAATACGACGCCAAAACACGTTCGACGAGAAGAAAAAACAGTAAGCTCACAAGTAAAAGTTTCATTTTTAGATAAAGTTAAGGATAGTTTTTTCGTAGTGAATTAAAAGCAGAGAGTGAATTTACCATGATTGGGCAACATCGCAGATAACATCTCACATTAAGTATCAACAAACTTTCAATCCTAAAATCATTTTCCGTTTCATTAAAAGAGTAAATCAATTAAAGTGAAGTAAATATGAGATCTCTAATTTAGGGGGGTGAAAAGTATGAGAGAGAGAGAGAGAGAGTGAGAAAAGCACTGGTTCGTCAAATAATTATTCAGTAGTAGTTAATCGTAACTATACATTATTAATTTTGTTGTAATCATTCATTTATAATTTCACATAAATAATGTTGGTATGGAATGCTAGCGTTGTGTACACGTGTATTTTGTTTGTGTGTGTAAAGCCTGTCAGACACGAGGACTGAGGACCAAAGGAGGACATACGGATGATTAACCACATCAAACGAGGTGATGAAAAACCATTGTAATTACAGACATTTGAAAGACGCTAATTAAAGTTAGAATCAAAGACATTCATCCAGTTTATTAAAATAACTAAATTGTACATACATGTGAAAGCAGAGTGAAATTTAGAATAGTATCTCTTGTATAAAATTTAGTAATTGAGAGTAACGTAAATGATAAGAGAAATATTTGATTTTTAAGTTAACATAATTAATAAAGTCTTTGTTGATAAAGGAGAATGCTATTATAACATCGCCAAATTCAGATCAATTTTGATAACAAGAAGTATGTATAAAAAATGCTAAATAATACTATATTTTAATAAATAAATAATGTGGAGAGTAAAAAATATATAAAAGGCAATTAACATGGAAGGAGAAAGTGTAACAAACCAAAAGTGATTACTAAAGAAACTCAACTAATAGACTGACAGACAAACGACATTGACCCAACCCCAGAGATTGGCCAGTTAAGAAACAAAATAAAGAAAACAAGACGAGTGAAGGAGAAGAAGAATGAAAACCAAGAGAGAACAAACCCACGATGAAGAAAACAAAATGAAACACGTCAAGAAAGCCAGACAAGGAATAAAAAATAGAGAAGGGAGAAATAATGTAATCCAAAATAATAAAGAAAATGAAACTGGTTAAGAACCAAAATAATTAATGAATGTTAGTATTGATTGAAAGACAATTGTAAATAGTCAGTAATAAAAAACGATAGATAAAAGTACACTAACCAAAGAGTTAGGAATGTATATCATTTGTTAACAAAGAAAGACACAATATTACTAATTATATATATAAGGTGTGTAGAGAAAGAGAATAAAACAGTGAGAAATAAACGGAAGTTGAACTAGTGAAAGTGAATTATCCTAAAGTGATATAATACAAAAAGAAACACTAAGTCAATTATAATGAACACAAAATAATTTAAAAAAGTGCAAGTGATATATAAATAAAAATAGTATCTGTAATAAAAATAGTAAGAGTAGAAAAGGCTAAGATAAAGACTTAGTAAAATAACCAATGTGTAAGATTTAAGAGTGAACAATAACATTTAATAAAGTTATTATGAATAATATTAAGAATAAAACATTGATTCAGTAAATAATGAACACTAAGGAGTGATATTAACTGTGATGATTATGAAATAATATTGTTATAGAACTTAAGAATGTATTGTAAAGTTTAAAGGTATGAATCACAAGAAAAAGTAATAAGATGATGTTAACATGGAAGGGAAAGCAAAGAGTTTTAGAAAATAAGTATGCATTAACCTTAAGTAAATACCTATGTTATAAGGGAAGATTAATGAAAAAACTTCAGTAGAGGTGAGATTGTTTAGCACCCGAACAATAAATAAGAAATAATGAATTGCACACACATATTAAATAATAAGTGTTGATTAATTGTATAAACTATTGTTTATGAATAGGAGATGGATGGGGTAAATATCCCAAACATAAACCTAAATGTTATATGTTATATTAGAAATAAATAGTAATTAATAGCCATGTTATTGACAGTGGCAGAGTACTTAAAATAAGGAAAGAAAACAATGTTTGAGTTATAAAGAAGAAAACTGTTAGTAAATAATTAGCAAGAAATATTGAATAACACAGTTGTTACATACAAAGATCACAAAAAGACTAAATTAAAACACCTCCAGAGATATTAAACCTAATTATAAAAACAAAATAACGATCTAGGAATAAATTAAATATAATGTGTATGAAACCATCAAAAACCAGTAATGGCTACTTAGATGTGAAACAGGCCTAACGGTCAAACATAAACAATTACTGATTGTATAAAAATAACCATGTAATTGACAAATCCAAGGTGACTAATTAACCAAGGATGAATGGTAAATATTATTAAAAACAAAATATTAAATTAAGGAATTATATAAAGAGAGAAATTTAATTAGTAAGTATGAAATTAATTGTAAACTTAGAAAACATGAATAAAACCCAATATTGTGGGATACCAAAATAATCTTTGTGAGAAAATACAAATGACACTGCTAATAGATAATAACTAAAAAGGAAGATAAGAGAAGGAAGGGAGTCAGAAGATATAGGAAGATTTGAAAGAAATTCAGATCTTGATAACAATGTGTTTATATCAAGCTCGCCCAATCAGAATAATGATGTAACCATGGAAACGACGGTTTGAAGAGGTAATTACCATTGAATACAATTACTCAGAAAGAAACGCTCACGGAAATCAGAAGCCAAAATTCAGAACAACACATTGTCATATTTAAAATGTTATAAAAGTAAAATAACGTATAGAAATTGAACGAAAAGAAGTCTGATGAATACTGAACACAATTACCTGATGGAGAAGACGTTTATTTCAAGACGAAGTGAATAAATAAATCCAAAAAACTTTGAAAAAGATGCCCGAAGCCCGAATAAATGAAAAATGAATTATATTGCAGCCACAGTCCTTCCTTCCCGACCAACAGAGTAATTCCATGCTACAATGCTGTTAAGTATCCATTAAATTATCACAACTTCCAAAATAACGCACTTTGAATATTTCTCAATATATTTTGAAATACCACTGAATCAATTTTATTCTCTTTCAAAGATTAACTCATAATATTAAGACACTGAAAATTTGTTGTTATAAAACTAACCTAGTAATAATGTACAACTTTTAAACCACTTGTATGACACTTCAACAAACCATTTATCATTACACATTACAATACTTAAGTAAAAACATTGTAAGGTTGTGTATTTTTATGAATGTAATTGCATCTGAGCCTTTTAACGTGATCAAAAGATCCCACAACAGTCGAACGTAAAAATTAGTTGATCGGTGTAATAGAACGCCATGTTCTATTTGCATTCAAAATCGATTGGTTAAACCCAGAGAAAAGTCTCATAAAGAATTAACCGGTGCAAAATTATATAAAAAATCAATGTCTATGAAACAATAATATCAAATCGATAATAATTCAATACTGTGTGTGTTAAAATGTGTTTTATTTTTATTAGGAAAGTGTATTCGTAAAAATATAATTTACAGTGAATGTCTCTGATGTGCTACCTAGCGTGCAAGCGGCGAATATTGTAACTGCCAACTTGATTATACAAAACGAGAAAAGGCGGGACGAATTGAATCCGTCACACCGTTTGAATAAATCACTGATAAGGAGACAATTTTAATTGTTTTAAATAAACAATTTGGCGCCACCCGGGAATCATACACTGCTATTGAACCTCAGATCGGGAACTACGATACCTGGTTATCCGTACGTTCGCTACGGACTCACTATGCTTGCATTGTGAGTTACACTACCGTGCGAGGACGAAGTGGTAAGAAACACAGACACAAGTTACACTCAGACACACTATTACATTTTACAGAAATAAAATAACAACGACGGCGTTCATCAGGTTATAATATGCAGTAGAAAGTTTTAAAGCAAATTAATATTAAAGAAATTGGAATACAAGTAAATTGATTATTGAAGTAAATTAATCAGCAATTGCAAAAAGATGATCACACAATGAGTAAGCCGAGAGCAAATAAATATTTAATTAATTAAAATTAGATAATAAGATTTATGTATAACCTGTTGTATGTAATTTGTTAGCTGTAAGTTGTGTGTGAAAGAGTCGTACAAACAATTTAATAATGAGTACTATTTCAATATGCTAAATGAAAGATTTTGTTTAATAAAAAAATAAATAATGTAACAATTTTAAGCTTAAATAACACATCATCTTCTTATTACGATTACACCCATGAATTCAATATATCAATTTGTGTGTTGTTATGTTATATAATTTGGCGCTCCAAAAGTGTGGGGATACACAAATTAAATTACATTATATAATCTGTTATGTTATATAAATTGTCGCCCTGAATGCGAGGCCAGACACGACCATTTAACTATTTAAAATTCTTATAGTTAAATGTATAAGTGTGGTAAACATATAATATGTATAACGATTAAGATTCGTACGAAATATTCTTATATTTTATTTTGTTGTGTATTACGACACAACTGGCGCTCAACGAAATAATATAATTGTAAAGGTGTAATTGTAATGTTAAGAATAATAATAATTAATAAATATAATATTTTAAATAAATAAAATTAGTAATTCGGTTCCATTATAATAATATTCTAAAACATAAGGAATAAATAAATAAATATATATAAATAATTCAACATGGCAGTACCAGGAGGTTTTGATATGGAGGCATGTCGAAAAATGATGTGGGCCATGATGGACGAATTAGTTACAAAACAAGTAGAAAATTTAAATGAGAAACTAAATAAGCAAACAGAGGATTTAAAAGAAGATTTATATAATAAATTCAGTGAATTAAAACAAGACATAGAAAATAATACTATGCAGTTGGTAAATAAAATTTACGACACAAATACGCGCATAGCGGCAGTCGAAAATACGATCGAAACAACGCTATGTGAACAAACCATAATAATTGAAAGTAAGAGAAAACAAACGTTCATAATTAATGATGATAATTCTAGTAAAATAATAAACACTAAGGAAGAATATAAAGTAGAATATAAGCAATCATACCTGGTAAAAGATAATATCCAATTCGCTGTGCAAACTGACAGTAAAACACGTAAGAAAGTAACACAATTAAAACACAGCATTTGTGACGAAGATACGCACAACAATTATCGACCGAAGGGTAATGATAACAATAATTGTAACTATAATTATAAAAACTACAGAGAGTATCATAAACGGCGCACAAAAAAACGTTCAATTGTGTATATAGGCCTCAAGCAGACTGCCCATACAGAATGCATTTGTCACGAGAGAGTAATTGAACGTGAAGAGAGGCAACGCAGAGAGAATGAGAGAGAAGAAAGCAGGAGAGAGACGAAGAGAGAATTCGTTTCGTCGCATCGAAGAAATAAATTCTCACCCTATGAACAGGTGAGTTACATGGTACAATGGAATGTTAAAAATGAGGGGGTAGAACGGAAATTGTTAAATGACAGTGGTAAATACGGCCAAAGGTACAATGTATTTCCTGTCTATGACGAACCATTGTGTAGCTTAGAGAAGGGTGAGAATTACACCGCACTCAACGCCCTAATGTAAATAATTATTTTTAAACGAAAATATATTACAATGTTAACTATTAATAAGATAAAGAATAAATAATATGTTAAGAATAAGAGGTAAATGAGCAGAAAATTGCAATCTCCACGAAGATATAATATAATGAAGTTTTGTATAATAACACGAGATTGTAGCAAAAGAGCGTAAGAAAGAAAATATATAAATGAGTAGAATCAAGAGCAACTACCAGTAATATGAGGTACACAACTATTATCTTCAGACTGGTAAAGCAGGATTGGAAGGTAATATTATCAAATGAAATGTTGCTTAAATTAATTAATAAAAACCCACACATGAAAGCGTAGAATATACTTCAGCTTTGAAAATGTTATTTATGTCTGTGAGAAGATTTCAACTATTAATAAAATGTTTAGGAGAGTTAAATAAGAGAGAAAGAAATGTTATGATTGTCAGACGGCTGGTCAAGCGAAAACTTCATACCTTAGTGGAAATGGAAGGACACAGAAGAAAGCGAAAGTGGAAGTCTATGGGCAGAGACTACTTAGGACCCTAGTTCTACGATTAAAACATCGAGCGGGTTAAAAACATAATACAGTGAAACCTCTCTAATTCGGAATTTACAATAATTCGGACTCCCTAAAAAAAAAAATTATAATTCACAAAAAAAATTAATTTTGTGAATTCTTTGTGAAAACATTTGCCTTTAGGGAATTCTTAAAGTGTTATGTTGGCAAAATGTGCGATATGCACCCCCACCCCGACTAGGTTTAGTCCAGTTTCAACTGCTGCTTTGGTAGTGTGTGCGTCATTGTTATTGTATTCGTGTGCGTTCTATTGTACTGAAGTTATTTCTTAGTTGCGTACAGCTTTTCAAACCATATATTCTTCAAACACTGTTTAGTATTAATTTACAGTACTGTATTACAATATGAGTGCTAGAGGTAAATACAAGACTTTAACTTTAGAAGACAAAATGAAAGTGTTGAGTAAAATAGATGCTGGTTATTCTGTGCAGAATATTTTAAACGAGTTTGGAATTAGTAAGTCTACGTTTTATGATATAAAAAAAAGACAGAACAAAAATTTCCAATTTTGTTTTAAAGGAAGATACGGCAAATGTAAGTATTGTTAAAAGAAAACGAACGACTGCAGCAAAGTTCAGTAATATTGACGATGCTGTATACACGGGTGTAGAATTACAGGCAGCGGCAGAAAGATTCGCTCAAAAATTGAGAGAAACTGATTTTAAAGCTAGTACAGGATGGCTTTTTAAATTTTGGCAGCGGCATTCCATTGTAAACCAGAAAATATTTGGGGAAAATTTAAGTTCTGATGTTTCTAGTGTCGAACCGTTTTGCCAAAAACTTAAAGCAGTAATTACTGATGAAAAACTTCTTCTTTCCCAAATTTATAATGGTGACAAAACAGGCTTGTTTTGGAGATCCATTCCTCAGAATACTCAGGCCTATAGAATGGACAATTCCACACCAGGCCGAAAGGTAAATAAACAAAGACTATCTGCTCTCTTATGTGCAAACGCAGATGGGTCTCACCGTCTAACATACGTCGTTGTTGGAAAATCAGCTAAGCCTTGAGCAATTAAAAACATTATGGAAAGCCTACCACTTATTTACAAAGCAAACAAGACTGCATGGTTTACTCAGAAATTTTCCAGCGATTGGTTTTTTCATAATTTTGTGCCAGAGGTTAGAAAATTCCAGCTAGATGTTTTAAAAATAAAAGAAGAGGATGTTAAAGCTTTGTTGATATTAGACAATGCTCCTGCTCAGGGCCGGACCTACAATTATTATTAGGGGGGGCAAGCTTTGCTGTTGACGCCCTCTCCGAGGGTACCTGATTTACCAAAAGGTCTAATGCTACATGAGGTTGAAAAAAAAACCAGATTAGAGATTACAGTATTATTTTAATAAAATAGTAATTCTTTTTCATAACACATATTACACTAGTATTCAAAAAGTACCATAAATGAATAAGAAATAATTATAAAGAAAGGTTTGAGTATTTTTATAATTATAACGCATATTGTTACAACACAAATAAGCCAACCCAATACCAGGGATGAACAAAACAACATTGAATCTAAAATGATACTTCATGTTAAATAAAAATGATTAATTTAAATAAAATATAAAGAATATGACTCGACAAACGACGACTTTGACCTAACCCAAGTGATTGACACAACAGAAAACAAATGAAGAAGGGAACCACACAAAAAACAAATGAGGATACAACCAAAGAAGAGAAGGAGGTGATTAACCAAACGAAAGGAAGAGAGAAAAAAATCCAAAACCCAAACAAAAATGGAACAAGTTCATGGAATTAAACGACCCAAAGTAACACGTTGAAATGTACCCAAAGAAGAGGATGGAAAAACCAAAGTATTAATCAAACGATGAAAATGAAGAAGGAGGGAAATAGATAGAAGTGAAGCGTCATTAAGAGAATACAGAAGCCAATGTTGGGAAGAACGTTTTTCTGTGAAAATAATGTAAAAAAGTAATTAAAGTTCCTAACCATGACAGCCTAAGAAGCAGACGACCATTTATAGAAGTCAACTCGAGAGCCAAGGCAAATTAAAAGGAAAATTATCCAAAAAGAACATCCAGATACATTATGAAAAAGACGCCCGACCCATTGAAGCCCCAAAATTCATGAAAACCGAACTTAATGCAGCCAAATCCTACCCGATTAAACGAACGAAAACACAGAGTCATGCTGAGGTGTTAAGTACAATTAAATAATTTATTTTCCAAAACCCTAATCACTCTAAATTTTACTAAAGGTAAATTTACCTCACTATAAACCAATATTTCTCTTTCATAGATTATTTAAGTAAAATAACACTTGATAAAAACTTGTTAACGTTAAATATAACCTATTAGTTAAACACGAACTTACAAAACACATTTACGACACCACAGAACAGATTGTAACATCACACATTATTATTTATGTACACGTAGAATAAGGTAATATATTTTTATTGTAACCATAGGAATTCTTTAGCTCATAGTCACAAGAATCCACGATTTTGGAAACAGAAAATAATTGTAATACTTTAACGTACACAGCCATACGAAAAATAATTGTTTCCTTGATCGATTCGTCAAGCCCAGAGGCAAGAGTCTAATGTAATCAGTCGGTGCAAAATTTATCATTATATAATTGTCAATGTGAATATTTTAATTATCACCTATTAAAAATAACTATTACAGGGAGTAACCGTCATTGTTATTTCATAGGGAGTGCTTTATATATTACTAGTGTTTAGTTAAGAATAGATTCGACGAGAAACGAACAAGTTGTCATTTGCGCAGCAGCAGGGACAATTTAGACGGCTGTGCGAGCGGGAATTATTTGAATGCCCCGACCGTCACCGCTGATAACTCGTCAGACAATAATTTTAGTTGTTTTATATAACGACTTGGCGCCACCCGGGATTAACACACCCCTATAAGCAACAGGTAAGGTTACTGCCGTGTTATACAGGTGATTACCGCAGCGCTACGGACATCGTTAGCCACGAACATTAATGTAACGACCCCGGTGCGAGACGAACGCACTAATCATTATTACACATACAAAACTGGTGTACATTTTACAGATACGAACAGATCGTATCGTTACAGATTGACGCATACAACGTGGGGCTTAAAGGAAGACAAAGACGTCTCATATATAATCGTTACAGATTGGCACCCAACGTGGGGCCTTAAAAGAAGGCCAACGGCGACTATGAAGAGACATTCCATGGTTACCAGAAAGGACACTCAGAAAGGAATTGAAGGTGAAGGTAAACCAGAAGAGATGGAAGAAATCGAAGAAATGATCGGGGAGCTATTCGAAGAGGATAATCCAGAAAATCCAACTCAACCAGAACCGGAAGTGGAAGTAATGGTAGGGGACCAACCTAGCAAACCCACTCAGAAAGAAGACCTGAGCACGCAGGAGATGTTCAGGATGATGATGGAACAAATGAACAAAAACCAGGAAGAATTGAATAAAAAACTAGAATCAGACAAGGAAGAATTGAATAAAAAATTAGAATCATTGCAAGAGGGAAGGAAAGAAGATAGGAAATTTTTGGAGGAGAACATGGAACTTCTGAACAATAAAATGGAAAGAAACCATGAAACTTTGATGAGAGGCCAAGAAATATTAGAAAAGAAGAGTGAAGAATTAAGGTTCATACTAATAGGATTTCGGGAAGAAATCAAGCAGACGAGAACGGGGATGAACAAGAGATGGGAAGAAACAAGTTACCCGGTAGATCAACTGAATGAAACAGTAGATAGTGATTTCAAACCAGTGAATGAAACACCAGACACCACTTCTGAAGGTAGTAAGGAGATGGAAATTGTAGAAGAATCGAGTGTATTGTTTTCTGAAAATAAAGGTAACAATAACACTGAGAAAATCAAGCACATAAAAACCAACAACAAGAGGAAGAAAGAAGAACCGAATAATTAAGAAAATTAAGAAAACAGAGGAAGTGGGAAAAGTGTATACAAAGAAACCAATAAAAACCAGAGAAGAATTAGAAATGATGAAGAGCGGACTCATTGACGTGTTTAATTTGCCCCTTACCTACCAGAGCAAATTAATGAAGTATAAAGATTGTAGGAGGACCTCAACAACAATTATAGAGGGAATTCGCAACAAACTAGCGGAGGAAAACTTCAGCAAAACGATACGTAAATGGCAGATACAAGAAATAGAAAAGACCCACAACAGAATAGTGTGTCACAAATTACAAAGGTTTCTAAAACACAGGAATCTACCAGCATTGGAAATGCAAAATAAAAATTTAATGATAACATTAATGAGGGAGATACCATTAACTCCTTTGATTAATAAACCACATCATAAAGTGAACGATGGAACCATGGATACAAATGAACAAATGATATTAGAAGAATTGTGGTACAAGATAGAAGATACCTATTTCACCAGCAAGGAAATAGTTATACACACCCAGATTATCCGAACCACAAGTGCAGAGGAAATGATGGACCATGGGTAAACTAAGCGAAGATACCACACACCAAGAAAAGGGACTGATCGTCGAGTTACCGACCAAGCAACCCAATGGAAATAAAAAAGTATTAAATTTAAATGAAACCACTAAACAATCACCAAAACAAGAGGGTACAAGAAACGACTAAGACAAATAAAATGAGAAAAAATAAACCATAATCAACAAAAGAAATTAAATTATCCAGAATAAGTGTGAATATCAAACACTTGAAGGAGAAGAGGGGAAGAACAACAAAGTGTCGAATAAAAAAGGAGAAGGCTATAATATGGAATGGAAATGATAAAGACAATTATATAATAAATCCACAACCGTGAGAATTTAATTGATAAAGATAACTATATGATCGATGAACCGATATAAATAAGCCTAACACACTCTACTACCCCTATATTAATTTCAACAAAAGAAATTAAATCATTCAGAATAAAGGTTTAACCAACTAACCTTTGAAGGAGTAGAGAAGCAGAACATCAAAGTGTAGAATAATAAAGGAGAAGGCTTGAGTAAGGAATGGAATTAATAAAATTGACTAAGAAAAGATCAACTTACAAAAAGTATAAAAAACATGGTCCTATATGTAGTAATAGCGTATAAACTTATGTATAATAATATGTTGGACCGTATGTCATCACAAAGGACAATGGAAACAATACTTACGAGATAAGTAATATAACCACCAAGAAAGTAAAAGGAGCTTACAACCAAGCTTCAATAAAGAAATTCTATGAAGAAAATTAAATGACTATAAATAAAATAAACAAATGCCAAAATTCAAAAATTATGTGAGCACAACTTACAACAATATTTCGATGACTTATGAGACCTAAAGTAAAAAATATAAAAAGAAAGGAATAAGTTACACAAATTTCTACTAAGTGAAATCAACTTACAGTCTATTAAAAAGTTGAGATATGAAGTGTATAAAATAATTAAACAAAATGTACCAAAAAAGGAATACGCTACAAAAATTCCTATAAAGTAAGAGAATTAACTTACAAAGAATTATCAAAAACGATATTTAATACCAAATAAAATCAAGCTAAAAACTGATAATATTCATGAATTTAATGTATTCAAAGAAAAAAAAAAAATCTGAACTGGTACAAAGAAAAAGAGAAGTTATGTATAAAACAAATATACAAAAAATGGCTAAAGCAGAATATTGCTAAATAACGGAGAAAAGAATACAAATGTCTAAGATAATTAAAATGATCACTAGAAGAATAGAAAAACAAAATAATGAAAAGTTAGATATGATGAAATTAACATATGAATAAATAAAAAACAACCAACTGTATGAGTAGATGACAGTATATAGCAAAGGTACAGCGGAAGGAAGAATGAGTAAAAGGCCAAAGTGATCTAAAAACAAACCACAAGGTGGACAATCCCAAAGTATATTGTTATTATTATTAATTTAAGTCACAAGTTGACAAAAAAGGTATTTAAGATTGACTGTTGAAAAGTCCAGCAATCCAAATAAACTGAGCAGAGATGATGTTCCTCTGGTCTCAGAAAAAATGAGTAGTAATGGGAGAAACCAGCTACTAAAAGTTAGGGAAAAATTGTGTATAAGGGAGAACACACCAACGGAAATAAATAAAAACAGATCCAAATAAAATGGAATGAATTAAGTAAGAAGAGATATAAAGAATGGAGAAACAAACAAGGAAGAAAAGGAAAAAGATTATATATAACTGATAATTTCATAAAAAACTATGCTAGTGTTTTATCAAAATGATCAATTTTGAAGGAGAGGCATTATGTTACAACACAAATAAGCCAACCCAATACCAGGGATGAACAAAACAACATTGAATCTAAAATGATACTTCATGTTAAATAAAAATGATTAATTTAAATAAAATATAAAGAATATGACTCGACAAATGACGACTTTGACCTAACCCAAGTGATTGACACAACAGAAAACAAATGAAGAAGGGAACCACACAAAAAACAAACGAGGATACAACCAAAGAAGAGAAGGAGGTGATTAACCAAACCAAAGAAAGAGAGAAAAAAAATCCAAAACTCAAACAAAAATTAAACAAGTTCATGGAATTAAACGACCCAAAGTAACACGTCGAAATGTACCCAAAGAAGAGGATGGAAAAACCAAAGTATTAATCAAACGATGAAAATGAAGAAGGAGGGAAATAGATAGAAGTGAAGCGTCATTAATAGAATACAGTAGCCAATGTTGGGAAGAACGTTTTTCTGTGAAAATAATGTAAAAAAGTAATTAAAGTTCCTAACCATGACAGCCTAAGAAGCAGACGACCATTTATAGCAGTCAACTCGAGATCCAAGGCAAATTAAAAGGAAAATTATCCAAAAAGAACATCCAGATACATTATGAAAAAGACGCCCGACCCATTGAAGCCCCAAAATTCATGAAAACCGAACTTAATGCAGCCAAATCCTACCCGATTAAACGAACGAAGACACCGAGTTATGCTGAGGTGTTAAGTACAATTAAATAATTTATTTTCCAAAACCCTAATCACTGTAAATTTTACTAAAGGTAAATTTACCTCACTATAAACCAATATTTCTCTTTCATAGATTATTTAAGTAAAATAACACTTGATAAAAACTTGTTAACGTTAAATATAACCTATTAGTTAAACACGAACTTACAAAACACATTTACGACACCACAGAAAAGATTGTAACATCACACATTATTATTTATGTACACGTAGAATAAGGTAATATATTTTTATTGTAACCATAGGAATTCTTTAGCTCATAGTCACAAGAATCCACGATTTTGGAAACAGAAAATAATTGTAATACTTTAACGTACACAGCCATACGAAAAATAATTGTTTCCTTGATCGATTCGTCAAGCTCAGAGGCAAGAGTCTAATGTAATCAGTCGGTGCAAAATTTATCATTATATAATTGTCAGTGTGAATATTTTAATTATCACCGATTAAAAATAACTATTACAGGGAGTAACCGTCGTTGTTATTTCATAGGGAGTGCTTTATATATTACTAGTGTTTAGTTAAGAATAGATTCGACGAGAAGCGAACAAGTTGTCATTTGCGCAGCAGCAGCGACAATTTAGACGGCTGTGCGAGCGGGAATTATTTGAATGCCCCAACCATCACCGCTGATAACTCGTCAGACAATAATTTTAGTTGTTTTATATAACGATTTGGCGCCACCCGGGATTAACACACCCCTATAAGCAACAGGTAAGGTTACTGCCGTGTTATACAGGTGATTACCGCAGCGCTACGGACATCGTTAGCCACGAACATTAATGTAACGACCCCGGTGTGAGACGAACGCACTAATCATTATTACACATACAAAACTGGTGTACATTTTACAGATACGAACAGATCGTATCGTTACAGATTGATGCATACAACGTGGGGCTTAAAGGAAGACGAGGACGTCTCATATATAATCGTTACAATATACAGTTTTTAAAGTTTAATGGAAAACAACAATAAAGTAAAAACATACTATTCAATATATTAATTAAACTCTTATCTTTCAAGCCTTCTTTGCTGCAAATGTGTTAATTATATGATCAAAAGAAATCGAAGAAGCCCTTTGATGCTCAATGGAAATAATGCTCAAGTTAGTAAGTCTTTGCTGTTTCATAGCATTTCTCAAATAGGTTTTTATAAGCTTCAATTTGCTGAAACTTCTTTCTCCAGTTGCTACAGACACTGGAAGTGTTACAAAGATTTTTAGAGCAACATGTATATTTGGATACCCCTCTTCCAGCTTGCTTTCATACAATATTTTGAGCATAGTTGCTGCTGTTTCATCTTCCAATCCATCTTCTGTGGTTAGAGCGTGAAACTTAAAACTCTCTATTTCATTTAAAAGTTCTTCTTCATTTAAATCATGTGCATAGGTTCTAGCTAACTCTCTAGCCTTACTTTTTAAAGTATCAACATCTAGTTTTTTAATTTGATCCCCACACAAGAAACTAAACTTGTCAGCAATCATTTTCAGTGCATCATACCTGTTGGTTAGCTCACTAATAATTCTATCACAAATTTGAAAAAGTGATTTTTTGAACAGTTCTTCTGCCGTGAGATTTGATGCATCATCTTCACATGTTTCCCCTGGCATTTTCTTTTTTTCCTCTTCCTTGTTTCTTTGTATTCTGTTGTTATGCCAATATTACTTGATAAGAATTTTGCCTCATCAGTTGCCTCTGAAACAGTTAACTCCCTAGTCGAAGATAATAAATTTAGAAGACCATGTATGATTTTTGCAGCCTTGTCTACTGTTGCATCTTCTCTTTGTAAAAACTTGTTAACTCGATCAATTTTCTTGAGAATTGTATACCAAAAACATGTCATGACAACGTATTCGAAATTTTTCAAATTGCAGATTAGAGATTTGGCTTCAGATCTTGTTTCTGGAGATGAGAATTCATGAGTGTTCAGTTCTTCAAGAGCATAGAGCACTTTGTCCATATGTTTATATATAACCTCCACGGATTCAAGCCTTGCTGACCATCTTGTTTTGCTTTCTGATTTTAAACTAAGAGGTACATGTTTTTTTAATACTTCCCACCTTGATGTTGAATCATAAAAGTAGTTGTAAAGCAGGGGTGCCCACAGGGGGCAAACTGCGTCATTGAAATTTTTGGGGGGGTTGACAAAAAACTTTGGGAAAGTAAGAAACTTTTAGTAATTCAAATATTCAGAAGACGAATCACGATTGCTGACAAGCATAACAGCCCGGGGATAAATATTTTGAATTAAATTATGTTCAATTCGTCATATTCAATTGAATATAAAAATTGCCCCAATTCTTTCATATTAAACTGTATTCATTTATATTAAATTATATATAAATAAATATGTAAGAAATTCGTATAAATCGTTTGTTATGTATATTATGCTCTGTGCAAAGTCGATAGTAGCACTTCAAATGGTAGCTATTAGAATTTTGTTCCCATCAGCTGTTCAGTTGCCGTATCAGATACGTAGTTTTTATAAGTTTGGTGCGTTTATTTTTATTCCACCTTAGTGGTTTGAAATACATGATTGATTGTTATTACAAACTTGAATATGCCGAAAAAACAAAAGCAGTTCAAATACAAGTGTTTAGAAGTAATGTGCCATGCTACAATCAGGCATAATAGATGGCTAGAACACTGCAAAAAGAAACATGCATATAAAGTTAAAAATAAGTTAGATATAAAATACAAAATTATTGAATTCAAGTGCAGTGGTGAAGACCTTATATTAATGGCAACCTTCAAGCTGAAAGTGAAATATTGCAAGAATCGATCAGGTGAGTTTACAAAAGTTACATAGGCCTATAAACTTTAATCGGTTTTTCTTTCTATAATATTTTTATAAGGCTTAGCATTTTTTCATTATTTTTTTTGTATCAGGCGGTTTAAACTTTTTATAAAGTTGTGGCAGGAAAATAAAATTTTTTGAAGCCATCAAACGGTTTTTTGAAGCCTTATAGATCTTTGATCAATTTTTCGGGCTTTAAAAGCCTGTGCTATCTTTGGCCATAACTAGCTGTTTGGCTGAAAGAGCTATGAGCAGAGTTAAAATAATAAAAAGCAGGCTTAGGTCTGCAATGGGAGATACATGGCTTTCGAATCTTATGGTTATAGCTTCCGAGAAAGACTTATTAGAGTCAATTTCTAATGAAGAAATAATTGATGCCTTTTCTTTATCATCATCGCAGAGGGAAAAGTTGCTGTGCCGAATATAAGTTAAAGAAATTAGGACATCAAACCATTTTTTTTTCGCTTTTTCTTCTTTACAATACACTTTGTTTTTATTTTATACGTTTTTTTTATTAATTTATTTGTTTAATTTCAAATGAAAATTTATTTTGGTATTGTACTATTTTTAGCTTTACCTTATTTGTAATAAAACGCTTATTACATGAAAATTTTCTTGTAAATACCTTTCCTTGGTGGGGGGGGTCATCAAGTTTAGGGGGGCACCCTGTGTAAAGACTGTTTACAATACCAAAATATGATTGGGCTTCAACACATGCCTCTGCTGAATGGACTCCAACTAAATTTAAGGAGTGGGCAGAGCATGGAACAAAATAGGCCAGTTTGTTCTCTTGGACTATCCTTGATTGTACTCCCTTGTATTTCCCAGCCATGTTTGCTCCGTTGTCATACGACTGGCCTCTGCAATATTTCAAATCTAGACCATCTTGTTTGAGCTTTTCAGCGATACTTTCAAAAAGACCCTCACCTGTCTTTTCACTCATAGTGAAAAATTCCAAAAAACTTTCACAAATCTCAGACCCTTCCTCATTAAATTTAATGTATCGAATAACTTCAGTCATCTGTTCATTTTTACTCACATCAGGAGTACAGTCGAAAATCAAAGAAAAATATTTAGCTGCTTTAATGTCTTTAATAATGTCTTCCCTAATTTGATGTGCAATGAGATCAAGAAACTCGTCTTGTACTTTGTGGGAAAAATAACTGAGCTGCCCTTTCTTGTGGCGATCAATATGTTGGCGCAAGTTTTCGTTGTAGTGGGAAATTAAATCTATAGTGTTGAGAAACTTGCCACTATCTGGATCTGCAAAGTTACACGTTTCATTCGTCCCCCTAAACGAACTACCCTGTTTTGCCAAAAATAATATAGCATCTACTATACAGCGTGGCATTTCCCTCCAATGGGATTCCTCTTTTTTTATTTGATCTTGCAATTCCCTGTCGATCCCTCCTTTACCAAGGGAAGCTTCTAAGGCCTTCCAATGAAACAAATGACATCTTATGACTCTGTGAGTTTTCATGTTCTGGTAACTTTTCATTAAGTTTTCTCCAATTTATGAAGCCCTCCTTTCTTGCTAAGTAAGACCATTTAGATTCATGGTCTGTGATCAAGTGGGAAAAAAGCCTACATGGAACACAATACCAGGCATTCATTGTCTCGCTGTAAACCAAATAAGATCTTTTAACCTTTGAACCATTTTTCAAAATTTTAAAGAACCAATCCTTTGTAAGATTTCGGCCCTCCCTACAACTTTTACTCAAGTCAGGATCATGATATTCTTTTTCATACCTATTTTGTGTTATGTAACATCTTTGATTATCACTAAGTCTAGCTGGCCAAGTTCCAGGATCATTAAAATTGAAATTATACTCACATTCAGTTTCCTCATTATTAGGCCTTTTCCACTTTACACCAGGTAATGTTTCTTGAAGTGACATTGAAGTGTCAGTAGCATGGGACGTACTTGGTTTTTCACAAAGTAAGTAATTTTTATTCTTTTCCTCTGCACAAAATTCCATGAAGTCTTCTTCTCTAACACTGCTCTCATCCTCTTCCAAAGATTCCTCTTGAATGGATGGCTGATCGCTCGTGGCTTCATCTGCAAGCAACAAACATAATTGTATACATGACTGAATCATTACAATGTTAAGTATTAGTCCAGACTTATTTTTAAAATTTAAATATGTAACTATAAATAAACACTAAGTTAATAAAGCATAAGTTTTATGAAAGGTTTATAAGGAGAAAAAAGTTAATGCTTAATAAGCATATAAGATTTTTTTTATTTTTACTTTAATTAGTAAGACAACCAGCATCAGTAGCCTACTTATAAAGTGTTCCATCATGAAATAAATAATTAGGCGAAAGTGAATTTAAAACATTATTTTATTTACAAAGGTATTGTCAAGCCAACATTGCATAGCTAATAAATTAATAGCAACATGGAAAGTTAACAGGCCTAGATTTAAACTCTATTTTGCGATACTTCGCCTCTACAAAATTTTTAATTACTTTTCCATCAAAATTTATTCTTTTTGGAACTGAGTTATCATTGAATTGATAATAATAGGCTCCATAAATTACGCAATGACGGGCGAGGAAGGTTAGTGCCGCGGAGTGGATGGGTGTTGGCGGAGGAGGAGGCGAGGGGCAGGGTGAGTCAGTAAGTCACGTGTACAGGGAGTGAGGAGTATGTCGCGGACCTGCCGCCCGCTGCACGCATCGGCTATCGCTCGATTTGCATCCGCTTTCCTTCCGTTCAGTGTTTGTATCGAGACAAAGAAAAATAAAACATTAAGAACAACTGATAGCCTATTAGAAAGTAAAAACAAAAAACAAAACAGTTTAGTTATTAAGCAGCTATTATGTCTCTCTTTAATATAAATATTGTTCTCAACAAATAATAACAAATTTTTATTTACCTTTTTCTTGTTCTTGGATATTTTGCAACCATGATGACATCAAACTTGACGACTTCTCTGCCTCTTGTTGTCTTGCTTTCGCTTTCTTTCTGTTGAAAGCTCCTGACGCCTTTTTTGACATATTGATATAGTTTTATTTTTTATAAATACAAACAAACAAGATAGTCACTGGTAGAATATTCAGTCAGTCACTGAAGGTAACCCAACCTCAGCAGACTCATTGCTGACTGAGGCGAGACTGGCGACTGACAGTCAATCAAAACACACAGAGTTGCCAACAGCAACTCATACTGCGAGAATATCCCCACCCTGTTTAAGTATTTCTTACTATATTTAGGTAGATGTGGCTATGGACAAATGTAGCTTATTGGGAATTTGCACTAAAAATTTATAATTTATTGTTTCTGGAACAATATTGAGTAATTTAAACTTGACACTAAAACTTATATTTTTGGTTATGAAGCAGTTACTAATTTTTATAAATAAATTATTTTTTGGTGCCCCATCATTTGGTGCCCCCCAAAACCTGGCGCCCGGGGCGCGTGCCCCCCCCCCCCCCGTGGATCCGGCCCTGCTCCTGCTCATCCCTCCGGTAATTTATTGACTAGCAGCGATGGAAAAATCAAAACTATGTACTTGCCTCCCAATATGACTTCGCTTATCCAACCAATGGATCAGGGGAGTAATCCTCAGTTGCAAACTCCTTTACAGACGTAAACAACTCGATGAATGCATGGTATTTTTTATGGACGATGAAGAAATGGACAATAGGGGTGAACAAACTCTTAAAAAATAAAGGAATACAGTATTAAAAGTGCTATTTATAATTGGGCAAACAGCTGGAATGAGATCAAAATATCTACATTATGCAATGCATGGAATAAGATTTTGTACGATAAAGAGCCAGAGATCAACCTGCAAGGTTTGGAAGATGAAGATTATGCAGGTGCTTTTGGAGCTACCAACATTGAAGACATAAGAGAATGGTTGGGTGCCGATGAAGATGACGTAGGCTACCAGAATTTAACAGAGGAAGAGATCGTCTATCAAATGCAAGGTCAGAAAGAAGAAGTTGGAGATGATAGTAACGATGAAGAGGATGACGATAATGTTCCTAAGCCTACACTTTCCAAGGTGCGGGGAAAATCTCGATGCAGTTATTAACTTTATTGACACTGACCCAGAATTTCAAAAATACTATTTAATCATCAAAGGAATGCGTCAAGAAATTATTAAAAAACAATACAACAGGGCAAAACAGTCTACAATTTCAACCTTTTTTAAGCCTGTAGCTTCAGTTCGGGAAGAATCAAAACCATCAACTTCAGGGACCAGCCATTAATATTACATAACTCTTTGTGTGCTAAAGTGAAAACACTGTCAGTGAAGTTTTTTTTGTTGGTATCGTGAAATTATTTATTCTTCTGTTTTGTAAAATACAATAAAATTAAATTTCCATTAATATTTATGTATATTAATAATTGCAGGTGTGCATTACTTATAAACTTTTTGCGTGCGAACTTAACTTGAAAACATTGATGGTGAAAGATTGTTGTTTATGTGAATTTAGTTATGCATTTTGTAAGTACAATAAATTTAAATTTCCATTAATATTTACGTAGTTTTAATATTTATTTTTACGGCACTTTACCTATACTGTAGTATGAATTTCTATAAAATATTCTATATAATTTAATAACTAATTAACCTGTACTACTTCAATTCGGATTTTTCTCTAGTTTGGACTAGGCTTCGCCCCATATAATCCGAATTAGAGAGTTTTTACTGTAGTCTGTATATAGACGTGTTTCTAAGGCAGTTCATCTGTATCCGATCATGCGACCCACAACAAAGCTAAAAAATATTCTGTTACGGAAGTGTATTTCAGCACATGGTAAGAATAAAGAAAAGTATTACCGAACAGAAAGTAAATGTAAGAGTGAAGCTTGGAATAAACGTTAAGAGAAGATGGAAGTCAACCCATACTCACAGATAAATGACGATGCAAGAAGGAGAGAAGTTGGTAAATAATCACGCCAGTGCTTTGAGGAAAATTCCATTCATAATAACTGGGTCACTAGAACAATTGAAGTAGCAACAACTGAAGTGGATATACTACAACAGCTGCATTAACTCTACAAGGGAGGGGAAATATTTGCTTAAACCCTCCAAATAAGGGTAAAATTGAAAAATCACATACTCGTTATTAGTTGCACATAAAATAAATAAATGTGTTGTAAATAAAAACAATACCATGTTATTTGTCTAATAAAAAGGCAGAGAATAAAATTTTTTTTTTAATTTGGTATTAAAATTTTTTTGTTTTTTCACCAAGCAGGGAAATAATGCAACAGTACAAACATTAACGATACTGTGCATTGCCAAAATAATTTAAATAAATAAATATGGATTAATAAACATGATTCAGATTGCAAGCTGTATCGTAGTTAAATAGGGAACGCACAATTCATGCATGGACATGCATTCCTGACACACCTGTCGCTAGCGTTGTGTACACGTGTATTTTGTTTGTGTATGTAGCCTGTCCGTTCCTGAAATGTAGCCAACCCTTTTCAAGTAGGATAGTTTTTATGTTTTATTTTAATTATAAGAAAAATATGTACGATATGGTAAAACAAAAGACACCAAAGTGTATAGAAATTAAAGGTGAACAAAGGGTTAAAAGACCGTGCCAATGTGAGAAAAGTGCAATTACTATACGTAAAAAGTGAATAGCTCTTTTTGTAATTACAATAAAGAAGTGTAATTTACATATAGTAAACATATAAAAATTAGCGATTGATTGAGCTTCGAGTGGTGTGAAACAGACTTCGTAATTCGCGAAAATAGTGAATTGAACCAGAGTGGGGGAAAAGACGCTTCGACAAACTCTGACAAGTTGGAAATTGTTCAGACCTGAGCTTTTGCACGACCTGGCTATAAATACCAGGTCGTGCTAATAAAGTTTCTTCTTCTCTATTCAACCATTGCCGTAGGAGGCTATGTCAGTCAGAGACGCTATTTTAAATCTACAGTGAGAGTCACAGGACAAACTAGAAGTCCATCCAGAGCAGCAGAGTACATACGAGGAGGTCTATGGACACACCTGCAGCATATGATGTGAGGCGACACCACTATTAAACAGCACATGCAGTGGAATCCGGGAAGAGGACCAGGAGGACACGAGGACTGAGGACCAAAGGAGGACATATGGGTGATTAACCATGTCAAACGAGATGATGAAAAACCATTGTAATTACAGACATTTGAAAGACACTAATTAAAGTTAGAATGAAAGACATTCAACCAGTTTATTAAAATAACTAAATTGTACATAAATGTAAAAGCAGAGTGAAATTTAGAATAGTATCTCTTGTATAAAATTTAGTAATTGAGAGTAACGTAAATGATAAGAGAAATATTTGATTTTTAAGTTAACGTAATTAATAAAGTCTTTGTTGATAAAGGAGAATGCATATGCAGTAGAAAGTTTTAAAGCAAATTAATATTAAAGAAATTGGATACAAGTAAATTCATTATTGAAGTAAATTAATCAGCAATTGCAAAAAGATGACCACACAATTGTAATGGGGCAAAAAGGGGGATTTTATTTTATTAAATTTATTTAAACTTTTAGTTGCAATTCCCATGTGAACTACGGTTGTATTCGAACAAAGAACAGTAACGTAAACTTTTTGAGTAGAGTGTACTTGAAGAATGCCAGACTCGTTGGTGAATTCAGTGATTGTCATGTTCGCTGGACGCACAGACGTGACGGGGTGCAGCTACTACGCATCAACATTAAAACCGACGCTACTGGAAATGGCTAAGCTGTAAGATTTCCTTGCCATGTGCTTTCGAGATGGCGGAAGTAAAGTGAATGCTCCACCTACAAAAGCCTCCTATATCGTCTACTGGTAATAACAGTAGCCTATTTGGCCCATAGAAAATCCACAAACCGTGAACGACTACGAACAATTTATAACCTGAAGGCAGTGAGTTCCTGTTTAGCAACGAACAATAGTGGGGAGTCTTTGTGCTCAGTATCAGAGAGTCGACGATTCACAACGACACGTAACGGACGCGAATAGTGGCGTGCGTCACCGGCCGGGGAAAATTCTATCAAAAATGTGAAAATAGTAAAAAGCAATCGACTAAATAACTCTTCCGCGGCCGAGTTGTCATTCCACAAATTTTTACCCGGCCGGGTGGACCACAAGACTCGTGGGCCCAAATAAATTTTTTTTAACTTTTAATAGAAAGTGACAAACTGACAATAAGTGAAATGACATCTCCGAGTGAACAAAGATGAAATTAAAAATGTGGTGAACTGACAAAACATTCGGAAATACACTCAGTGCGGCATGTGGCGATATGGAAAGCCAAAAGTTAAGTAAACCATGACCAATTTCACGGTATCAATAATTTCATTTTAAAATGGCTCAAAATTAAATAAATGGGGGTTCTAAAGGTATGAGTGTTAGAGTGTAGCAAGCTGGGTCGCCTTACTTAATATAAGGATTGGAATAAGTATACAATGTTGAAATAAATGTTTTGTGTTATTCATATGTGAAAGAAACAGTAATATTTTAATTTTGAGAGAAAAGATGAGTAATCCATAAATTTGAAGGAGCATAAAAATGAAATAAAATTTGAGTTGTTTCACATAAATGAGAGTCGAGTATGTTACTGATACAACCTTGAAACCATGCTTGTATTCACAGTTCGTGCGACGTAACCCTGGGCTCAATTAAGGTAGGTGATATATATATATATATATATATATATATTATTCTATAAATGTATTAATAAATAACTTCACACAGTGAGTAAGCCGAGAGCAAATAAATATTTAATTAATTAAAAGTAGATAATTAGATTTATGTATAACCTGTTGTATGTAATTTGTTAGCTATAAGTTGTTAACTAACAAACGTAATTCTCTTAATCGTTGCTAATAACTTAGCTTTTAAAACCACGTATTCACATTTATTTTATGTGCCATGCTGGTTCAGGCGCCATCTTCTGTTGCCAACATAATATCTTAAATTTACCTAAGGGTTACTGGATTCTATAAGCGATCTCAGAGACAGGATGGTTGTTCGAAATAACTGACTCAGATAACATTTGGCAAACAAAACCTGCTTTTTACTGGTATTAATATTGAAATAGTTACAAAAACAAAACAAGATGGAGTCCTTATTACATATAAAACAAAATGGCGGTGACATCCTTCCGCTGCATTAATTTTAAGCACATCGTAATTACCTTCATATTTTTATCTTCATTTTCTAATTTATAATCAAACGAATTTCTAATATACTGCAGTTATCATTTATTTAAATTTGTTACGTTTCTTACATTATGCAACATAAACCAACGCCTCGTGGCTTTGCCTGTATGTGCCGGCACGCATTCTCACATACACACTCTCCCCATACAATAATTCAATGGTACATTTTGATAATTTGTAATTTTTAGCTCAAAAATAATAAAAGGTATTGATATAAATTTTGACTTTCCTGAACTCGGACTATTGCAGTTCTCGTCAGATGTTCCACATGGTCCAGCAGGTGTTCGGCCGAACGTTAACTGTTTATGTCTGTTCTCTTACAACACTGAAGTTAATTTACATTTTGTACTCTTCCTTTTAACTGATTTGACCTTTTTACACTTTAGTTACATGTTTTATCACTTGTTAATACTCTCTGCTGGCAATTGCTGGCCAGCAGATTTTACAACGTGCTGTTGCACTGACGGTATTTTGTCGACTGAGAGAGACATCTTGGTGTATATTTGCCAGGTAGAAGGGATAATTCGTCATCAAATCTATTGTTTCCAGGCGATGACGGCATCGTTATACGGCTCAGTTATTACGTCTCTCGTACTTTTGATGACGTTTTAGCAGTGTCCGGTTATTGTTTTGTCTGCAGTGCTGTCGACTGGCACGTAGGCCATTTGACCTTGGCGTCAACTCGTTCTGGCAAACTGCGTTGTATGATATATTGGAAATTTTAACCTCATGTCGTTTAATACATTGGATTACAATCAAATTATATTCTCATGTACCTACAAATCCCTATACGGACTTATGTACCGTTACAAACCCCCTCAATGAGAGGTTTTATGTCGAAACATAAAAACTCTCATTGACTCATTCATACTTCCTAAAGGGATCAGCCAGGATATGTCGCCACAACCCCCTGTAGTGTTTATATAAAAAGAATACAAATAACTTACCCTTGGTCCAGTGATGGTGACCGCACCTGCATGACCTTACTGGACTTCTCTTGCGAGATCCCAACACTGCAAGGCCATTCAGGCACTTGACGTTCCTGCTCTGACGCGCTGGCCAGCTCAGGACCACCGTCACAGCATCACCAAACTCTGAAACATCGAATACAAAAAATCAAATAGTGGCCTTGTATAATGCCATATCCACAACTGATATGTCTACCCTTAGCTGCATTGGTTTATGTTAAGAGGCATTGGTTTTCTTAATTTCTAATTTCTCAAACACCAAATAAACAAGATTTACGATAGAATGTCTCTTTCTCTTTTTGCATTCCTACACTTATCAAATATTTTTCTGACTCCAGCCAATAATATCTTAACTCTTTCCAACACAAGAAAAACATACTCTTACACTAACATAATAACACGTAAAATAATTCATTAAGTTTAAAGAATCAACAGCAACTCATCTATATATCTATTATATAGAATCCAAAACACAAATTCATTATGGCAAACAATCTACCTATTTAAACTTCATTGATCAGTTTTCCTGATACTAATACTTCTTCAAAACAAATCTTAATTATCTTTTATGCTCAATACCAATATCAACATCATATATTTAATACTTAATATTTATTTAACGTTACTACCCCTGTAGCAACCTCCTCACCACACACACTATGACCACATAATATAGCATAATAAAACATTAATTTTGTACATTAACATTATTACATTTACATTAAACAATTCACATTTAAAATAATTTGTATAAAATTTATAAACATTACTATTATCATTTCCATCAACTCTTTTATATCAAACTTTTAATTATTCATTATTGTACCATTATTCTCCAAAAAAAATTTAAATTTGTTATTAACCTTCATGTTACATCACATTTCATTTCTTATTACCTTTCTACTATGAATTCTCTATTTAACATTTTGATCATCATTCACTAGTTTGGGTGACTCTCCGTTATTCACAACAATTCAAGTCCTTATATTGGCATTTATATATCTCAGCTTACTCCCTTCTTTTTTCCTACTAACCACTACTAACAGAATTATATAGGGTGACACCAATCTGTCAATAATAACCCCCTTCAACACTAATTCCACTTAAACCATTCTCCTCTTTTATAATCAAATATCTATTACCCTCTTTGTATCTAGGATGTGTGTTCCCGACCTTGGCAATTCCATTCATCACCTTTTACCCTTCCCAATAATCTCGGCAAACACTCCTCGACCCTTCACAATTCCCTGCCCAACGACGCACGTTGATCGCTCCTTACCACCTTACCCTTACTACAAAATATCACCAGCAACTAATATATTTACCATTTACATTACTCACCTTCTCTACATATATGCACTATCTACTGTGTCCCTATCACTACCCTGTTTCTGTATTATTTTCTTCAAAATTCTTATTTCATCTAACACCCACTAACTTTGGTTGACTCAAATGCCTTATCATTGTTACCCAAACATTTTACAACATTTCACCTTAATATGATCCTTGAAATTACCCTAGAAAATTCATCACTTATCTCATAACAACAATACCTCTCAACCTTAACATATTTATGTGTACTCATTTACTCTTCATTATACAATTTAAATCTCTGAAAATCATTTAAATTCATCATCATAACATTAATTTTAATTAATTATTTAATTATTCTTCAATCATTTAATTCAATTAACTTAAAAATTTCACAATTACTTTCATCTGAGAACAAAAAAATGTTATAAGTATTATTAAAGCAATTCCTATTACCTACATGGTTTACATAAAAATACATATAATACACAACATAATGTAATACACAAATACCTTGACATTAACACACAAAAGAATTTACAATCCAACTTATTCTTTGTTATCATTGACCACAACTCGTTTCATAAGACAATCCATTTCAAAACCACACTGTTCACATAGTTAAATGTTCATACACAATAAAACACTTATCCACCATCATCAAATAACCATCTAATCTTAGGTCTATACAAGTCATTTATTATCGAATACATTATATTATTATTATCAATGTAATAATTATTTATATTTTCATATTCTTCCACCATATCCTTATAATTAATATGATCATTCCATATTACCATATCATATAATTTGTCACGATCGGGTATGGTCCTGTCACCTTTAGTATTATCTGTCATAATCAGGTAAGTTAATAATTCGTCAACATTATCTGCTACTACCTCCGCTTCAACATCAGGTAAAATTTCACTATAATTATACGCCATCTTTGCTCCTAACCTTTCCACCAATTCTTTATAATTTCTATTCACTCTAAATAACTCCATCTCCCAATTAACACACAACTCTCTTTCACCATGTCTCCCATCATAACTTCCTATCACACTCTCTCTCTCAATATATGCAGGGGACACTACTACTTTATTATTGCACCACCTATCAGGTGCACAAAAAATCCAGGGACGGCTATTTGCAGACCATGTGTCTTCCAAATACGCTCGTGAAGCCTTTTCTTCACCCCCAACTACAACATCATGGGAAAAATTTACCCCCTGAAACCCCTCTACCTGTATACTCTTTCTCCACTTTCTCTCTGACTCATCAACACACACTAACATTACATCATTATATTCTACTCCCTCTAAAATTTCATCATCACTATCAATATTCACACCATTATTCTCTAACACCAGATTTTTACTTATATTGTCATAATTCTCACCCCTATTTACCTTATCGTCTTTATTTTCATTTTCGTTTAATTTATCTGTTTCTCCACTGTTCTCTACCCCCATTTTACTCATAATTATTCTCACTATTCAATATTTTATTTTCTAATGCTACCACTTCCACTATTTTACTTTCACTAACCCCTTCACTTACCTCATTACTTTGTTTATTAGTGTCATCACTATTTTCGTTCAAAAAAGTGTATAATCCCGTTTTTTGTTCTTTCATTTGTCTCAGCTCATTATTGAATTTACTCCAATCATCCTCAGTCATTCCTTTCAAAACCCTTTCTAACTCGTGCATGAATTCCATACTATTCCATACTCCTCTGATCCACTTACTTTATTTTCACGTGCCTCAGCCATGTTCAAAATTATTTATTATAATCCCCTTTATTTTACTTAATAATTGTTATACATATTACTTCACAATACCCGCTGTAAAACATCAATACCAATATTTTACAGTAAACAAATAATACATCAGATACATCGCACTATCAAAACATAACGTAATTACTTACATATTAAGTATACTCTACGTATTAAGTTCTCCTTTCCAACAACCATTCGTCTCTGTATCCGGCTTATTTATATAAAGTCGCCTGTTCGGGCACCATTTGTTAACTAACAAACTTAATTCTCTTAATCGTTGTTAATAACTTACCTTTTAAAACCACGTGTTCACATTTATTTTATGTGCCGTGCTGGTTCAGGCACCATCTTCTGTTGCCAACATAATATCTTAAATTTACCTAAGGGTTCCTGGATTCTATAAGCGATCTCAGAGACAGGATGTTTGTTCGAAATAACTGACTCAGATAACATTTGGTAAACAAAACCTACTTTTTACTGGTATTAATATTGAAATAGTTACAAAAAACAAGATGGAGTCCTTATTACATATAAAACAAAATGGCGGCAACATCCTTCCGCTGCATTAATTTTAAACACATCGTAATTACCTTCATATTTTTATCTTCATTTTCTAATTTATAATCAAACGAATTTCTAATACGAGGTGCTATCGGAAAGTTCCCGGACTGTACTTGGCACGGCTGTTGGACGTGACTGTACAACCTGGCGTCCCAGTGTCCAATTCCGTAATACGTAATGAGTCAGCTGCCGAGTTTCGTTGCATTGTGAGGTTGTGTTCGGTCTACGCGTTGTGTTTTGTAATCGTGTGTTAACGTTCATTTGCTAATTTTATGATGGCTGATAAATTCGAGCAACGTGCGTGCATTAAGTTTTGTTTTAAACTTGGTAAATCGCCTACTGAAACTTTTGCAATGCTTCGAGAAGCTTTTGAAGAACATTCCCTACTACACAGAACACAGGTTTTTGAGTGGTACGCTCGTTTAAAGGCCGGCAGAATGTCACTTGAAGATGATCACCGTTCAGGACGACCTTCCACGAGCAAAACGGATGAAAATGTTGAAAAAATTCGACAACTCATTCACGAAGACCGTCGTCAAACAATCCATGAGTTGTGTACAAGTGCCGGAATAAGCTATGGAAGCTGTCAAGAAATTCTAACTGAAAATTTAGGCATGCGTCGTGATGCTGCGAAATTCGTCCCTTGGCTTTTGTCTGTGGATCAGAAACAGCGCCGTTGATGTGTGCAGTGAACTCAGAGAAACATCTGAAAATGACCCTACCTTCATCTCCAGGGTCATAACCGGTGATGAAAGCTGGTTTTATGGTTATGATCCAGAAACAAAACAGCAGTCGTCACAGTGGAAAAGTCCACAATCACCGAGACCAAAAAAAGCACGGCAGGTCAGAAGTGCAACAAAAACCATGCTCATTGTGTTTTTCGACATCAAAGGCATTGTCCATCGCGAGTTCGTGCCAGCTGGTGTTACAGTGAACTCAGATTTTTATTGTGACGTTTTGAGGCAGCTGAGACAAAATGTGCGACGAAAAAGGCCCAAATTGTGGGAAGACCAAAACTGGCTGTTGCATCACGACAATGCACCTGCTCACGCTTCACTGAAAACAACAGAGTTTTTGACCAAAAACAATATGGCCACCGTCCCACACCCTCCATATTCACCAGATTTAGCCACCTGTGATTTTTCTCTGTTCCCGAAAATAAAAATTCACATGAAAGGTCACCGTTTTGACACTGTAGAAGACATTAAGACAAAAACGCAGGAGGTGCTTGACAGCCTTCAGCAAAAGACTTTTTTTGACACTTTCCAGGCATGGAAACAACGCTGGATTCGTTGTATCAATTCGCAGGGAGACTACTTTGAAGGAGATGGGAGCCATTAATGGCCTAGGTAAGCAAAAAGAATTTATTAGACCTAGTCCGGGAACTTTCTGATAGCACCTCGTATACTGCAGTTATCATTTATTTAAATTTGTTACGTTTCTTACATTATGCAACATAAATCAACGCCTCGTGGCTTTGCCTGTATGTGCCGGCACGCATTCTCACACACACACTCTCCCCATACAATAATTCAATGGTACATTTTGATAATTTGTAATTTTTAGCTCAAAAATAATAAAAGGTATTGTAATCTATTACTTTTATCGTTTTATTACTTATAGTGAAAAATGTATTTTCGTCTATACGTAAATAATCTCTGTCGCCATGTTTGTAAAAGGTAACATGATCGAAATCTACTTTTAGGGCCAGAATTCGTGTAACACGAACCAGTTTAGTGAAACAATTTACCTGAAATAAAAACATACACCAAATAACATATATAAAGTATTTTATTAGTATTTAAAGTGATAGTTACTACATAGTGAAATATATATGACCCACATATTGCCATGGGCGTAAGAATCAATTTACCCTCCAAAATCCTTACATATATCAAAAATGTGTTGTCTTAGCTAATTATGATATAGATATGATAAACATTTTTATATAGATTTCCGCACAACCCAGCTCTTAGAAATTATAACACACACACGCAACCTCTCTCTCTCTTTCACACTCATGGTACAATTTTTTATTATTAATGTTGGAGCTCCTTATAAATAATTGAAATTTTAAATAATTGATTTCTGCAACAAAATTTTATACTGGGAAATAATGAAATAAGGATTTAAAATACACAAGGAACGTTCTCACCCATTTCGTGTCGATGTTGTTTGTTTCGGTGCGGTAAAACTATGCATACGGTACCGCGAGTTTTACGTGTACCCGTTACGGTCACATTTTTGTAGTTGACGCACTTATACTGTTTATTAACCACCTACGGTGGTCTAAAAAGTTAAAATTCACCCGTAAGTGAATAGGTTGCCGGCCGGCGTTGATCACTGGTGCAGACGAAATGACCACAAGTCTTTGTTAGATTTTGCGGAAGTGGGGTGAACCTACGTCACCATCCCATTGTTAAAACTGTTGACAGCGTCGTTGTTGATGTAAAACACATTCTCCGCCTCTGACGTAATTAAGGTTCGGCTTACTTATCGCAATAACTGCCCACTGTTTTTTGTGATGTTTCACAGTTTTTGCTATGAATTGGTTCAAATCCTGACAAATATTGTTATACACTCCACTCACGGTATATTCGTATCGGGTGTTTAAGGTTGGGTTTAGTATGACAAAAATAGAAAAATACAATAGTTATGTTCTATTTACCATATTTAAAGTTAATTATAAATGTACCATGATTGTACCATCACAAAACCCCCTCAATGAAAGATTGTGTGTCGAAGCACACAAACTTTCATTGACCCTTTCATACTTCCTAAAGGGATCAGCCAGGACAAGTCGCCACAACCCCCTTACAAATTTACATAAAAAATAACAACAACTCACCCTTGGTCTGGTGATGATGACCGTACCTACATGACCTTACTGGACTTCTCCTACGAGATCCCAACACCATAAGGCCACTTAGGCTCTTATCGCCCCTGCTCTGACGCGTTGGCCAGCTCAGGACCGCTGTCATATCACCAAACACTGAAACAATACATAATAAATATTAAAATAGTGGCTTAGTAAATCACTCCATCCTCAACTGATCTGGTTCCCCTTAGCTAAGTGCTGGTTTGTGCCAATAAGCACTGGGTTGGCTTAATATATTTATAAAAGTTATATTTATTCAAGAATTAGAAAGAATTTCCCTTCTTCATATTACAAACCCTGAATTGATAAATGGTTTCGATTCCTATCGATAATATTTATCTTCTTTCTTTTACAATTACTGTAATTGTAACATAAACACATTGATATAATAAAAAATTGAATAAAATATAATTGAAAATAGGAAAATTACCCCTTATAGATCTTCCAAACCTGGAGAAAAACAAATTATAAAAGAATCGATACATCGGTATATTCATTTATTTATAACTCTTATTGAATGATAAAACTAAAAAATTATTATTATTATTATTATTATTATTAACAGGTAATAATCTGGTTTATTGTTATTATTAACAGCGCCAGTTTTTTGTTTTTTACACATTATTTCCATGTTATAACCTCATGTTAAAAACTTTATAACAAATACATAATACATAATAATTACACATTAATACATTTAATACATTAAAATAAATTATTCATTTTTAATCTTGATTTGCATATTCTAACTAAATTGCATTTAATTATAAAATTACAATTTCAGTTAAGTCATTAATTAGACATCAATTTTATTATTTTTAATTATTAATATTTATTTCAAATTTATTATTAGTATTCATACTACATTATTATTATTATTTCATTATTCACTTCTTACTTCCTCTATACTCTGAACTTTCTACCTACCTAACTACCTAACCTTTCACCTTCTATCATTGTTTAGTCTGGGTGACTCCTGTATTTACTATACTTCTATTTTTTATAATCTTACTCACCTTCTTCTAACTGACCATCAAATTTACCTATCAATGACACCAATATCTCAATTCTAAACACCATTACTAATTCCATTTAAATCCTATGGCACCACTCGTCTTTGCACTGGGTTGGGTGTTCCCTATCTGGCTATATACATTCATATTATTTTGCCCTTCCAAAAATTCGGCAAACACTCCCTTAAACTACGCTATTACCTGCCACAACACTATTGGTTGGCTACTCCTTATCACCTCACCCCCACTACAGAATTCATCAACAACAAATATATGTTTATACCCTTTACTTAAACACCTTCTCTACAAATAATCACTAACTACTGTGTCCCTAAATATCTAATAATTCTCTTTGTATTTTCTTAAAAATTCTTATCTTTCTAACTCCATTTTCCTTAATTAAATAACTCACCTGCATTTTATCTATACCCAGGCTCTATCCCTGTATACACTTACTGTAATCATTGACAATTCTCTTATAAAATTCCTCTCTTACCTACTTATAACAATACCTCTTTTCAAATATATATTCTTATTTAAATATTATTATTATTCATCAGTAATTACCTTCAATACAAATTAATTAATAATTTAATTTCATAAAAACTTTCTATGATAATTCATAATTTATAAAATTACTAAGTTAGTACAATTTTATTTTGTACTACAATTTAATAAAGACTAATTACTTAAAGAATTCAATTTTTTTTTTTTTTTTTTTTTTTTAAATATTATTATTAAACATGTTATTAAAATATATAATAATACATACTGGTGTACCTGTAATACATAATACATATCAAAAATACATGGATAGATAAATACATATAAAACAATGAAAAATATACACTCCAACTCATTATCTTGTTATATACCAAACTCAGTTCATAGCAGTCCAATTCAATACCACAGTTCACATATATATTTTTAATGTTCATACACAATTAAAACAGTCTATCCACCATCATTGAACAACAAACGAATCTTAGGTCTATTTAATTGCTTATTTAATAAATAGATTTTATTACTAGCTACATTATATTCATATTCCTTTATGAAATTGTTATTAACCAAATATTTCCAGTCACGATCAAGTAGGGTTCCGTTTATCTCAGTATCATATGTCATTAATCGGTTTATACTATAATTATCCCCATAATATTCCACCACAGGTAAGTACCTAATGTCTTTATTCTCATTTCTTGTTATTTCCAATTTATTGTTATTATCAGGTAAGTATTCATCATTTTCATATACCACATCTAACCCTAACCTTTCTAACAGTTGTCTGTAATTTCTGTTTACTTTAAATATTTCTATTACTCTCTTACTCTCACAATATCTCTCTATACTTTCTCTCTTAATACATTTCTCTCCATAACACCAAAATACACTTTCTCTCTCCAAATATGCAGGGGTCCCTATCATAAAATTATCCCTAACATAAGTGCACCACTTATTTGGTACACAAAAACACAAAGAAACTTTATTTGTAGACCTTTCGTCTACCAAATATAAATTAAAGGAAGTCTTATCCTTGTAAAAAATTCGTGAAGACTTTTCTTCACCCCCTAATACAACATCAAAAGAAAATTCTACCCCCTGCACTCCTTGTACTAAAATACTTTCTCTCAACTTTCTTTCTGACTTAATAAATTCAAAGATTTCATTTTCACTAATTATACTTTCATTATCATTTTTATCCTTTTCTAACACCACAATCTTACTACTTGTAATATTTGAGTTATCGGTACATTCATTATTTGAATTATTATTTTTAAATATGTTGTTATCCAGTACAGCATTTTGCTGGGTACTCCTATTTACTTTCTGACTTTCTAATTGACTTTCTACCAAATTTAAATTCTCATCTAGTTTTGTAATGAGCTTGTCACATTTTTTAATAAGGTGATTATGACCTAATTTTATTTCATTCCTTAGTTCATTGAACTGGATATCAAATTTATCGAATTTTTCATCAAATTTGTTTAATAAAAGTTGTATCATAACAGCCGTACCATCGGGTTTGTTATCTGAAATAGTGTAAATGGATGTGTCAGTTTTCGTTATCTCTGCAGACCCAGGCATATTTGCCTCATCAGTCTGACTAGTTTGAGGTGTTTGTACATCCATTTCACTAGTTACATTTATCTCAGATGTACTGGTTTCTATTACAATATTGTCACTGGTACTCATGTTGTATTATTTTAGGTTACTAAAACGTATTTATTTATAACCTAAAATTTAACCTTACCTTGCGCACGCTTTGCGAACTATTACGCTATTACTTCAAGTAACTGTTTCACATACCAGTAGGTGTACTCTCCATAAAATTTCATTTTATGTCGAGTCCATGTTCGGCACGCGCCATTTGTAATCTATTACTTTTATCGTTTTATTACTTATAGTGAAAAATGTATTTTCGTCTATACGTAAATAATCTCGGTCGCCATGTTTGTAAAAGGTAACATGATTGAAATCTACTTTTAGGGCCAGAATTCGTGTAACACAAACCAGTTTAGTGAAACAATTTACCTGAAATAAAAACATACACCAAATAACATATATAAAGTATTTTATTAGTATTTAAAGTGATAGTTACTACATAGTGAAATATATATGACCCACATATTGCCATGGGCGTAAGAATCAATTTACCCTCCAAAATCCTTACATATATCAAAAAATGTGTTGTCTTAGCTAATTATGATATAGATATGATAAACATTTTTATATAGATTTCCGCACAACCCAGCTCTTAGAAATTATAACACACACACGCAACCTCTCTCTCTCTTTCACACTCATGGTACAATTTTTTATTATTAATGTTGGAGCTCCTTATAAATAATTGAAATTTTAAATAATTGATTTCTGCAACAAAATTTTATACTGGGAAATAATGAAATAAGGATTTAAAATACACAAGGAACGTTCTCACCCATTTCGTGTCGATGTTGTTTGTTTCGGTGCGGTAAAACTACGCGTACGGTACCGCGAGTTTTACGTGTACCCGTTACGGTCACATTTTTGTAGTTGACGCACTTATACTGTTTATTAACCACCTACGGTGGTCTAAAAAGTTAAAATTCACCCGTAAGTGAATAGGTTGCCGGCCGGCGTTGATCACTGGTGCAGACGAAATGACCACAAGTCTTTGTTAGATTTTGCGGAAGTGGGGTGAACCTACGTCACCATCCCATTGTTAAAACTGTTGACAGCGTCGTTGTTGATGTAAAACACATTCTCCGCCTCTGACGTAATTAAGGTTCGGCTTGCTTATCGCAATAACTGCACACTGTTTTTTGTGATGTTTCACAGTTTTTGCTATGAATTGGTTCAAATCCTGACAAATATTGTTATACACTCCACTCACGGTATATTCGTATCGGGTGTTTAAGGTTGGGTTTAGTATGACAAAAATAGAAAAATACAATAGTTATGTTCTATTTACCATATTTAAAGTTAATTATAAATGTACCATGATTGTACCATCACAGTATTGATATAAATTTTGACTTTCCTGAACTCGGACTATTGCAGTTCTCGTCAGACGTTCCACATGGTCCAGCAGGTGTTGGGCCGAACGTTAACTGTTTATGTCTGTTCTCTTACAACACTGAAGTTAATTTACATTTTGTACTCTTCCTTTTAACTGATTTGACCTTTTTACACTTTAGTTACATGTTTTATCACTTGTTAATACTCTCTGCTGGCAATTGCTGGCCAGCAGATTTTACAACGTGTTGTTGCACTGACGGTATTTTGTCGACTGAGAGAGACATCTTGGTGTATATTTGCCAGGTAGAAGGGATAATTCGTCATCAAATCTATTGTTTCCAGGCGATGACGGCATCGTTATACGGCTCAGTTATTACGTCTCTCGTACTTTTAATGACGTTTTAGCAGTGTCCGGTTATTGTTTTGTCTGCAGTGCTGTCGACTGGCACGTAGGCCATTTGACCTTGGCATCAACTCGTTCTGGCAAACTGCGTTGTATGATATATTGGAAATTTTAACCTCATGTCGTTTAATACATTGGATTACAATAAAATTATATTCTCATGTACCTACAAATCCCTATACGGACTTATGTACCGTTACAAAACCCCCTCAATGAGAGGTTTTATGTCGAAACATAAAAACTCATTGACTCATTCATACTTCCTAAAGGGATCAGCCGGGATATGTCGCCACAACCCCCTGTAGTGTTTATATAAAAAGAATACAAATAACTTACCCTTGGTCCAATGATGGTGACCGCACGTGCATGACCTTACTGGACTTCTCTTGCGAGATCCCAACACTGCAAGGCCATTCAGGCACTTGATGTTCCTGCTCTGACGCGCTGGCCAGCTCAGGACCGCCGTCACAGCATCACCAAACTCTGAAACATCGAATACAAAAAATCAAATAGTGGCCTTGTATAATGCCATATCCACAACTGATATGTCTACCCTTAGCTGCATTGGTTTATGTTAAGAGGCATTGGTTTTCTTAATTTCTAATTTCTCAAACACCAAATAAACAAGATTTACGATAGAATGTCTCTTTCTCTTTTTGCATTCCTACATTTATCAAATATTTTTCTGACTCCAGCCAATAATATCTTAACTCTTTCCAACACAAGAAAAACATACTCTTACACTAACATAATAACACATAAAATAATTCATTAAGTTTAAAGAATCAACAGCAACTCATCTATATATCTATTATATAGAATCCAAAACACAAATTCATTATGGCAAACAATCTACCTATTTAAACTTCATTGATCAGTTTTCCTGATACTAATACTTCTTCAAAACAAATCTTAATTATCTTTTATGCTCAATACCAATATCAACATCATATATTTAATACTTAATATTTATTTAACGTTACTACCCCTGTAGCAACCTCCTCACCACACACACTATGACCATATAATATAGCATAATGAAACATTAATTTTGTACATTAACATTATTACATTTACATTAAACAATTCACATTTAAAATAATTTGTATAAAATTTATAAACATTACTATTATCATTTCCATCAACTCTTTTATATCAAACTTTTAATTATTCATTATTGTACCATTATTCTCCAAAAAAAATTTAAATTTGTTATTAACCTTCATGTTACATCACATTTCATTTCTTATTACCTTTCTACTATGAACTCTCTATTTAACATTTTGATCATCATTCACTAATTTGGGTGACTCTCCGTTATTCACAACAATTCAAGTCCTTATATTGGCATTTATATATCTAACCTTACTCCCTTCTTTCTTCCTACTAACCACTACTAACAGAATTACATAGGGTGACACCAATCTGTCAATAATAACCCCCTTCAACACTAATTCCACTTAAACCATTCTCCTCTTTTATAATCAAATATCTATTACCCTCTTTGTATCTAGGATGTGTGTTCCCGACCTTGGCAATTCCATTCATCACCTTTTACCCTTCCCAATAATCTCGGCAAACACTCCTCAACCCTTCACAATTCCCTGCCCAACGACGCACGTTGATCACTCCTTACCACCTTACCCTTACTACAAAATATCACCAGCAACTAATATATTTACCATTTACATTACTCACCTTCTCTACATATATGCACTATCTACTGTGTCCCTATCACTACCCTGTTTCTGTATTATTTTCTTCAAAATTCTTATTTCATCTAACACCCACTAACTTTGGTTGACTCAAATGCCTTATCATTGTTACCCAAACATTTTACAACATTTCACCTTAATATGATCCTTGAAATTACCCTAGAAAATTCATCACTTATCTCATAACAACAATACCTCTCAACCTTAACATATTTATGTGTACTCATTTACTCTTCATTATACAATTTAAATCTCTGAAAATCATTTAAATTCATCATCATAACATTAATTTTAATTAATTATTTAATTATTCTTCAATCATTTAATTCAATTAACTTAAAAATTTCACAATTACTTTCATCTGAGAACAAAAAAATGTTATAAGTATTATTAAAGCAATTCCTATTACCTACATGGTTTACATAAAAATACATATAATACACAACATAATGTAATACACAAATACCTTGACATTAACACACAAAAGAATATACAATCCAACTTATTCTTTGTTATCATTGACCACAACTCGTTTCATAAGACAATCCATTTCAAAACCACACTGTTCACATAGTTAAATGTTCATACACAATAAAACACTTATCCACCATCATCAAATAACCATCTAATCTTAGGTCTATACAAGTTATTTATTATCGAATACATTATATTATTATTATCAATGTAATAATTATTTATATTTTCATATTCTTCCACCATATCCTTATAATTAATATGGTCATTCCATATTACCATATCATATAATTTGTCACGATCGGGTATGGTCCTGTCACCTTTAGTATTATATGTCATAATCAGGTAAGTTAATAATTCGTCAACATTATCTGCTACTACCTCCGCTTCAACATCAGGTAAAATTTCACTATAATTATACGCCATCTTTGCTCCTAACCTTTCCACCAATTCTTTATAATTTCTATTCACTCTAAATAACTCCATCTCCCAATTAACACACAACTCTCTTTCACCATGTCTCCCATCATAACTTCCTATCACACTCTCTCTCTCAATATATGCAGGGGACACTACTACTTTATTATTGCACCACCTATCAGGTGCACAAAAAATCCAGGGACGGCTATTTGCAGACCATGTGTCTTCCAAATACGCTCGTGAAGCCTTTTCTTCACCCCCAACTACAACATCATGGGAAAAATTTACCCCCTGAAACCCCTCTACCTGTATACTCTTTCTCCACTTTCTCTCTGACTCATCAACACACACTAACATTCCATCATTATATTCTACTCCCTCTAAAATTTCATCATCACTATCAATATTCACACCATTATTCTCTAACACCAGATTTTTACTTATATTGTCATACTTCTCACCCCTATTTACCTTATCGTCTTTATTTTCATTTTCGTTTAATTTATCTGTTTCTCCACTGTTCTCTACCCCCATTTTACTCATAATTATTCTCACTATTCAATATTTTATTTTCTAATGCTACCACTTCCACTATTTTACTTTCACTAACCCCTTCACTTACCTCATTACTTTGTTTATTAGTGTCATCACTATTTTAGTTCAAAAAAGCGTATAATCCCGTTTTTTGTTCTTTCATTTGTCTCAGCTCATTATTGAATTTACTCCAATCATCCTCAGTAATTCCTTTCAAAACCCTTTCAAACTCGTGCATGAATTCCATACTATTCCATACTCCTCTGATCCACTTACTTTATTTTCACGTGCCTCAGCCATGATCAAAATTATTTATTATAATCCCCTTTATTTTACTTAATAATTGTTATACATATTACTTCACAATACCCGCTGTAAAACATGAATACCAATATTTTACAGTAAACAAATAATACATCAGATACATCGCACTATCAAAACATAACGTAATTACTTACATATTAAGTATACTCTACGTATTAAGTTCTCCTTTCCAACAACCATTCGTCTCTGTATCCGGCTTATTTATATAAAGTCGCCTGTTCGGGCACCATTTGTTAACTAACAAACTTAATTCTCTTAATCGTTGTTAATAACTTACCTTTTAAAACCACGTGTTCACATTTATTTTATGTGCCGTGCTGGTTCAGGCACCATCTTCTGTTGCCAACATAATACCTTAAATTTACCTAAGGGTTCCTGGATTCTATAAGCGATCTCAGAGACAGGATGGTTGTTCGAAATAACTGACTCAGATAACATTTGGTAAACAAAACCTACTTTTTACTGGTATTAATATTGAAATAGTTACAAAAAACAAGATGGAGTCCTTATTACATATAAAACAAAATGGCGGCAACATCCTTCCGCTGCATTAATTTTAAACACATCGTAATTACCTTCATATTTTTATCTTCATTTTCTAATTTATAATCAAACGAATTTCTAATACGAGGTGCTATCGGAAAGTTCCCGGACTGTACTTGGCACGGCTGTTGGACGTGACTGTACAACCTGGCGTCCCAGTGTCCAATTCCGTAATACGTAATGAGTCAGTCTGCCGAGTTTCGTTGCATTGTGAGGCTGTGTTCGGTCTACGCGTTGTGTTTTGTAATCGTGTGTTAACGTTCATTTGCTAATTTTATGATGGCTGATAAATTCGAGCAACGTGCGTGCATTAAGTTTTGTTTTAAACTTGGTAAATCGCCTACTGAAACTTTTGCAATGCTTCGAGAAGCTTTTGAAGAACATTCCCTACACAGAACACAGGTTTTTGAGTGGTACGCTTGTTTCAAGGCCGGCAGAATGTCACTTGAAGATGATCACCGTTCAGGACGACCTTCCACGAGCAAAACGGATGAAAATGTTGAAAAAATTCGACAACTCATTCACGAAGACCGTCGTCAAACAATCCATGAGTTGTGTACAAGTGCCGGAATAAGCTATGGAAGCTGTCAAGAAATTCTAACTGAAAATTTAGGCATGCGTCGTGTTGCTGCGAAATTCGTCCCTCGGCTTTTGTCTGTGGATCAGAAACAGCGCCGTTGATGTGTGCAGTGAACTCAGAGAAACGTCTGAAAATGACCCTACCTTCATCTCCAGGGTCGTAACCGGTGTTGAAAGCTGGTTTTATTGTTATGATCCAGAAACAAAACAGCAGTCGTCACAGTGGAAAAGTCCACAATCACCGAGACCAAAAAAAGCACGGCAGGTCAGAAGTGCAACAAAAACCATGCTCATTGTGTTTTTCGACATCAAAGGCATTGTCCATCGCGAGTTCGTGCCAGCTGGTGTTACAGTGAACTCAGATTTTTATTGTGACGTTTTGAGGCAGCTGAGACAAAATGTGTGACGAAAAAGGCCCAAATTGTGGGAAGACCAAAACTGGCTGTTGCATCACGACAATGCACCTGCTCACGCTTCACTGAAAACAACAGAGTTTTTGACCAAAAACAATATGGCCACCGTCCCACACCCTCCATATTCACCAGATTTAGCCACCTGTGATTTTTCTCTGTTCCCGAAAATAAAAATTCACATGAAAGGTCACCGTTTTGACACTGTAGAAGACATTAAGACAAAAACGCAGGAGGTGCTTGACAGCCTTCAGCAAAAGACTTTTTTTGACACTTTCCAGGCATGGAAACAACGCTGGATTCGTTGTATCAATTCGCAGGGAGACTACTTTGGAGGAGATGGGAGCCATTAATGGCTTAGGTAAGCAAAAAGAATTTATTAGACCTAGTCCGGGAACTTTCTGATAGCACCTCGTATACTGCAGTTATCATTTATTTAAATTTGTTACGTTTCTTACATTATGCAACATAAACCAACGCCTCGGGGCTTTGCCTGTATGTGCCGGCACGCATTCTCACACACACACTCTCCCCATACAATAATTCAATGGTACATTTTGATAATTTGTAATTTTTAGCTCAAAAATAATAAAAGGTATTGATATAAATTTTGACTTTCCTGAACTCGGACTATTGCAGTTCTCGTCAGACGTTCCACATGGTCCAGCAGGTGTTCGGCCGAACGTTAACTGTTTATGTCTGTTCTCTTACAACACTGAAGTTAATTTACATTTTGTACTCTTCCTTTTAACTGATTTGACCTTTTTACACTTTAGTTACATGTTTTATCACTTGTTAATACTCTCTGCTGGCAATTGCTGGCCAGCAGATTTTACAACGTGCTGTTGCACTGACGGTATTTTGTCGACTGAGAGAGACATCTTCGTGTATATTTGCCAGGTAGAAGGGATAATTCGTCATCAAATCTATTGTTTCCAGGCGATGACGGCATCGTTATACGGCTCAGTTATTACGTCTCTCGTACTTTTGATGAGGTTTTAGCAGTGTCTGGTTATTGTTTTGTCTGCAGTGCTGTCGACTGGCACGTAGGCCATTTGACCTTGGCGTCAACTCGTTCTGGCAAACTGCGTTGTATGATATATTGGAAATTTTAACCTCATGTCGTTTAATACATTGGATTACAATCAAATTATATTCTCATGTACCTACAAATCCCTATACGGACTTATGTACCGTTACAAACCCCCTCAATGAGAGGTTTTATGTCGAAACATAAAAACTCTCATTGACTCATTCATACTTCCTAAAGGGATCAGCCAGGATATGTCGCCACAACCCCCTGTAATGTTTATATAAAAAGAATACAAATAACTTACCCTTGGTCCAATGATGGTGACCGCACCTGCATGACCTTACTGGACTTCTCTTGCGAGATCCCAACACTGCAAGGCCATTCAGGCACTTGACGTTCCTGCTCTGACGTGCTGGCCAGCTCAGGACCGCCATCACAGCATCACCAAACTCTGAAACATCGAATACAAAAAATCAAATAGTGGCCTTGTATAATGCCATATCCACAACTGATATGTCTACCCTTAGCTGCATTGATTTATGTTAAGAGGCATTGGTTTTATTAATTTCTAATTTCTCAAACACCAAATAAACAAGATTTACGATAGAATGTCTCTTTCTCTTTTTGCATTCCTACATTTATCAAATATTTTTCTGACTCCAGCCAATAATATCTTAACTCTTTCCAACACAAGAAAAACATACTCTTACGCTAACATAATAACACGTAAAATAATTCATTAAGTTTAAAGAATCAACAGCAACTCATCTATATATCTATTATATAGAATCCAAAACACAAATTCATTATGGCAAACAATCTACCTATTTAAACTTCATGGATCAGTTTTCCTGATACTAATACTTCTTCAAAACAAATCTTAATTATCTTTTATGCTCAATACCAATATCAACATCATATATTTAATACTTAATATTTATTTAACGTTACTACCCCTGTAGCAACCTCCTCACCACACACTATGACCATATAATATAGCATAATAAAACATTAATTTTGTACATTAACATTATTACATTTATATTAAACAATTCACATTTAAAATAATTTGTATAAAATTTATAAACATTACTATTATCATTTCCATCAACTCTTTTATATCAAACTTTTAATTATTCATTATTGTACCATTATTCTCCAAAAAAAATTTAAATTTGTTATTAACCTTCATGTTACATCACATTTCATTTCTTATTACCTTTCTACTATGAATTCTCTATTTAACATTTTGATCATCATTCACTAGTTTGGGTGACTCTCCGTTATTCACAACAATTCAAGTCCTTATATTGGCATTTATATATCTAACCTTACTCCCTTCTTTCTTCCTACTAACCACTACTAACAGAATTACATAGGGTGACACCAATCTGTCAATAATAACCCCCTTCAACACTAATTCCACTTAAACCATTCTCATCTTTTATAATCAAATATCTATTACCCTCTTTGTATCTAGGATGTGTGTTCCCGACCTTGGCAATTCCATTCATCACCTTTTGCCCTTCCCAATAATCTCGGCAAACACTCCTCGACCCTTCACAATTCCCTGCCCAACGACGCACGTTGATCACTCCTTACCACCTTACCCTTACTACAAAATATCACCAGCAACTAATATATTTACCATTTTCATTACTCACCTTCTCTACATATATGCACTATCTACTGTGTCCCTATCACTACCCTGTTTCTGTATTATTTTCTTCAAAATTCTTATTTCATCTAACACCCACTAACTTTGGTTGACTCAAATGCCTTATCATTGTTACCCAAACATTTTACAACATTTCACCTTAATATGATCCTTGAAATTACCCTAGAAAATTCATCACTTATCTCATAACAACAATACCTCTCAACCTTAACATATTTATGTGTACTCATTTACTCTTCATTATACAATTTAAATCTCTGAAACATTTAAATTCATCATCATAACATTAATTTTAATTAATTATTTAATTATTCTTCAATCATTTAATTCAAGTAACTTAAAAATTTCACAATTACTTTCATCTGAGAACAAAAAAATGTTATAAGTATTATTAAAGCAATTCCTATTACCTACATGGTTTACATAAAAATACATATAATACACAACATAATGTAATACACAAATACCTTGACATTAACACACAAAAGAATATACAATCCAACTTATTCTTTGTTATCATTGACCACAACTCATTTCATAAGACAATCCATTTCAAAACCACACTGTTCACATAGTTAAATGTTCATACACAATAAAACACTTATCCACCATCATCAAATAACCATCTAATCTTAGGTCTATACAAGTCATTTATTATCGAATACATTATATTATTATTATCAATGTAATAATTATTTATATTTTCATATTCTTCCACCATATCCTTATAATTAATATGATCATTCCATATTACCATATCATATAATTTGTCACGATCGGGTATGGTCCTGTCACCTTTAGTATTATCTGTCATAATCAGGTAAGTTAATAATTCGTCAACATTATCTGCTACTACCTCCGCTTCAACATCAGGTAAAATTTCACTATAATTATACGCCATCTCTGCTCCTAACCTTTCCACCAATTCTTTATAATTTCTATTCACTCTAAATAACTCCATCTCCCAATTAACACACAACTCTCTTTCACCATGTCTCCCATCATAACTTCCTATCACACTCTCTCTCTCAATATATGCAGGGGACACTACTACTTTATTATTGCACCACCTATCAGGTGCACAAAAAATCCAGGGACGGCTTTTGCAGACCATGTGTCTTCCAAATACGCTCGTGAAGCCTTTTCTTCACCCCCAACTACAACATCATGGGAAAAATTTACCCCCTGAAACCCCTCTACCTGTATACTCTTTCTCCACTTTCTCTCTGACTCATCAACACACACTAACATTCCATCATTATATTCTACTCCCTCTAAAATTTCATCATCACTATCAATATTCACACCATTATTCTCTAACACCAGATTTTTACTTATATTGTCATAATTCTCACCCCTATTTACCTTATCGTCTTTATTTTCATTTTCGTTTAATTTATCTGTTTCTCCACTGTTCTCTACCCCCATTTTACTCATAATTATACTCACTATTCAATATTTTATTTTCTAATGCTACCACTTCCACTATTTTACTTTCACTAACCCCTTCACTTACCTCATTACTTTGTTTATTAGTGTCATCACTATTTTCGTTCAAAAAAGCGTATAATCCCGTTTTTTGTTCTTTCATTTGTCTCAGCTCATTATTGAATTTACTCCAATCATCCTCAGTCATTCCTTTCAAAACCCTTTCAAACTCGTGCATGAATTCCATACTATTCCATACTCCTCTGATCCACTTACTTTATTTTCACGTGCCTCAGCCATGTTCAAAATTATTTATTATAATCCCCTTTATTTTACTTAATAATTGTTATACATATTACTTCACAATACCCGCTGTAAAACATCAATACCAATATTTTACAGTAAACAAATAATACATCAGATACATCGCACTATCAAAACATAACGTAATTACTTACATATTAAGTATACTCTACGTATTAAGTTCTCCTTTCCAACAACCATTCGTCTCTGTATCCGGCTTATTTATATAAAGTCGCCTGTTCGGGCACCATTTGTTAACTAACAAACTTAATTCTCTTAATCGTTGTTAATAACTTACCTTTTAAAACCACGTGTTCACATTTATTTTATGTGCCGTGCTGGTTCAGGCACCATCTTCTGTTGCCAACATAATATCTTAAATTTACCTAAGGGTTCCTGGATTCTATAAGCGATCTCAGAGACAGGATGGTTGTTCGAAATAACTGACTCAGATAACATTTGGTAAACAAAACCTACTTTTTACTGGTATTAATATTGAAATAGTTACAAAAAACAAGATGGAGTCCTTATTACATATAAAACAAAATGGCGGCAACATCCTTCCGCTGCATTAATTTTAAACACATCGTAATTACCTTCATATTTTTACCTTCATTTTCTAATTTATAATCAAACGAATTTCTAATACGAGGTGCTATCGGAAAGTTCCCGGACTGTACTTGGCACGGCTGTTGGACGTGACTGTACAACCTGGCGTCCCAGTGTCCGATTCCGTAATACGTAATGAGTCAGTCTGCCGAGTTTCGTTGCATTGTGAGGTTGTGTTCGGTCTACGCGTTGTGTTTTGTAATCGTGTGTTAACGTTCATTTGCTAATTTTATGATGGCTGATAAATTCGAGCAACGTGCGTGCATTAAGTTTTGTTTTAAACTTGGTAAATCGCCTACTGAAACTTTTGCAATGCTTCGAGAAGCTTTTGAAGAACATTCCCTACACAGAACACAGGTTTTTGAGTGGTATGCTCGTTTCAAGGCCGGCAGAATGTCACTTGAAGATGATCACCGTTCAGGACGACCTTCCACGAGCAAAACGGATGAAAATGTTGAAAAAATTCGACAACTCATTCACGAAGACCGTCGTCAAACAATCCATGAGTTGTGTACAAGTGCCGGAATAAGCTATGGAAGCTGTCAAGAAATTCTAACTGAAAATTTAGGCATGCGTCGTGTTGCTGCGAAATTCGTCCCTCGGCTTTTGTCTGTGGATCAGAAACAGCGCCGTTGATGTGTGCAGTGAACTCAGAGAAACGTCTGAAAATGACCCTACCTTCATCTCCAGGGTCATAACCGGTGATGAAAGCTGGTTTTATGGTTATGATCCAGAAACAAAACAGCAGTCGTCACAGTGGAAAAGTCCACAATCACCGAGACTAAAAAAAGCACGGCAGGTCAGAAGTGCAACAAAAACCATGCTCATTGTGTTTTTCGACATCAAAGGCATTGTCCATCGCGAGTTCGTGCCAGCTGGTGTTACAGTGAACTCAGATTTTTATTGTGACGTTTTGAGGCAGCTGAGACAAAATGTGCGACGAAAAAGGCCCAAATTGTGGGAAGACCAAAACTGGCTGTTGCATCACGACAATGCACCTGCTCACGCTTCACTGAAAACAACAGAGTTTTTGACCAAAAACAATATGGCCACCGTCCCACACCCTCCATATTCACCAGATTTAGCCACCTGTGATTTTTCTCTGTTCCCGAAAATAAAAATTCACATGAAAGGTCACCGTTTTGACACTGTAGAAGACATTAAGACAAAAACGCAGGAGGTGCTTGACAGCCTTCAGCAAAAGACTTTTTTTGACACTTTCCAGGCATGGAAACAACGCTGGATTCGTTGTATCAATTCGCAGGGAGACTACTTTGAAGGAGATGGGAGCCATTAATGGCCTAGGTAAGCAAAAAGAATTTATTAGACCTAGTCCGGGAACTTTCTGATAGCACCTCGTATACTGCAGTTATCATTTATTTAAATTTGTTACGTTTCTTACATTATGCAACATAAACCAACGCCTCGTGGCTTTGCCTGTATGTGCCGGCACGCATTCTCACACACACACTCTCCCCATACAATAATTCAATGGTACATTTTGATAATTTGTAATTTTTAGCTCAAAAATAATAAAAGGTATTGATATAAATTTTGACTTTCCTGAACTCGGACTATTGCAGTTCTCGTCAGACGTTCCACATGGTCCAGCAGGTGTTCGGCCGAACGTTAACTGTTTATGTCTGTTCTCTTACAACACTGAAGTTAATTTACATTTTGTACTCTTCCTTTTAACTGATTTGACCTTTTTACACTTTAGTTACATGTTTTATCACTTGTTAATACTCTCTGCTGGCAATTGCTGGCCAGCAGATTTTACAACGTGCTGTTGCACTGACGGTATTTTGTCGACTGAGAGAGACATCTTGGTGTATATTTGCCAGGTAGAAGGGATAATTCGTCATCAAATCTATTGTTTCCAGGCGATGACGGCATCGTTATACGGCTCAGTTATTACGTCTCTCGTACTTTTGATGACGTTTTAGCAGTGTCTGGTTATTGTTTTGTCTGCAGTGCTGTCGACTGGCACGTAGGCCATTTGACCTTGGCGTCAACTCGTTCTGGCAAACTGCGTTGTATGATATATTGGAAATTTTAACCTCATGTCGTTTAATACATTGGATTACAATAAAATTATATTCTCATGTACCTACAAATCCCTATACGGACTTATGTACCGTTACAAAACACCCTCAATGAGAGGTTTTATGTCGAAACATAAAAACTCTCATTGACTCATTCATACTTCCTAAAGGGATCAGCCAGGATATGTCGCCACAACCCCCTGTAGTGTTTATATAAAAAGAATACAAATAACTTACCCTTGGTCCAATGATGGTGACCGCACCTGCATGACCTTACTGGACTTCTCTTGCGAGATCCCAACACTGCAAGGCCATTCAGGCACTTGACGTTCCTGCTCTGACGCGCTGGCCAGCTCAGGACCGCCGTCACAGCATCACCAAACTCTGAAACATCGAATACAAAAAATCAAATAGTGGCCTTGTATAATGCCATATCCACAACTGATATGTCTACCCTTAGCTGCATTGGTTTATGTTAAGAGGCATTGGTTTTCTTAATTTCTAATTTCTCAAACACCAAATAAACAAGATTTACGATAGAATGTCTCTTTCTCTTTTTGCATTCCTACATTTATCAAATATTTTTCTGACTCCAGCCAATAATATCTTAACTCTTTCCAACACAAGAAAAACATACTCTTACACTAACATAATAACACGTAAAATAATTCATTAAGTTTAAAGAATCAACAGCAAGTCATCTATATATCTATTATATAGATTCCAAAACACAAATTCATTATGGCAAACAATCTACCTATTTAAACTTCATTTATCAGTTTTCCTGATACTAATACTTCTTCAAAACAAATCTTAATTATCTTTTATGCTCAATACCAATATCAACATCATATATTTAATACTTAATATTTATTTAACGTTACTACCCCTGTAGCAACCTCCTCACCACACACACTATGACCATATAATATAGCATAATAAAACATTAATTTTGTACATTAACATTATTACATTTACATTAAACAATTCACATTTAAAATAATTTGTATAAAATTTATAAACATTACTATTATCATTTCCATCAACTCTTTTATATCAAACTTTTAATTATTCATTATTGTACCATTATTCTCCAAAAAAAATTTAAATTTGTTATTAACCTTCATGTTACATCACATTTCATTTCTTATTACCTTTCTGCTATGAATTCTCTATTTAACATTTTGATCATCATTCACTAGTTTGGGTGACTCTCCGTTATTCACAACAATTCAAGTCCTTATATTGGCATTTATATATCTAACCTTACTCCCTTCTTTCTTCCTACTAACCACTACTAACAGAATTACATAGGGCGACACCAATCTGTCAATAATAACCCCCTTCAACACTAATTCCACTTAAACCATTCTCCTCTTTTATAATCAAATATCTATTACCCTCTTTGTATCTAGGATGTGTGTTCCCGACCTTGGCAATTCCATTCATCACCTTTTACCCTTCCCAATAATCTCGGCAAACACTCCTCGACCCTTCACAATTCCCTGCCCAACGACGCACGTTGATCACTCCTTACCACCTTACCCTTACTACAAAATATCACCAGCAACTCATATATTTACCATTTACATTACTCACCTTCTCTACATATATGCACTATCTACTGTGTCCCTATCACTACCCTGTTTCTGTATTATTTTCTTCAAAATTCTTATTTCATCTAACACCCACTAACTTTGGTTGACTCAAATGCCTTATCATTGTTACCCAAACATTTTACAACATTTCCCCTTAATATGATCCTTGAAATTACCCTAGAAAATTCATCACTTATCTCATAACAACAATACCTCTCAACCTTAACATATTTATGTGTACTCATTTACTCTTCATTATACAATTTAAATCTCTGAAAATCATTTAAATTCATCATCATAACATTAATTTTAATTAATTATTTAATTATTCTTCAATCATTTAATTCAAGTAACTTAAAAATTTCACAATTACTTTCATCTGAGAACAAAAAAATGTTATAAGTATTATTAAAGCAATTCCTATTACCTACATGGTTTACATAAAAATACATATAATACACAACATAATGTAATACACAAATACCTTGACATTAACACACAAAAGAATATACAATCCAACTTATTCTTTGTTATCATTGACCACAACTCATTTCATAAGACAATCCATTTCAAAACCACACTGTTCACATAGTTAAATGTTCATACACAATAAAACACTTATCCACCATCATCAAATAACCATCTAATCTTAGGTCTATACAAGTCATTTATTATCGAATACATTATATTATTATTATCAATGTAATAATTATTTATATTTTCATATTCTTCCACCATATCCTTATAATTAATATGATCATTCCATATTACCATATCATATAATTTGTCACGATCGGGTATGGTCCTGTCACCTTTAGTATTATCTGTCATAATCAGGTAAGTTAATAATTCGTCAACATTATCTGCTACTACCTCCGCTTCAACATCAGGTAAAATTTCACTATAATTATACGCCATCTCTGCTCCTAACCTTTCCACCAATTCTTTATAATTTCTATTCACTCTAAATAACTCCATCTCCCAATTAACACACAACTCTCTTTCACCATGTCTCCCATCATAACTTCCTATCACACTCTCTCTCTCAATATATGCAGGGGACACTACTACTTTATTATTGCACCACCTATCAGGTGCACAAAAAATCCAGGGACGGCTTTTGCAGGCCATGTGTCTTCCAAATACGCTCGTGAAGCCTTTTCTTCACCCCCAACTACAACATCATGGGAAAAATTTACCCCCTGAAACCCCTCTACCTGTATACTCTTTCTCCACTTTCTCTCTGACTCATCAACACACACTAACATTCCATCATTATATTCTACTCCCTCTAAAATTTCATCATCACTATCAATATTCACACCATTATTCTCTAACACCAGATTTTTACTTATATTGTCATAATTCTCACCCCTATTTACCTTATCGTCTTTATTTTCATTTTCGTTTAATTTATCTGTTTCTCCACTGTTCTCTACCCCCATTTTACTCATAATTATACTCACTATTCAATATTTTATTTTCTAATGCTACCACTTCCACTATTTTACTTTCACTAACCCCTTCACTTACCTCATTACTTTGTTTATTAGTGTCATCACTATTTTCGTTCAAAAAAGCGTATAATCCCGTTTTTTGTTCTTTCATTTGTCTCAGCTCATTATTGAATTTACTCCAATCATCCTCAGTCATTCCTTTCAAAACCCTTTCAAACTCGTGCATGAATTCCATACTATTCCATACTCCTCTGATCCACTTACTTTATTTTCACGTGCCTCAGCCATGTTCAAAATTATTTATTATAATCCCCTTTATTTTACTTAATAATTGTTATACATATTACTTCACAATACCCGCTGTAAAACATCAATACCAATATTTTACAGTAAACAAATAATACATCAGATACATCGCACTATCAAAACATAACGTAATTACTTACATATTAAGTATACTCTACGTATTAAGTTCTCCTTTCCAACAACCATTCGTCTCTGTATCCGGCTTATTTATATAAAGTCGCCTGTTCGGGCACCATTTGTTAACTAACAAACTTAATTCTCTTAATCGTTGTTAATAACTTACCTTTTAAAACCACGTGTTCACATTTATTTTATGTGCCGTGCTGGTTCAGGCACCATCTTCTGTTGCCAACATAATATCTTAAATTTACCTAAGGGTTCCTGGATTCTATAAGCGATCTCAGAGACAGGATGGTTGTTCGAAATAACTGACTCAGATAACATTTGGTAAACAAAACCTACTTTTTACTGGTATTAATATTGAAATAGTTACAAAAAACAAGATGGAGTCCTTATTACATATAAAACAAAATGGCGGCAACATCCTTCCGCTGCATTAATTTTAAACACATCGTAATTACCTTCATATTTTTACCTTCATTTTCTAATTTATAATCAAACGAATTTCTAATACGAGGTGCTATCGGAAAGTTCCCGGACTGTACTTGGCACGGCTGTTGGACGTGACTGTACAACCTGGCGTCCCAGTGTCCGATTCCGTAATACGTAATGAGTCAGTCTGCCGAGTTTCGTTGCATTGTGAGGTTGTGTTCGGTCTACGCGTTGTGTTTTGTAATCATGTGTTAACGTTCATTTGCTAATTTTATGATGGCTGATAAATTCGAGCAACGTGCGTGCATTAAGTTTTGTTTTAAACTTGGTAAATCGCCTACTGAAACTTTTGCAATGCTTCGAGAAGCTTTTGAAGAACATTCCCTACACAGAACACAGGTTTTTGAGTGGTACGCTCGTTTCAAGGCCGGCAGAATGTCACTTGAAGATGATCACCGTTCAGGACGACCTTCCACGAGCAAAACGGATGAAAATGTTGAAAAAATTCGACAACTCATTCACGAAGACCGTCGTCAAACAATCCATGAGTTGTGTACAAGTGCCGGAATAAGCTATGGAAGCTGTCAAGAAATTCTAACTGAAAATTTAGGCATGCGTCGTGTTGCTGCGAAATTCGTCCCTTGGCTTTTGTCTGTGGATCAGAAACAGCGCCGTTGATGTGTGCAGTGAACTCAGAGAAACGTCTGAAAATGACCCTACCTTCATCTCCAGGGTCATAACCGGTGATGAAAGCTGGTTTTATGGTTATGATCCAGAAACAAAACAGCAGTCGTCACAGTGGAAAAGTCCACAATCACCGAGACTAAAAAAAGCACGGCAGGTCAGAAGTGCAACAAAAACCATGCTCATTGTGTTTTTCGACATCAAAGGCATTGTCCATCGCGAGTTCGTGCCAGCTGGTGTTACAGTGAACTCAGATTTTTATTGTGACGTTTTGAGGCAGCTGAGACAAAATGTGCGACGAAAAGGCCCAAATTGTGGGAAGACCAAAACTGGCTGTTGCATCACGACAATGCACCTGCTCACGCTTCACTGAAAACAACAGAGTTTTTGACCAAAAACAATATGGCCACCGTCCCACACCCTCCATATTCACCAGATTTAGCCACCTGTGATTTTTCTCTGTTCCCGAAAATAAAAATTCACATGAAAGGTCACCGTTTTGACACTGTAGAAGACATTAAGACAAAAACGCAGGAAGTGCTTGACAGCCTTCAGCAAAAGACTTTTTTTGACACTTTCCAGGCATGGAAACAACGCTGGATTCGTTGTATCAATTCGCAGGGAGACTACTTTGAAGGAGATGGGAGCCATTAATGGCCTAGGTAAGCAAAAAGAATTTATTAGACCTAGTCCGGGAACTTTCTGATAGCACCTCGTATACTGCAGTTATCATTTATTTAAATTTGTTACGTTTCTTACATTATGCAACATAAACCAACGCCTCGTGGCTTTGCCTGTATGTGCCGGCACGCATTCTCACACACACACTCTCCCCATACAATAATTCAATGGTACATTTTGATAATTTGTAATTTTTAGCTCAAAAATAATAAAAGGTATTGATATAAATTTTGACTTTCCTGAACTCGGACTATTGCAGTTCTCGTCAGACGTTCCACATGGTCCAGCAGGTGTTCGGCCGAACGTTAACTGTTTATGTCTGTTCTCTTACAACACTGAAGTTAATTTACATTTTGTACTCTTCCTTTTAACTGATTTGACCTTTTTACACTTTAGTTACATGTTTTATCACTTGTTAATACTCTCTGCTGGCAATTGCTGGCCAGCAGATTTTACAACGTGCTGTTGCACTGACGGTATTTTGTCGACTGAGAGAGACATCTTGGTGTATATTTGCCAGGTAGAAGGGATAATTCGTCATCAAATCTATTGTTTCCAGGCGATGACGGCATCGTTATACGGCTCAGTTATTACGTCTCTCGTACTTTTGATGACGTTTTAGCAGTGTCCGGTTATTGTTTTGTCTGCAGTGCTGTCGACTGGCACGTAGGCCATTTGACCTTGGCGTCAACTCGTTCTGGCAAACTGCGTTGTATGATATATTGGAAATTTTAACCTCATGTCGTTTAATACATTGGATTACAATAAAATTATATTCTCATGTACCTACAAATCCCTATACGGACTTATCTACCGTTACAAAACACCCTCAATGAGAGGTTTTATGTCGAAACATAAAAACTCTCATCGACTCATTCATACTTCCTAAAGGGATCAGCCAGGATATGTCGCCACAACCCCCTGTAGTGTTTATATAAAAAGAATACAAATAACTTACCCTTGGTCCAATGATGGTGACCGCACCTGCATGACCTTACTGGACTTCTCTTGCGAGATCCCAACACTGCAAGGCCATTCAGGCACTTGACGTTCCTGCTCTGACGCGCTGGCCAGCTCAGGACCGCCGTCACAGCACCACCAAACTCTGAAACATCGAATACAAAAAATCAAATAGTGGCCTTGTATAATGCCATATCCACAACTGATATGTCTACCCTTAGCTGCATTGGTTTATGTTAAGAGGCATTGGTTTTCTTAATTTCTAATTTCTCAAACACCAAATAAACAAGATTTACGATAGAATGTCTCTTTCTCTTTTTGCATTCCTACATTTATCAAATATTTTTCTGACTCCAGCCAATAATATCTTAACTCTTTCCAACACAAGAAAAACATACTCTTACACTAACATAATAACACGTAAAATAATTCATTAAGTTTAAAGAATCAACAGCAAGTCATCTATATATCTATTATATAGAATCCAAAACACAAATTCATTATGGCAAACAATCTACCTATTTAAACTTCATTGATCAGTTTTCCTGATACTAATACTTCTTCAAAACAAATCTTAATTATCTTTTATGCTCAATACCAATATCAACATCATATATTTAATACTTAATATTTATTTAACGTTACTACCCCTGTAGCAACCTCCTCACCACACACACTATGACCATATAATATAGCATAATAAAACATTAATTTTGTACATTAACATTATTCCATTTACATTAAACAATTCACATTTAAAATAATTTGTATAAAATTTATAAACATTACTATTATCATTTCCATCAACTCTTTTATATCAAACTTTTAATTATTCATTATTGTACCATTATTCTCCAAAAAAAATTTAAATTTGTTATTAACCTTCATGTTACATCACATTTCATTTCTTATTACCTTTCTGCTATGAATTCTCTATTTAACATTTTGATCATCATTCACTAGTTTGGGTGACTCTCCGTTATTCACAACAATTCAAGTCCTTATATTGGCATTTATATATCTAACCTTACTCCCTTCTTTCTTCCTACTAACCACTACTAACAGAATTACATAGGGCGACACCAATCTGTCAATAATAACCCCCTTCAACACTAATTCCACTTAAACCATTCTCCTCTTTTATAATCAAATATCTATTACCCTCTTTGTATCTAGGATGTGTGTTCCCGACCTTGGCAATTCCATTCATCACCTTTTACCCTTCCCAATAATCTCGGCAAACACTCCTCGACCCTTCACAATTCCCTGCCCAACGACGCACGTTGATCACTCCTTACCACCTTACCCTTACTACAAAATATCACCAGCAACTAATATATTTACCATTTACATTACTCACCTTCTCTACATATATGCACTATCTACTGTGTCCCTATCACTACCCTGTTTCTGTATTATTTTCTTCAAAATTCTTATTTCATCTAACACCCACTAACTTTGGTTGACTCAAATGCCTTATCATTGTCACCCAAACATTTTACAACATTTCCCCTTAATATGATCCTTGAAATTACCCTAGAAAATTCATCACTTATCTCATAACAACAATACCTCTCAACCTTAACATATTTATGTGTACTCATTTACTCTTCATTATACAATTTAAATCTCTGAAAATCATTTAAATTCATCATCATAACATTAATTTTAATTAATTATTTAATTATTCTTCAATCATTTAATTCAAGTAACTTAAAAATTTCACAATTACTTTCATCTGAGAACAAAAAAATGTTATAAGTATTATTAAAGCAATTCCTATTACCTACATGGTTTACATAAAAATACATATAATACACAACATAATGTAATACACAAATACCTTGACATTAACACACAAAAGAATATACAATCCAACTTATTCTTTGTTATCATTGACCACAACTCGTTTCATAAGACAATCCATTTCAAAACCACACTGTTCACATAGTTAAATGTTCATACACAATAAAACACTTATCCACCATCATCAAATAACCATCTAATCTTAGGTCTATACAAGTCATTTATTATCGAATACATTATATTATTATTATCAATGTAATAATTATTTATATTTTCATATTCTTCCACCATATCCTTATAATTAATATGATCATTCCATATTACCATATCATATAATTTGTCACGATCGGGTATGGTCCTGTCACCTTTAGTATTATCTGTCATAATCAGGTAAGTTAATAATTCGTCAACATTATCTGCTACTACCTCCGCTTCAACATCAGGTAAAATTTCACTATAATTATACGCCATCTCTGCTCCTAACCTTTCCACCAATTCTTTATAATTTCTATTCACTCTAAATAACTCCATCTCCCAATTAACACACAACTCTCTTTCACCATGTCTCCCATCATAACTTCCTATCACACTCTCTCTCTCAATATATGCAGGGGACACTACTACTTTATTATTGCACCACCTATCAGGTGCACAAAAAATCCAGGGACGGCTTTTGCAGACCATGTGTCTTCCAAATACGCTCGTGAAGCCTTTTCTTCACCCCCAACTACAACATCATGGGAAAAATTTACCCCCTGAAACCCCTCTACCTGTATACTCTTTCTCCACTTTCTCTCTGACTCATCAACACACACTAACATTCCATCATTATATTCTACTCCCTCTAAAATTTCATCATCACTATCAATATTCACACCATTATTCTCTAACACCAGATTTTTACTTATATTGTCATAATTCTCACCCCTATTTACCTTATCGTCTTTATTTTCATTTTCGTTTAATTTATCTGTTTCTCCACTGTTCTCTACCCCCATTTTACTCATAATTATACTCACTATTCAATATTTTATTTTCTAATGCTACCACTTCCACTATTTTACTTTCACTAACCCCTTCACTTACCTCATTACTTTGTTTATTAGTGTCATCACTATTTTCGTTCAAAAAAGCGTATAATCCCGTTTTTTGTTCTTTCATTTGTCTCAGCTCATTATTGAATTTACTCCAATCATCCTCAGTCATTCCTTTCAAAACCCTTTCAAACTCGTGCATGAATTCCATACTATTCCATACTCCTCTGATCCACTTACTTTATTTTCACGTGCCTCAGCCATGTTCAAAATTATTTATTATAATCCCCTTTATTTTACTTAATAATTGTTATACATATTACTTCACAATACCCGCTGTAAAACATCAATACCAATATTTTACAGTAAACAAATAATACATCAGATACATCGCACTATCAAAACATAACGTAATTACTTACATATTAAGTATACTCTACGTATTAAGTTCTCCTTTCCAACAACCATTCGTCTCTGTATCCGGCTTATTTATATAAAGTCGCCTGTTCGGGCACCATTTGTTAACTAACAAACTTAATTCTCTTAATCGTTGTTAATAACTTACCTTTTAAAACCACGTGTTCACATTTATTTTATGTGGCGTGCTGGTTCAGGCACCATCTTCTGTTGCCAACATAATATCTTAAATTTACCTAAGGGTTCCTGGATTCTATAAGCGATCTCAGAGACAGGATGGTTGTTCGAAATAACTGACTCAGATAACATTTGGTAAACAAAACCTACTTTTTACTGGTATTAATATTGAAATAGTTACAAAAAACAAGATGGAGTCCTTATTACATATAAAACAAAATGGCGGCAACATCCTTCCGCTGCATTAATTTTAAACACATCGTAATTACCTTCATATTTTTATCTTCATTTTCTAATTTATAATCAAACGAATTTCTAATACGAGGTGCTATCGGAAAGTTCCCAGACTGTACTTGGCACGGCTGTTGGACGTGACTGTAGAACCTGGCGTCCCAGTATCCGATTCCATAATACATAATGAGTCAGTCTGCCGAGTTTCGTTGCATTGTGAGGTTGTGTTCGGTCTACGCGTTGTGTTTTGTAATCGTGTGTTAACGTTCATTTGCTAATTTTATGATGGCTGATAAATTCGAGCAACGTGCGTGCATTAAGTTTTGTTTTAAACTTGGTAAATCACCTACTGAAACTTTTGCAATGCTTCGAGAAGCTTTTGAAGAACATTCCCTACACAGAACACAGGTTTTTGAGTGGTATGCTCGTTTCAAGGCCGGCAGAATGTCACTTGAAGATGATCACCGTTCAGGACGACCTTCCACGAGCAAAACGGATGAAAATGTTGAAAAAATTCGACAACTCATTCACGAAGACCGTCGTCAAACAATCCATGAGTTGTGTACAAGTGCCGGAATAAGCTATGGAAGCTGTCAAGAAATTCTAACTGAAAATTTAGGCATGCGTCGTGTTGCTGCGAAATTCGTCCCTCGGCTTTTGTCTGTGGATCAGAAACAGCGCCGTTGATGTGTGCAGTGAACTCAGAGAAACGTCTGAAAATGACCCTACCTTCATCTCTAGGGTCATAACCGGTGATGAAAGCTGGTTTTATGGTTATGATCCAGAAACAAAACAGCAGTCGTCACAGTGGAAAAGTCCACAATCACCGAGACTAAAAAAAGCACGGCAGGTCAGAAGTGCAACAAAAACCATGCTCATTGTGTTTTTCGACATCAAAGGCATTGTCCATCGCGAGTTCGTGCCAGCTGGTGTTACAGTGAACTCAGATTTTTATTGTGACGTTTTGAGGCAGCTGAGACAAAATGTGCGACGAAAAAGGCCCAAATTGTGGGAAGACCAAAACTGGCTGTTGCATCACGACAATGCACCTGCTCACGCTTCACTGAAAACAACAGAGTTTTTGACCAAAAACAATATGGCCACCGTCCCACACCCTCCATATTCACCAGATTTAGCCACCTGTGATTTTTCTCTGTTCCCGAAAATAAAAATTCACATGAAAGGTCACCGTTTTGACACTGTAGAAGACATTAAGACAAAAACGCAGGAAGTGCTTGACAGCCTTCAGCAAAAGACTTTTTTTGACACTTTCCAGGCATGGAAACAACGCTGGATTCGTTGTATCAATTCGCAGGGAGACTACTTTGAAGGAGATGGGAGCCATTAATGGCCTAGGTAAGCAAAAAGAATTTATTAGACCTAGTCCGGGAACTTTCTGATAGCACCTCGTATACTGCAGTTATCATTTATTTAAATTTGTTACGTTTCTTACATTATGCAACATAAACCAACGCCTCGTGGCTTTGCCTGTATGTGCCGGCACGCATTCTCACACACACACTCTCCCCATACAATAATTCAATGGTACATTTTGATAATTTGTAATTTTTAGCTCAAAAATAATAAAAGGTATTGATATAAATTTTGACTTTCCTGAACTCGGACTATTGCAGTTCTCGTCAGACGTTCCACATGGTCCAGCAGGTGTTCGGCCGAACGTTAACTGTTTATGTCTGTTCTCTTACAACACTGAAGTTAATTTACATTTTGTACTCTTCCTTTTAACTGATTTGACCTTTTTACACTTTAGTTACATGTTTTATCACTTGTTAATACTCTCTGCTGGCAATTGCTGGCCAGCAGATTTTACAACGTGCTGTTGCACTGACGGTATTTTGTCGACTGAGAGAGACATCTTGGTGTATATTTGCCAGGTAGAAGGGATAATTCGTCATCAAATCTATTGTTTCCAGGCGATGACGGCATCGTTATACGGCTCAGTTATTACGTCTCTCGTACTTTTGATGACGTTTTAGCAGTGTCCGGTTATTGTTTTGTCTGCAGTGCTGTCGACTGGCACGTAGGCCATTTGACCTTGGCGTCAACTCGTTCTGGCAAACTGCGTTGTATGATATATTGGAAATTTTAACCTCATGTCGTTTAATACATTGGATTACAATAAAATTATATTCTCATGTACCTACAAATCCCTATACGGACTTATCTACCGTTACAAAACACCCTCAATGAGAGGTTTTATGTCGAAACATAAAAACTCTCATCGACTCATTCATACTTCCTAAAGGGATCAGCCAGGATATGTCGCCACAACCCCCTGTAGTGTTTATATAAAAAGAATACAAATAACTTACCCTTGGTCCAATGATGGTGACCGCACCTGCATGACCTTACTGGACTTCTCTTGCGAGATCGCAACACTGCAAGGCCATTCAGGCACTTGACGTTCCTGCTCTGACGCGCTGGCCAGCTCAGGACCGCCGTCACAGCACCACCAAACTCTGAAACATCGAATACAAAAAATCAAATAGTGGCCTTGTATAATGCCATATCCACAACTGATATGTCTACCCTTAGCTGCATTGGTTTATGTTAAGAGGCATTGGTTTTCTTAATTTCTAATTTCTCAAACACCAAATAAACAAGATTTACGATAGAATGTCTCTTTCTCGTTTTGCATTCCTACATTTATCAAATATTTTTCTGACTCCAGCCAATAATATCTTAACTCTTTCCAACACAAGAAAAACATACTCTTACACTAACATAATAACACGTAAAATAATTCATTAAGTTTAAAGAATCAACAGCAAGTCATCTATATATCTATTATATAGAATCCAAAACACAAATTCATTATGGCAAACAATCTACCTATTTAAACTTCATTGATCAGTTTTCCTGATACTAATACTTCTTCAAAACAAATCTTAATTATCTTTTATGCTCAATACCAATATCAACATCATATATTTAATACTTAATATTTATTTAACGTTACTACCCCTGTAGCAACCTCCTCACCACACACACTATGACCATATAATATAGCATAATAAAACATTAATTTTGTACATTAACATTATTCCATTTACATTAAACAATTCACATTTAAAATAATTTGTATAAAATTTATAAACATTACTATTATCATTTCCATCAACTCTTTTATATCAAACTTTTAATTATTCATTATTGTACCATTATTCTCCAAAAAAAATTTAAATTTGTTATTAACCTTCATGTTACATCACATTTCATTTCTTATTACCTTTCTGCTATGAATTCTCTATTTAACATTTTGATCATCATTCACTAGTTTGGGTGACTCTCCGTTATTCACAACAATTCAAGTCCTTATATTGGCATTTATATATCTAACCTTACTCCCTTCTTTCTTCCTACTAACCACTACTAACAGAATTACATAGGGCGACACCAATCTGTCAATAATAACCCCCTTCAACACTAATTCCACTTAAACCATTCTCCTCTTTTATAATCAAATATCTATTACCCTCTTTGTATCTAGGATGTGTGTTCCCGACCTTGGCAATTCCATTCATCACCTTTTACCCTTCCCAATAATCTCGGCAAACACTCCTCGACCCTTCACAATTCCCTGCCCAACGACGCACGTTGATCACTCCTTACCACCTTACCCTTACTACAAAATATCACCAGCAACTAATATATTTACCATTTACATTACTCACCTTCTCTACATATATGCACTATCTACTGTGTCCCTATCACTACCCTGTTTCTGTATTATTTTCTTCAAAATTCTTATTTCATCTAACACCCACTAACTTTGGTTGACTCAAATGCCTTATCATTGTCACCCAAACATTTTACAACATTTCCCCTTAATATGATCCTTGAAATTACCCTAGAAAATTCATCACTTATCTCATAACAACAATACCTCTCAACCTTAACATATTTATGTGTACTCATTTACTCTTCATTATACAATTTAAATCTCTGAAAATCATTTAAATTCATCATCATAACATTAATTTTAATTAATTATTTAATTATTCTTCAATCATTTAATTCAAGTAACTTAAAAATTTCACAATTACTTTCATCTGAGAACAAAAAAATGTTATAAGTATTATTAAAGCAATTCCTATTACCTACATGGTTTACATAAAAATACATATAATACACAACATAATGTAATACACAAATACCTTGACATTAACACACAAAAGAATATACAATCCAACTTATTCTTTGTTATCATTGAACACAACTCGTTTCATAAGACAATCCATTTCAAAACCACACTGTTCACATAGTTAAATGTTCATACACAATAAAACACTTATCCACCATCATCAAATAACCATCTAATCTTAGGTCTATACAAGTCATTTATTATCGAATACATTATATTATTATTATCAATGTAATAATTATTTATATTTTCATATTCTTCCACCATATCCTTATAATTAATATGATCATTCCATATTACCATATCATATAATTTGTCACGATCGGGTATGGTCCTGTCACCTTTAGTATTATCTGTCATAATCAGGTAAGTTAATAATTCGTCAACATTATCTGCTACTACCTCCGCTTCAACATCAGGTAAAATTTCACTATAATTATACGCCATCTCTGCTCCTAACCTTTCCACCAATTCTTTATAATTTCTATTCACTCTAAATAACTCCATCTCCCAATTAACACACAACTCTCTTTCACCATGTCTCCCATCATAACTTCCTATCACACTCTCTCTCTCAATATATGCAGGGGACACTACTACTTTATTATTGCACCACCTATCAGGTGCACAAAAAATCCAGGGACGGCTTTTGCAGACCATGTGTCTTCCAAATACGCTCGTGAAGCCTTTTCTTCACCCCCAACTACAACATCATGGGAAAAATTTACCCCCTGAAACCCCTCTACCTGTATACTCTTTCTCCACTTTCTCTCTGACTCATCAACACACACTAACATTCCATCATTATATTCTACTCCCTCTAAAATTTCATCATCACTATCAATATTCACACCATTATTCTCTAACACCAGATTTTTACTTATATTGTCATAATTCTCACCCCTATTTACCTTATCGTCTTTATTTTCATTTTCGTTTAATTTATCTGTTTCTCCACTGTTCTCTACCCCCATTTTACTCATAATTATACTCACTATTCAATATTTTATTTTCTAATGCTACCACTTCCACTATTTTACTTTCACTAACCCCTTCACTTACCTCATTACTTTGTTTATTAGTGTCATCACTATTTTCGTTCAAAAAAGCGTATAATCCCGTTTTTTGTTCTTTCATTTGTCTCAGCTCATTATTGAATTTACTCCAATCATCCTCAGTCATTCCTTTCAAAACCCTTTCAAACTCGTGCATGAATTCCATACTATTCCATACTCCTCTGATCCACTTACTTTATTTTCACGTGCCTCAGCCATGTTCAAAATTATTTATTATAATCCCCTTTATTTTACTTAATAATTGTTATACATATTACTTCACAATACCCGCTGTAAAACATCAATACCAATATTTTACAGTAAACAAATAATACATCAGATACATCGCACTATCAAAACATAACGTAATTACTTACATATTAAGTATACTCTACGTATTAAGTTCTCCTTTCCAACAACCATTCGTCTCTGTATCCGGCTTATTTATATAAAGTCGCCTGTTCGGGCACCATTTGTTAACTAACAAACTTAATTCTCTTAATCGTTGTTAATAACTTACCTTTTAAAACCACGTGTTCACATTTATTTTATGTGCCGTGCTGGTTCAGGCACCATCTTCTGTTGCCAACATAATATCTTAAATTTACCTAAGGGTTCCTGGATTCTATAAGCGATCTCAGAGACAGGATGGTTGTTCGAAATAACTGACTCAGATAACATTTGGTAAACAAAACCTACTTTTTACTGGTATTAATATTGAAATAGTTACAAAAAACAAGATGGAGTCCTTATTACATATAAAACAAAATGGCGGCAACATCCTTCCGCTGCATTAATTTTAAACACATCGTAATTACCTTCATATTTTTATCTTCATTTTCTAATTTATAATCAAACGAATTTCTAATACGAGGTGCTATCGGAAAGTTCCCAGACTGTACTTGGCACGGCTGTTGGACGTGACTGTAGAACCTGGCGTCCCAGTATCCGATTCCATAATACATAATGAGTCAGTCTGCCGAGTTTCGTTGCATTGTGAGGTTGTGTTCGGTCTATGCGTTGTGTTTTGTAATCGTGTGTTAACGTTCATTTGCTAATTTTATGATGGCTGATAAATTCGAGCAACGTGCGTGCATTAAGTTTTGTTTTAAACTTGGTAAATTGCCTACTGAAACTTTTGCAATGCTTCGAGAAGCTTTTGAAGAACATTCCCTACACAGAACACAGGTTTTTGAGTGGTACGCTCGTTTCAAGGCCGGCAGAATGTCACTTGAAGATGATCACCGTTCAGGACGACCTTCCACGAGCAAAACGGATGAAAATGTTGAAAAAATTCGACAACTCATTCACGAAGACCGTCGTCAAACAATCCATGAGTTGTGTACAAGTGCCGGAATAAGCTATGGAAGCTGTCAAGAAATTCTAACTGAAAATTTAGGCATGCGCCGTATTGCTGCGAAATTCGTCCTCGGCTTTTGTCTGTGGATCAGAAACAGTGCCGTTGATGTGTGCAGTGATCTCAGAGAAACGTCTGAAAATGACCCTACCTTCATCTCCAGGGTCATAACCGGTGATGAAAGCTGGTTTTATGGTTATGATCCAGAAACAAAACAGCAGTCGTCACAGTGGAAAAGTCCACAATCACCGAGACCGAAAAAAGCACGGCAGGTCAGAAGTGCAACAAAAACCATGCTCATTGTGTTTTTCGACATCAAAGGCATTGTCCATCGCGAGTTCGTGCCAGCTGGTGTTACAGTGAACTCAGATTTTTATTGTGACGTTTTGAGGCAGCTGAGACAAAATGTGCGACGAAAAATGCCCAAATTGTGGGAAGACCAAAACTGGCTGTTGCATCACGACAATGCACCTGCTCACGCTTCACTGAAAACAACAGAGTTTTTGACCAAAAACAATATGGCCACCGTCCCACACCCTCCATATTCACCAGATTTAGCCACCTGTGATTTTTCTCTGTTCCCGAAAATAAAAATTCACATGAAAGGTCACCGTTTTGACACTGTAGAAGACATTAAGACAAAAACGCAGGAGGTGCTTGACAGCCTTCAGCAAAAGACTTTTTTTGACACTTTCCAGGCATGGAAACAACGCTGGATTCGTTGTATCAATTCGCAGGGAGACTACTTTGAAGGAGATGGGAGCCATTAATGGCCTAGGTAAGCAAAAAGAATTTATTAGACCTAGTCCGGGAACTTTCTGATAGCACCTCGTATACTGCAGTTATCATTTATTTAAATTTGTTACGTTTCTTACATTATGCAACATAAACCAACGCCTCGTGGCTTTGCCTGTATGTGCCGGCACGCATTCTCACACACACACTCTCCCCATACAATAATTCAATGGTACATTTTGATAATTTGTAATTTTTAGCTCAAAAATAATATAAATTTTGACTTTCCTGAACTCGGACTATTGCAGTTCTCGTCAGACATTCCACATGGTCCAGCAGGTGTTCGGCCGAACGTTAACTGTTTATGTCTGTTCTCTTACAACACTGAAGTTAATTTACATTTTGTACTCTTCCTTTTAACTGATTTGACCTTTTTACACTTTAGTTACATGTTTTATCACTTGTTAATACTCTCTGCTGGCAATTGCTGGCCAGCAGATTTTACAACGTGCTGTTGCACTGACGGTATTTTGTCGACTGAGAGAGACATCTTGGTGTATATTTGCCAGGTAGAAGGGATAATTCGTCATCAAATCTATTGTTTCCAGGCGATGACGGCATCGTTATACGGCTCAGTTATTACGTCTCTCGTACTTTTGATGACGTTTTAGCAGTGTCCGGTTATTGTTTTGTCTGCAGTGCTGTCGACTGGCACGTAGGCCATTTGACCTTGGCGTCAACTCGTTCTGGCAAACTGCGTTGTATGATATATTGGAAATTTTAACCTCATGTCGTTTAATACATTGGATTACAATAAAATTATATTCTCATGTACCTACAAATCCCTATACGGACTTATGTACCATTACAAAACCCCCTCAATGAGAGGTTTTATGTCGAAACATAAAAACTCTCATTGACTCATTCTTACTTCCTAAAGGGATCAGCCAGGATATGTCGCCACAACCCCCTGTAGTGTTTATATAAAAAGAATACAAATAACACCCTTGGTCCAATGATGGTGACCGCACCTGCATGACCTTACTGGACTTCTCTTGCGAGATCCCAACACTGCAAGGCCATTCAGGCACTTGACGTTCCTGCTCTGACGCGCTGGCCAGCTCAGGACCGCCGTCACAGCATCACCAAACTCTGAAACATCGAATACAAAAAATCAAATAGTGGCCTTGTATAATGCCATATCCACAACTGATATGTCTACCCTTAGCTGCATTGGTTTATGTTAAGAGGCATTGGTTTTCTTAATTTCTAATTTCTCAAACACCAAATAATCAAGATTTACGATAGAATGTCTCTTTCTCTTTTTGCATTCCTACATTTATCAAATATTTTTCTGACTCCAGCCAATAATATCTTAACTCTTTCCAACACAAGAAAAACATACTCTTACACTAACATAATAACACGTAAAATAATTCATTAAGTTTGAAGAATCAACAGCAACTCATCTATATATCTATTATATAGAATCCAAAACACAAATTCATTATGGCAAACAATCTACCTATTTAAACTTCATTGATCAGTTTTCCTGATACTAATACTTCTTCAAAACAAATCTTAATTATCTTTTATGCTCAATACCAATATCAACATTATATATTTAATACTTAATATTTATTTAACGTTACTACCCCTGTAGCAACCTCCTCACCACACACACTATGACCATATAATATAGCATAATAAAACATTAATTTTGTACATTAACATTATTATATTTACATTAAACAATTCACATTTAAAATAATTTGTATAAAATTTATAAACATTACTATTATCATTTCCATCAACTCTTTTATATCAAACTTTTAATTATTCATTATTGTACCATTATTCTCCAAAAAAAATTTAAATTTGTTATTAACCTTCATGTTACATCACATTTCATTTCTTATTACCTTTCTACTATGAATTCTCTATTTAACATTTTGATCATCATTCACTAGTTTGGGTGACTCTCCGTTATTCACAACAATTCAAGTCCTTATATTGGCATTTATATATCTAACCTTACTCCCTTCTTTCTTCCTACTAACCACTACTAACAGAATTACATAGGGTGACACCAATCTGTCAATAATGACCCCCTTCAACACTAATTCCACTTAAACCATTCTCCTCTTTTATAATCAAATATCTATTACCCTCTTTGTATCTAGGATGTGTGTTCCCGACCTTGGCAATTCCATTCATCACCTTTTGCCCTTCCCAATAATCTCGGCAAACACTCCTCGACCCTTCACAATTCCTTGCCCAACGACGCACGTTGATCACTCCTTACCACCTTACCCTTACTACAAAATATCACCAGCAACTAATATATTTACCATTTACATTACTCACCTTCTCTACATATATGCACTATCTACTGTGTCCCTATCACTACCCTGTTTCTGTATTATTTTCTTCAAAATTCTTATTTCATCTAACACCCACTAACTTTGGTTGACTCAAATGCCTTATCATTGTTACCCAAACATTTTACAACATTTCACCTTAATATGATCCTTGAAATTACCCTAGAAAATTCATCACTTATCTCATAACAACAATACCTCTCAACCTTAACATATTTATGTGTACTCATTTACTCTTCATTATACAATTTAAATCTCTGAAAATCATTTAAATTCATCATCATAACATTAATTTTAATTAATTATTTAATTATTCTTCAATCATTTAATTCAAGTAACTTAAAAATTTCACAATTACTTTCATCTGAGAACAAAAAAATGTTATAAGTATTATTAAAGCAATTCCTATTACCTACATGGTTTACATAAAAATACATATAATACACAACATAATGTAATACACAAATACCTTGACATTAACACACAAAAGAATATACAATCCAACTTATTCTTTGTTATCATTGACCACAACTCGTTTCATAAGACAATCCATTTCAAAACCACACTGTTCACATAGTTAAATGTTCATACACAATAAAACACTTATCCACCATCATCAAATAACCATCTAATCTTAGGTCTATACAAGTCATTTATTATCGAATACATTATATTATTATTATCAATGTAATAATTATTTATATTTTCATATTCTTCCACCATATCCTTATAATTAATATGATCATTCCATATTACCATATCATATAATTTGTCACGATCGGGTATGGTCCTGTCACCTTTAGTATTATCTGTCATAATCAGGTAAGTTAATAATTCGTCAACATTATCTGCTACTACCTCCGCTTCAACATCAGGTAAAATTTCACTATAATTATACGCCATCTCTGCTCCTAACCTTTCCACCAATTCTTTATAATTTCTATTCACTCTAAATAACTCCATCTCCCAATTAACACACAACTCTCTTTCACCATGTCTCCCATCATAACTTCCTATCACACTCTCTCTCTCAATATATGCAGGGGACACTACTACTTTATTATTGCACCACCTATCAGGTGCACAAAAAATCCAGGGACGGCTATTTGCAGACCATGTGTCTTCCAAATACGCTCGTGAAGCCTTTTCTTCACCCCCAACTACAACATCATGGGAAAAATTTACCCCCTGAAACCCCTCTACCTGTATACTCTTTCTCCACTTTCTCTCTGACTCATCAACACACACTAACATTCCATCATTATATTCTACTCCCTCTAAAATTTCATCATCACTATCAATATTCACACCATTATTCTCTAACACCAGATTTTTACTTATATTGTCATAATTCTCACCCCTATTTACCTTATCGTCTTTATTTTTATTTTCGTTTAATTTATCTGTTTCTCCACTGTTCTCTACCCCCATTTTACTCATAATTATTCTCACTATTCAATATTTTATTTTCTAATGCTACCACTTCCACTATTTTACTTTCACTAACCCCTTCACTTACCTCATTACTTTGTTTATTAGTGTCATCACTATTTTCGTTCAAAAAAGCGTATAATCCCGTTTTTTGTTCTTTCATTTGTCTCAGCTCATTATTGAATTTACTCCAATCATCCTCAGTCATTCCTTTCAAAACCCTTTCAAACTCGTGCATGAATTCCATACTATTCCATACTCCTCTGATCCACTTACTTTATTTTCACGTGCCTCAGCCATGTTCAAAATTATTTATTATAATCCCCTTTATTTTACTTAATAATTGTTATACATATTACTTCACAATACCCGCTGTAAAACATCAATACCAATATTTTACAGTAAACAAATAATACATCAGATACATCGCACTATCAAAACATAACGTAATTACTTACATATTAAGTATACTCTACGTATTAAGTTCTCCTTTCCAACAACCATTCGTCTCTGTATCCGGCTTATTTATATAAAGTCGCCTGTTCGGGCACCATTTGTTAACTAACAAACTTAATTCTCTTAATCGTTGTTAATAACTTACCTTTTAAAACCACGTGTTCACATTTATTTTATGTGCCGTGCTGGTTCAGGCACCATCTTCTGTTGCCAACATAATATCTTAAATTTACCTAAGGGTTCCTGGATTCTATAAGCGATCTCAGAGACAGGATGGTTGTTCGAAATAACTGACTCAGATAATATTTGGTAAACAAAACCTACTTTTTACTGGTATTAATATTGAAATAGTTACAAAAAACAAGATGGAGTCCTTATTACATATAAAACAAAATGGCGGCAACATCCTTCCGCTGCATTAATTTTAAACACATCGTAATTACCTTCATATTTTTATCTTCATTTTCTAATTTATAATCAAACGAATTTCTAATACGAGGTGCTATCGGAAAGTTCCCAGACTGTACTTGGCACGGCTGTTGGACGTGACTGTAGAACCTGGCGTCCCAGTATCCGATTCCATAATACATAATGAGTCAGTCTGCCGAGTTTCGTTGCATTGTGAGGTTGTGTTCGGTCTATGCGTTGTGTTTTGTAATCGTGTGTTAACGTTCATTTGCTAATTTTATGATGGCTGATAAATTCGAGCAACGTGCGTGCATTAAGTTTTGTTTTAAACTTGGTAAATTGCCTACTGAAACTTTTGCAATGCTTCGAGAAGCTTTTGAAGAACATTCCCTACACAGAACACAGGTTTTTGAGTGGTACGCTCGTTTCAAGGCCGGCAGAATGTCACTTGAAGATGATCACCGTTCAGGACGACCTTCCACGAGCAAAACGGATGAAAATGTTGAAAAAATTCGACAACTCATTCACGAAGACCGTCGTCAAACAATCCATGAGTTGTGTACAAGTGCCGGAATAAGCTATGGAAGCTGTCAAGAAATTCTAACTGAAAATTTAGGCATGCGCCGTGTTGCTGCGAAATTCGTCCTCGGCTTTTGTCTGTGGATCAGAAACAGTGCCGTTGATGTGTGCAGTGATCTCAGAGAAACGTCTGAAAATGACCCTACCTTCATCTCCAGGGTCATAACCGGTGATGAAAGCTGGTTTTATGGTTATGATCCAGAAACAAAACAGCAGTCGTCACAGTGGAAAAGTCCACAATCACCGAGACCGAAAAAAGCACGGCAGGTCAGAAGTGCAACAAAAACCATGCTCATTGTGTTTTTCGACATCAAAGGCATTGTCCATCGCGAGTTCGTGCCAGCTGGTGTTACAGTGAACTCAGATTTTTATTGTGACGTTTTGAGGCAGCTGAGACAAAATGTGCGACGAAAAATGCCCAAATTGTGGGAAGACCAAAACTGGCTGTTGCATCACGACAATGCACCTGCTCACGCTTCACTGAAAACAACAGAGTTTTTGACCAAAAACAATATGGCCACCGTCCCACACCCTCCATATTCACCAGATTTAGCCACCTGTGATTTTTCTCTGTTCCCGAAAATAAAAATTCACATGAAAGGTCACCGTTTTGACACTGTAGAAGACATTAAGACAAAAACGCAGGAGGTGCTTGACAGCCTTCAGCAAAAGACTTTTTTTGACACTTTCCAGGCATGGAAACAACACTGGATTCGTTGTATCAATTCGCAGGGAGACTACTTTGAAGGAGATGGGAGCCATTAATGGCCTAGGTAAGCAAAAAGAATTTATTAGACCTAGTCCGGGAACTTTCTGATAGCACCTCGTATACTGCAGTTATCATTTATTTAAATTTGTTACGTTTCTTACATTATGCAACATAAACCAACGCCTCGTGGCTTTGCCTGTATGTGCCGGCACGCATTCTCACACACACACTCTCCCCATACAATAATTCAATGGTACATTTTGATAATTTGTGATTTTTAGCTCAAAAATAATATAAATTTTGACTTTCCTGAACTCGGACTATTGCAGTTCTCGTCAGACATTCCACATGGTCCAGCAGGTGTTCGGCCGAACGTTAACTGTTTATGTCTGTTCTCTTACAACACTGAAGTTAATTTACATTTTGTACTCTTCCTTTTAACTGATTTGACCTTTTTACACTTTAGTTACATGTTTTATCACTTGTTAATACTCTCTGCTGGCAATTGCTGGCCAGCAGATTTTACAACGTGCTGTTGCACTGACGGTATTTTGTCGACTGAGAGAGACATCTTGGTGTATATTTGCCAGGTAGAAGGGATAATTCGTCATCAAATCTATTGTTTCCAGGCGATGACGGCATCGTTATACGGCTCAGTTATTACGTCTCTCGTACTTTTGATGACGTTTTAGCAGTGTCCGGTTATTGTTTTGTCTGCAGTGCTGTCGACTGGCACGTAGGCCATTTGACCTTGGCGTCAACTCGTTCTGGCAAACTGCGTTGTATGATATATTGGAAATTTTAACCTCATGTCGTTTAATACATTGGATTACAATAAAATTATATTCTCATGTACCTACAAATCCCTATACGGACTTATGTACCATTACAAAACCCCCTCAATGAGAGGTTTTATGTCGAAACATAAAAACTCTCATTGACTCATTCATACTTCCTAAAGGGATCAGCCAGGATATGTCGCCACAACCCCCTGTAGTGTTTATATAAAAAGAATACAAATAACACCCTTGGTCCAATGATGGTGACCGCACCTGCATGACCTTACTGGACTTCTCTTGCGAGATCCCAACACTGCAAGGCCATTCAGGCACTTGACGTTCCTGCTCTGACGCGCTGGCCAGCTCAGGACCGCCGTCACAGCATCACCAAACTCTGAAACATCGAATACAAAAAATCAAATAGTGGCCTTGTATAATGCCATATCCACAACTGATATGTCTACCCTTAGCTGCATTGGTTTATGTTAAGAGGCATTGGTTTTCTTAATTTCTAATTTCTCAAACACCAAATAATCAAGATTTACGATAGAATGTCTCTTTCTCTTTTTGCATTCCTACATTTATCAAATATTTTTCTGACTCCAGCCAATAATATCTTAACTCTTTCCAACACAAGAAAAACATACTCTTACACTAACATAATAACACGTAAAATAATTCATTAAGTTTGAAGAATCAACAGCAACTCATCTATATATCTATTATATAGAATCCAAAACACAAATTCATTATGGCAAACAATCTACCTATTTAAACTTCATTGATCAGTTTTCCTGATACTAATACTTCTTCAAAACAAATCTTAATTATCTTTTATGCTCAATACCAATATCAACATTATATATTTAATACTTAATATTTATTTAACGTTACTACCCCTGTAGCAACCTCCTCACCACACACACTATGACCATATAATATAGCATAATAAAACATTAATTTTGTACATTAACATTATTATATTTACATTAAACAATTCACATTTAAAATAATTTGTATAAAATTTATAAACATTACTATAATCATTTCCATCAACTCTTTTATATCAAACTTTTAATTATTCATTATTGTACCATTATTCTCCAAAAAAAATTTAAATTTGTTATTAACCTTCATGTTACATCACATTTCATTTCTTATTACCTTTCTACTATGAATTCTCTATTTAACATTTTGATCATCATTCACTAGTTTGGGTGACTCTCCGTTATTCACAACAATTCAAGTCCTTATATTGGCATTTATATATCTAACCTTACTCCCTTCTTTCTTCCTACTAACCACTACTAACAGAATTACATAGGGTGACACCAATCTGTCAATAATGACCCCCTTCAACACTAATTCCACTTAAACCATTCTCCTCTTTTATAATCAAATATCTATTACCCTCTTTGTATCTAGGATGTGTGTTCCCGACCTTGGCAATTCCATTCATCACCTTTTGCCCTTCCCAATAATCTCGGCAAACACTCCTCGACCCTTCACAATTCCTTGCCCAACGACGCACGTTGATCACTCCTTACCACCTTACCCTTACTACAAAATATCACCAGCAACTAATATATTTACCATTTACATTACTCACCTTCTCTACATATATGCACTATCTACTGTGTCCCTATCACTACCCTGTTTCTGTATTATTTTCTTCAAAATTCTTATTTCATCTAACACCCACTAACTTTGGTTGACTCAAATGCCTTATCATTGTTACCCAAACATTTTACAACATTTCACCTTAATATGATCCTTGAAATTACCCTAGAAAATTCATCACTTATCTCATAACAACAATACCTCTCAACCTTAACATATTTATGTGTACTCATTTACTCTTCATTATACAATTTAAATCTCTGAAAATCATTTAAATTCATCATCATAACATTAATTTTAATTAATTATTTAATTATTCTTCAATCATTTAATTCAAGTAACTTAAAAATTTCACAATTACTTTCATCTGAGAACAAAAAAATGTTATAAGTATTATTAAAGCAATTCCTATTACCTACATGGTTTACATAAAAATACATATAATACACAACATAATGTAATACACAAATACCTTGACATTAACACACAAAAGAATATACAATCCAACTTATTCTTTGTTATCATTGACCACAACTCGTTTCATAAGACAATCCATTTCAAAACCACACTGTTCACATAGTTAAATGTTCATACACAATAAAACACTTATCCACCATCATCAAATAACCATCTAATCTTAGGTCTATACAAGTCATTTATTATCGAATACATTATATTATTATTATCAATGTAATAATTATTTATATTTTCATATTCTTCCACCATATCCTTATAATTAATATGATCATTCCATATTACCATATCATATAATTTGTCACGATCGGGTATGGTCCTGTCACCTTTAGTATTATCTGTCATAATCAGGTAAGTTAATAATTCGTCAACATTATCTGCTACTACCTCCGCTTCAACATCAGGTAAAATTTCACTATAATTATACGCCATCTCTGCTCCTAACCTTTCCACCAATTCTTTATAATTTCTATTCACTCTAAATAACTCCATCTCCCAATTAACACACAACTCTCTTTCACCATGTCTCCCATCATAACTTCCTATCACACTCTCTCTCTCAATATATGCAGGGGACACTACTACTTTATTATTGCACCACCTATCAGGTGCACAAAAAATCCAGGGACGGCTATTTGCAGACCATGTGTCTTCCAAATACGCTCGTGAAGCCTTTTCTTCACCCCCAACTACAACATCATGGGAAAAATTTACCCCCTGAAACCCCTCTACCTGTATACTCTTTCTCCACTTTCTCTCTGACTCATCAACACACACTAACATTCCATCATTATATTCTACTCCCTCTAAAATTTCATCATCACTATCAATATTCACACCATTATTCTCTAACACCAGATTTTTACTTATATTGTCATAATTCTCACCCCTATTTACCTTATCGTCTTTATTTTTATTTTCGTTTAATTTATCTGTTTCTCCACTGTTCTCTACCCCCATTTTACTCATAATTATTCTCACTATTCAATATTTTATTTTCTAATGCTACCACTTCCACTATTTTACTTTCACTAACCCCTTCACTTACCTCATTACTTTGTTTATTAGTGTCATCACTATTTTCGTTCAAAAAAGCGTATAATCCCGTTTTTTGTTCTTTCATTTGTCTCAGCTCATTATTGAATTTACTCCAATCATCCTCAGTCATTCCTTTCAAAACCCTTTCAAACTCGTGCATGAATTCCATACTATTCCATACTCCTCTGATCCACTTACTTTATTTTCACGTGCCTCAGCCATGTTCAAAATTATTTATTATAATCCCCTTTATTTTACTTAATAATTGTTATACATATTACTTCACAATACCCGCTGTAAAACATCAATACCAATATTTTACAGTAAACAAATAATACATCAGATACATCGCACTATCAAAACATAACGTAATTACTTACATATTAAGTATACTCTACGTATTAAGTTCTCCTTTCCAACAACCATTCGTCTCTGTATCCGGCTTATTTATATAAAGTCGCCTGTTCGGGCACCATTTGTTAACTAACAAACTTAATTCTCTTAATCGTTGTTAATAACTTACCTTTTAAAACCACGTGTTCACATTTATTTTATGTGCCGTGCTGGTTCAGGCACCATCTTCTGTTGCCAACATAATATCTTAAATTTACCTAAGGGTTCCTGGATTCTATAAGCGATCTCAGAGACAGGATGGTTGTTCGAAATAACTGACTCAGATAATATTTGGTAAACAAAACCTACTTTTTACTGGTATTAATATTGAAATAGTTACAAAAAACAAGATGGAGTCCTTATTACATATAAAACAAAATGGCGGCAACATCCTTCCGCTGCATTAATTTTAAACACATCGTAATTACCTTCATATTTTTATCTTCATTTTCTAATTTATAATCAAACGAATTTCTAATACGAGGTGCTATCGGAAAGTTCCCAGACTGTACTTGGCACGGCTGTTGGACGTGACTGTAGAACCTGGCGTCCCAGTATCCGATTCCATAATACATAATGAGTCAGTCTGCCGAGTTTCGTTGCATTGTGAGGTTGTGTTCGGTCTATGCGTTGTGTTTTGTAATCGTGTGTTAACGTTCATTTGCTAATTTTATGATGGCTGATAAATTCGAGCAACGTGCGTGCATTAAGTTTTGTTTTAAACTTGGTAAATTGCCTACTGAAACTTTTGCAATGCTTCGAGAAGCTTTTGAAGAACATTCCCTACACAGAACACAGGTTTTTGAGTGGTACGCTCGTTTCAAGGCCGGCAGAATGTCACTTGAAGATGATCACCGTTCAGGACGACCTTCCACGAGCAAAACGGATGAAAATGTTGAAAAAATTCGACAACTCATTCACGAAGACCGTCGTCAAACAATCCATGAGTTGTGTACAAGTGCCGGAATAAGCTATGGAAGCTGTCAAGAAATTCTAACTGAAAATTTAGGCATGCGCCGTGTTGCTGCGAAATTCGTCCTCGGCTTTTGTCTGTGGATCAGAAACAGTGCCGTTGATGTGTGCAGTGATCTCAGAGAAACGTCTGAAAATGACCCTACCTTCATCTCCAGGGTCATAACCGGTGATGAAAGCTGGTTTTATGGTTATGATCCAGAAACAAAACAGCAGTCGTCACAGTGGAAAAGTCCACAATCACCGAGACCGAAAAAAGCACGGCAGGTCAGAAGTGCAACAAAAACCATGCTCATTGTGTTTTTCGACATCAAAGGCATTGTCCATCGCGAGTTCGTGCCAGCTGGTGTTACAGTGAACTCAGATTTTTATTGTGACGTTTTGAGGCAGCTGAGACAAAATGTGCGACGAAAAATGCCCAAATTGTGGGAAGACCAAAACTGGCTGTTGCATCACGACAATGCACCTGCTCACGCTTCACTGAAAACAACAGAGTTTTTGACCAAAAACAATATGGCCACCGTCCCACACCCTCCATATTCATCAGATTTAGCCACCTGTGATTTTTCTCTGTTCCCGAAAATAAAAATTCACATGAAAGGTCACCGTTTTGACACTGTAGAAGACATTAAGACAAAAACGCAGGAGGTGCTTGACAGCCTTCAGCAAAAGACTTTTTTTGACACTTTCCAGGCATGGAAACAACACTGGATTCGTTGTATCAATTCGCAGGGAGACTACTTTGAAGGAGATGGGAGCCATTAATGGCCTAGGTAAGCAAAAAGAATTTATTAGACCTAGTCCGGGAACTTTCTGATAGCACCTCGTATACTGCAGTTATCATTTATTTAAATTTGTTACGTTTCTTACATTATGCAACATAAACCAACGCCTCGTGGCTTTGCCTGTATGTGCCGGCACGCATTCTCACACACACACTCTCCCCATACAATAATTCAATGGTACATTTTGATAATTTGTGATTTTTAGCTCAAAAATAATATAAATTTTGACTTTCCTGAACTCGGACTATTGCAGTTCTCGTCAGACATTCCACATGGTCCAGCAGGTGTTCGGCCGAACGTTAACTGTTTATGTCTGTTCTCTTACAACACTGAAGTTAATTTACATTTTGTACTCTTCCTTTTAACTGATTTGACCTTTTTACACTTTAGTTACATGTTTTATCACTTGTTAATACTCTCTGCTGGCAATTGCTGGCCAGCAGATTTTACAACGTGCTGTTGCACTGACGGTATTTTGTCGACTGAGAGAGACATCTTGGTGTATATTTGCCAGGTAGAAGGGATAATTCGTCATCAAATCTATTGTTTCCAGGCGATGACGGCATCGTTATACGGCTCAGTTATTACGTCTCTCGTACTTTTGATGACGTTTTAGCAGTGTCCGGTTATTGTTTTGTCTGCAGTGCTGTCGACTGGCACGTAGGCCATTTGACCTTGGCGTCAACTCGTTCTGGCAAACTGCGTTGTATGATATATTGGAAATTTTAACCTCATGTCGTTTAATACATTGGATTACAATAAAATTATATTCTCATGTACCTACAAATCCCTATACGGACTTATGTACCATTACAAAACCCCCTCAATGAGAGGTTTTATGTCAAAACATAAAAACTCTCATTGACTCATTCATACTTCCTAAAGGGATCAGCCAGGATATGTCGCCACAACCCCCTGTAGTGTTTATATAAAAAGAATACAAATAACACCCTTGGTCCAATGATGGTGACCGCACCTGCATGACCTTACTGGACTTCTCTTGCGAGATCCCAACACTGCAAGGCCATTCAGGCACTTGACGTTCCTGCTCTGACGCGCTGGCCAGCTCAGGACCGCCGTCACAGCATCACCAAACTCTGAAACATCGAATACAAAAAATCAAATAGTGGCCTTGTATAATGCCATATCCACAACTGATATGTCTACCCTTAGCTGCATTGGTTTATGTTAAGAGGCATTGGTTTTCTTAATTTCTAATTTCTCAAACACCAAATAAACAAGATTTACGATAGAATGTCTCTTTCTCTTTTTGCATTCCTACATTTATCAAATATTTTTCTGACTCCAGCCAATAATATCTTAACTCTTTCCAACACAAGAAAAACATACTCTTACACTAACATAATAACACGTAAAATAATTCATTAAGTTTGAAGAATCAACAGCAACTCATCTATATATCTATTACATAGAATCCAAAACACAAATTCATTATGGCAAACAATCTACCTATTTAAACTTCATTGATCAGTTTTCCTGATACTAATACTTCTTCAAAACAAATCTTAATTATCTTTTATGCTCAATACCAATATCAACATTATATATTTAATACTTAATATTTATTTAACGTTACTACCCCTGTAGCAACCTCCTCACCACACACACTATGACCATATAATATAGCATAATAAAACATTAATTTTGTACATTAACATTATTATATTTACATTAAACAATTCACATTTAAAATAATTTGTATAAAATTTATAAACATTACTATTATCATTTCCATCAACTCTTTTATATCAAACTTTTAATTATTCATTATTGTACCATTATTCTCCAAAAAAAATTTAAATTTGTTATTAACCTTCATGTTACATCACATTTCATTTCTTATTACCTTTCTACTATGAATTCTCTATTTAACATTTTGATCATCATTCACTAGTTTGGGTGACTCTCCGTTATTCACAACAATTCAAGTCCTTATATTGGCATTTATATATCTAACCTTACTCCCTTCTTTCTTCCTACTAACCACTACTAACAGAATTACATAGGGTGACACCAATCTGTCAATAATGACCCCCTTCAACACTAATTCCACTTAAACCATTCTCCTCTTTTATAATCAAATATCTATTACCCTCTTTGTATCTAGGATGTGTGTTCCCGACCTTGGCAATTCCATTCATCACCTTTTGCCCTTCCCAATAATCTCGGCAAACACTCCTCGACCCTTCACAATTCCTTGCCCAACGACGCACGTTGATCACTCCTTACCACCTTACCCTTACTACAAAATATCACCAGCAACTAATATATTTACCATTTACATTACTCACCTTCTCTACATATATGCACTATCTACTGTGTCCCTATCACTACCCTGTTTCTGTATTATTTTCTTCAAAATTCTTATTTCATCTAACACCCACTAACTTTGGTTGACTCAAATGCCTTATCATTGTTACCCAAACATTTTACAACATTTCACCTTAATATGATCCTTGAAATTACCCTAGAAAATTCATCACTTATCTCATAACAACAATACCTCTCAACCTTAACATATTTATGTGTACTCATTTACTCTTCATTATACAATTTAAATCTCTGAAAATCATTTAAATTCATCATCATAACATTAATTTTAATTAATTATTTAATTATTCTTCAATCATTTAATTCAAGTAACTTAAAAATTTCACAATTACTTTCATCTGAGAACAAAAAAATGTTATAAGTATTATTAAAGCAATTCCTATTACCTACATGGTTTACATAAAAATACATATAATACACAACATAATGTAATACACAAATACCTTGACATTAACACACAAAAGAATATACAATCCAACTTATTCTTTGTTATCATTGACCACAACTCGTTTCATAAGACAATCCATTTCAAAACCACACTGTTCACATAGTTAAATGTTCATACACAATAAAACACTTATCCACCATCATCAAATAACCATCTAATCTTAGGTCTATACAAGTCATTTATTATCGAATACATTATATTATTATTATCAATGTAATAATTATTTATATTTTCATATTCTTCCACCATATCCTTATAATTAATATGATCATTCCATATTACCATATCATATAATTTGTCACGATCGGGTATGGTCCTGTCACCTTTAGTATTATCTGTCATAATCAGGTAAGTTAATAATTCGTCAACATTATCTGCTACTACCTCCGCTTCAACATCAGGTAAAATTTCACTATAATTATACGCCATCTCTGCTCCTAACCTTTCCACCAATTCTTTATAATTTCTATTCACTCTAAATAACTCCATCTCCCAATTAACACACAACTCTCTTTCACCATGTCTCCCATCATAACTTCCTATCACACTCTCTCTCTCAATATATGCAGGGGACACTACTACTTTATTATTGCACCACCTATCAGGTGCACAAAAAATCCAGGGACGGCTATTTGCAGACCATGTGTCTTCCAAATACGCTCGTGAAGCCTTTTCTTCACCCCCAACTACAACATCATGGGAAAAATTTACCCCCTGAAACCCCTCTACCTGTATACTCTTTCTCCACTTGCTCTCTGACTCATCAACACACACTAACATTCCATCATTATATTCTACTCCCTCTAAAATTTCATCATCACTATCAATATTCACACCATTATTCTCTAACACCAGATTTTTACTTATATTGTCATAATTCTCACCCCTATTTACCTTATCGTCTTTATTTTTATTTTCGTTTAATTTATCTGTTTCTCCACTGTTCTCTACCCCCATTTTACTCATAATTATTCTCACTATTCAATATTTTATTTTCTAATGCTACCACTTCCACTATTTTACTTTCACTAACCCCTTCACTTACCTCATTACTTTGTTTATTAGTGTCATCACTATTTTCGTTCAAAAAAGCGTATAATCCCGTTTTTTGTTCTTTCATTTGTCTCAGCTCATTATTGAATTTACTCCAATCATCCTCAGTCATTCCTTTCAAAACCCTTTCAAACTCGTGCATGAATTCCATACTATTCCATACTCCTCTGATCCACTTACTTTATTTTCACGTGCCTCAGCCATGTTCAAAATTATTTATTATAATCCCCTTTATTTTACTTAATAATTGTTATACATATTACTTCACAATACCCGCTGTAAAACATCAATACCAATATTTTACAGTAAACAAATAATACATCAGATACATCACACTATCAAAACATAAGCTAATTACTTACATATTAAGTATACTCTACGTATTAAGTTCTCCTTTCCAACAACCATTCGTCTCTGTATCCGGCTTATTTATATAAAGTCGCCTGTTCGGGCACCATTTGTTAACTAACAAACTTAATTCTCTTAATCGTTGTTAATAACTTACCTTTTAAAACCACGTGTTCACATTTATTTTATGTGCCGTGCTGGTTCAGGCACCATCTTCTGTTGCCAACATAATATCTTAAATTTACCTAAGGGTTCCTGGATTCTATAAGCGATCTCAGAGACAGGATGGTTGTTCGAAATAACTGACTCAGATAATATTTGGTAAACAAAACCTACGTTTTACTGGTATTAATATTGAAATAGTTACAAAAAACAAGATGGAGTCCTTATTACATATAAAACAAAATGGCGGCAACATCCTTCCGCTGCATTAATTTTAAACACATCGTAATTACCTTCATATTTTTATCTTCATTTTCTAATTTATAATCAAACGAATTTCTAATACGAGGTGCTATCGGAAAGTTCCCAGACTGTACTTGGCACGGCTGTTGGACGTGACTGTAGAACCTGGCGTCCCAGTATCCGATTCCATAATACATAATGAGTCAGTCTGCCGAGTTTCGTTGCATTGTGAGGTTGTGTTCGGTCTACGCGTTGTGTTTTGTAATCGTGTGTTAACGTTCATTTGCTAATTTTATGATGGCTGATAAATTCGAGCAACGTGCGTGCATTAAGTTTTGTTTTAAACTTGGTAAATCGCCTACTGAAACTTTTGCAATGCTTCGAGAAGCTTTTGAAGAAAATTACCTACACAGAACACAGGTTTTTGAGTGGTACGCTCGTTTCAAGGCCGGCAGAATGTCACTTGAAGATGATCACCGTTCAGGACGACCTTCCACGAGCAAAACGGATGAAAATGTTGAAAAAATTCGACAACTCATTCACGAAGACCGTCGTCAAACAATCCATGAGTTGTGTACAAGTGCCGGAATAAGCTATGGAAGCTGTCAAGAAATTCTAACTGAAAATTTAGGCATGCGCCGTGTTGCTGCGAAATTCGTCCTCGGCTTTTGTCTGTGGATCAGAAACAGTGCCGTTGATGTGTGCAGTGATCTCAGAGAAACGTCTGAAAATGACCCTACCTTCATCTCCAGGGTCATAACCGGTGATGAAAGCTGGTTTTATGGTTATGATCCAGAAACAAAACAGCAGTCGTCACAGTGGAAAAGTCCACAATCACCGAGACCAAAAAAAGCACGGCAGGTCAGAAGTGCAACAAAAACCATGCTCATTGTGTTTTTCGACATCAAAGGCATTGTCCATCGCGAGTTCGTGCCAGCTGGTGTTACAGTGAACTCAGATTTTTATTGTGACGTTTTGAGGCAGCTGAGACAAAATGTGCGACGAAAAAGGCCCAAATTGTGGGAAGACCAAAACTGGCTGTTGCATCACGACAATGCACCTGCTCACGCTTCACTGAAAACAACAGAGTTTTTGACCAAAAACAATATGGCCACCGTCCCACACCCTCCATATTCACCAGATTTAGCCACCTGTGATTTTTCTCTGTTCCCGAAAATAAAAATTCACATGAAAGGTCACCGTTTTGACACTGTAGAAGACATTAAGACAAAAACGCAGGAGGTGCTTGACAGCCTTCAGCAAAAGACTTTTTTTGACACTTTCCAGGCATGGAAACAACGCTGGATTCGTTGTATCAATTCGCAGGGAGACTACTTTGAAGGAGATGGGAGCCATTAATGGCCTAGGTAAGCAAAAAGAATTTATTAGACCTAGTCCGGGAACTTTCTGATAGCACCTCGTATACTGCAGTTATCATTTATTTAAATTTGTTACGTTTCTTACATTATGCAACATAAACCAACGCCTCGTGGCTTTGCCTGTATGTGCCGGCACGCATTCTCACACACACACTCTCCCCATACAATAATTCAATGGTACATTTTGATAATTTGTAATTTTTAGCTCAAAAATAATATAAATTTTGACTTTCCTGAACTCGGACTATTGCAGTTCTCGTCAGACATTCCACATGGTCCAGCAGGTGTTCGGCCGAACGTTAACTGTTTATGTCTGTTCTCTTACAACACTGAAGTTAATTTACATTTTGTACTCTTCCTTTTAACTGATTTGACCTTTTTACACTTTAGTTACATGTTTTATCACTTGTTAATACTCTCTGCTGGCAATTGCTGGCCAGCAGATTTTACAACGTGCTGTTGCACTGACGGTATTTTGTCGACTGAGAGAGACATCTTGGTGTATATTTGCCAGGTAGAAGGGATAATTCGTCATCAAATCTATTGTTTCCAGGCGATGACGGCATCGTTATACGGCTCAGTTATTACGTCTCTCGTACTTTTGATGACGTTTTAGCAGTGTCCGGTTATTGTTTTGTCTGCAGTGCTGTCGACTGGCACGTAGGCCATTTGACCTTGGCGTCAACTCGTTCTGGCAAACTGCGTTGTATGATATATTGGAAATTTTAACCTCATGTCGTTTAATACATTGGATTACAATAAAATTATATTCTCATGTACCTACAAATCCCTATACGGACTTATGTACCGTTACAAAACCCCCTCAATGAGAGGTTTTATGTCGAAACATAAAAACTCTCATTGACTCATTCATACTTCCTAAAGGGATCAGCCAGGATATGTCGCCACAACCCCCTGTAGTGTTTATATAAAAAGAATACAAATAACACCCTTGGTCCAATGATGGTGACCGCACCTGCATGACCTTACTGGACTTCTCTTGCGAGATCCCAACACTGCAAGGCCATTCAGGCACTTGACGTTCCTGCTCTGACGCGCTGGCCAGCTCAGGACCGCCGTCACAGCATCACCAAACTCTGAAACATCGAATACAAAAAATCAAATAGTGGCCTTGTATAATGCCATATCCACAACTGATATGTCTACCCTTAGCTGCATTGGTTTATGTTAAGAGGCATTGGTTTTCTTAATTTCTAATTTCTCAAACACCAAATAAACAAGATTTACGATAGAATGTCTCTTTCTCTTTTTGCATTCCTACATTTATCAAATATTTTTCTGACTCCAGCCAATAATATCTTAACTCTTTCCAACACAAGAAAAACATACTCTTACACTAACATAATAACACGTAAAATAATTCATTAAGTTTGAAGAATCAACAGCAAGTCATCTATATATCTATTATATAGAATCCAAAACACAAATTCATTATGGCAAACAATCTACCTATTTAAACTTCATTGATCAGTTTTCCTGATACTAATACTTCTTCAAAACAAATCTTAATTATCTTTTATGCTCAATACCAATATCAACATTATATATTTAATACTTAATATTTATTTAACGTTACTACCCCTGTAGCAACCTCCTCACCACACACACTATGACCATATAATATAGCATAATAAAACATTAATTTTGTACATTAACATTATTACATTTACATTAAACAATTCACATTTAAAATAATTTGTATAAAATTTATAAACATTACTATTATCATTTCCATCAACTCTTTTATATCAAACTTTTAATTATTCATTATTGTACCATTATTCTCCAAAAAAAATTTAAATTTGTTATTAACCTTCATGTTACATCACATTTCATTTCTTATTACCTTTCTACTATGAATTCTCTATTTAACATTTTGATCATCATTCACTAGTTTGGGTGACTCTCCGTTATTCACAACAATTCAAGTCCTTATATTGGCATTTATATATCTAACCTTACTCCCTTCTTTCTTCCTACTAACCACTACTAACAGAATTACATAGGGTGACACCAATCTGTCAATAATGACCCCCTTCAACACTAATTCCACTTAAACCATTCTCCTCTTTTATAATCAAATATCTATTACCCTCTTTGTATCTAGGATGTGTGTTCCCGACCTTGGCAATTCCATTCATCACCTTTTGCCCTTCCCAGTAATCTCGGCAAACACTCCTCGACCCTTCACAATTCCTTGCCCAACGACGCACGTTGATCACTCCTTACCACCTTACCCTTACTACAAAATATCACCAGCAACTAATATATTTACCATTTACATTACTCACCTTCTCTACATATATGCACTATCTACTGTGTCCCTATCACTACCCTGTTTCTGTATTATTTTCTTCAAAATTCTTATTTCATCTAACACCCACTAACTTTGGTTGACTCAAATGCCTTATCATTGTTACCCAAACATTTTACAACATTTCACCTTAATATGATCCTTGAAATTACCCTAGAAAATTCATCACTTATCTCATAACAACAATACCTCTCAACCTTAACATATTTATGTGTACTCATTTACTCTTCATTATACAATTTAAATCTCTGAAAATCATTTAAATTCATCATCATAACATTAATTTTAATTAATTATTTAATTATTCTTCAATCATTTAATTCAAGTAACTTAAAAATTTCACAATTACTTTCATCTGAGAACAAAAAAATGTTATAAGTATTATTAAAGCAATTCCTATTACCTACATGGTTTACATAAAAATACATATAATACACAACATAATGTAATACACAAATACCTTGACATTAACACACAAAAGAATATACAATCCAACTTATTCTTTGTTATCATTGACCACAACTCGTTTCATAAGACAATCCATTTCAAAACCACACTGTTCACATAGTTAAATGTTCATACACAATAAAACACTTATCCACCATCATCAAATAACCATCTAATCTTAGGTCTATACAAGTCATTTATTATCGAATACATTATTATTCGATAATAAAACGTACACAACAAAACGGATGAAAGTGTTGAAAAAATTCGACAACTCATTCACGAAGACCGTCATCAAACAATCCATGAGTTGTGTACAAGTGCCGGAATAAGCTATGGAAGCTGTCAAGAAATTCTAACTGAAAATTTAGGCATGCGTCGTGTTGCTGCGAAATTCGTCCTCGGCTTTTGTCTGTGGATCAGAAACAGCGCCGTTGATGTGTGCAGTGAACTCAGAGATACGTCTGAAAATGACCCTACCTTCATCTCCAGGGTCATAACCGGTGATGAAAGCTGGTTTTATGGTTATGATCCAGAAACAAAACAGCAGTCGTCACAGTGGAAAAGTCCACAATCACCGAGACCAAAAAAAGCACGGCAGGTCAGAAGTGCAACAAAAACCATGCTCATTGTGTTTTTCGACATCAAAGGCATTGTCCATCGCGAGTTCGTGCCAGCTGGTGTTACAGTGAACTTAGATTTTTATTGTGACGTTTTGAGGCAGCTGAGACAAAATGTGCGACGAAAAAGGCCCAAATTGTGGGAAGACCAAAACTGGCTGTTGCATCACGACAATGCACCTGCTCACGCTTCACTGAAAACAACAGAGTTTTTGACCAAAAACAATATGGCCACCGTCCCACACCCTCCATATTCACCAGATTTAGCCACCTGTGATTTTTCTCTGTTCCCGAAAATAAAAATTCACATGAAAGGTCACCGTTTTGACACTGTAGAAGACATTAAGACAAAAACGCAGGAGGTGCTTGACAGCCTTCAGCAAAAGACTTTTTTTGACACTTTCCAGGCATGGAAACAACACTGGATTCGTTGTATCAATTCGCAGGGAGACTACTTTGAAGGAGATGGGAGCCATTAATGGCCTAGGTAAGCAAAAATAATTTATTAGACCTAGTCCGGGAACTTTCTGATAGCACCTCGTATACTGCAGTTATCATTTATTTAAATATGTTACGTTTCTTACATTATGCAACATAAACCAACGCCTCGTGGCTTTGCCTGTATGTGCCGGCACGCATTCTCACACACACACTCTCCCCATACAATAATTCAATGGTACATTTTGATAATTTGTAATTTTTAGCTCAAAAATAATAAAAGGTATTGATATAAATTTTGACTTTCCTGAACTCGGACTATTGCAGTTCTCGTCAGACGTTCCACATGGTCCAGCAGGTGTTCGGCCGAACGTTAACTGTTTATGTCTGTTCTCTTACAACACTGAAGTTAATTTACATTTTGTACTCTTCCTTTTAACTGATTTGACCTTTTTACACTTTAGTTACATGTTTTATCACTTGTTAATACTCTCTGCTGGCAATTGCTGGCCAGCAGATTTTACAACGTGCTGTTGCACTGACGGTATTTTGTCGACTGAGAGAGACATCTTGGTGTATATTTGCCAGGTAGAAGGGATAATTCGTCATCAAATCTATTGTTTCCAGGCGATGACGGCATCGTTATACGGCTCAGTTATTACGTCTCTCGTACTTTTGATGACGTTTTAGCAGTGTCCGGTTATTGTTTTGTCTGCAGTGCTGTCGACTGGCACGTAGGCCATTTGACCTTGGCGTCAACTCGTTCTGGCAAACTGCGTTGTATGATATATTGGAAATTTTAACCTCATGTCGTTTAATACATTGGATTACAATAAAATTATATTCTCATGTACCTACAAATCCCTATATGGACTTATGTACCGTTACAAAGTTGTGTGCGAAAGAGTCGTACAAACGAGTTAATAATGAGTACTATTTCAATATGCTAATTGAAAGATTATGTTTAACAAAAAAATAAATAATGGAACAATTTTAAACTTAAATAACGCATCATCTTCTTATTACGATTACACCCATGAATTCAATATATCAATTTTTGTGTTGTTATGCTATATAATTTGGCGCTCCAAAAGCGTGGGGATACACAAATTAAATTACATTATATAATATGTTATGTTTTATATATATATGTACAGTAGACGCCCTCTTAACCGGTCAGCTTGGGACCAGGGGGTCGGCCGGTTAACAAAATGGCCGGTTAAACCGAACAAAATCAAACGCTTGTACAGTACTGTATCGTTAAAAGTTGTTTATTTTACAGACATAACATTAACACTGTATACAGTATTTCAGTTACACTTTAAAAAAATCCGTGATTGTTTTTTGCTTTTTAAGTTTGAATGAATTTTTAAAAGCGTGGTCACGCCACTTTCGCATAAACATGACATCGACACCAGACGCCTCACCTTGTTGTTCGACGTATCGCACTGCCAGCTGTAATGCTTCCAATGCGTCTTTGTGACTGACTTTTCCCTCGCTGTCTTTTTCTTTTTCTTCTATGATCCCATCCTCGTCAATATCAGTTTGCTGGCAGACAACACTTATGATTTCCTCATCAGCCAAAGTTTCGTTTTCAAGCTCTTGATCACCATTTCTTCGCAAGCTCATGATTCTTCGACATCTCTTTCTTCGCATTCTGCCATTATTTTTTGGAGATCACAGAGTAAACTTTGATTGTCGTTATCTGGGACACGTGTATTTTCTTCCGTTATCAGGTCAACGTAATTCTCAATGCCTGGCCAAGCTTTCCTCCATGATTTTATAAAAGCAGTGTGGGGAATTTCTTCAAACGCAGCTGCTATCATGTACACCACATCTTTGATGTTTATAGTCTTTACAGCGTCTACAAGTCCTGAGTTTTCATCTTCCATTTTACCCAAAATTTCAGATAACAATTTTCGCCTATACCGTCTTTTGAAACTTGCAATAACTCTCTGGTCCATAGGTTGTATGAGACTAGTTACGTTAGGAGGCAAAAATAAAACGCTGATGTCTTCCTCACATACTAATTGATCAGCACTGGGGTGGGTCGGTGCGTTGTCAATGACAAGTAAAGCTTTTACAGGCAATTTTAGATTGATTTAATGGCTTTTAACTTTTGGTATGAATTGCGTTATAAACCATTCTTTGAAAAGATGGTAGTCCATCCACGCAGATTTTTGAGATCTATAGTAAACCGGGAGGGCTCCCATATTAACATGTTTAAACACACGCGGTTTCTTCGATTTACCAATCACAAAAAGAGGAATCTTATGTGTACCCGCGGCATTGCTACAGAGAGCAACAGTCAATCTTTCTTTGTTAACTTTCATTCCCGGTGCTGATTTTTCTTCTGCCATAGCGAAAGTTTGTTTTGGTAGAAGTTTGAAATTTAAGCCCGTTTCATCTAGGTTATATATCTGCTCTGGTTTAAGTTCTTTTTCGTTTATGATTTTTACGAGTTCTGTTGTAAATTCATCTACTGTTCCTGGATTAGCGGACAGCTTTTCCCCACACACATCAAGCACATGTGTTCCATGCCGTTTTTTCCACCTCGATAACCACCCATCACTAGCAACAAATTCGGCCTGGTTTTCGAGTTTTTTGTGAAAACATAAGGCCTTTTCTTTTAATATTGGCCCACTAATCGGCGTACCTTTTCGACGTTGTTGGACAAACCATACCCAAAGGGCATCATCAACAATCTCGTTGGTTGGTATTCTAATTGTGCAACGGGACTTGAGTACTTTTTGTGATTCAACCTGCATACAGTAATCCTGAAGTGAATTTATGTTTCTCCGCCAGTCGTTGACAGTACTTTTTCCCACACCTAATTCGTTACATATTAATTGTACCGATTCACCTTTGTCTAAACGTTCTAAGACGTTAAGTTTTTGCGCGATACTGATTACTACAAGTTTCCGTTTTTTGTCACTCATGTTTGTAGCACACGAAAAAAATAATGAAACTGTACTTACAGTAGTACCCAGTACAGTAATAATCGACACGTCTTCACATTAACAAATCAACCACTAAACTGACTAAAGACATTCAATAAAATAAACAAGTGCAAATCATGAAACTTTTGACATGCCGGTGAGCCGTGTCGGTGTAATTTCACATTTATGTTTACGCGGTACAATCGAAAGCCGTTTGATTACTAAAAACATAAATAGATAATGTATAAACATCTGTTGAATTAACGGATCCTATCGAAAGCGTGGGAAACAGACGAGTATGAGGGTCGGCTGGTTAAAGCGGTAATTGAAAGCCGCTTGATTACTAAAAACAAATAGAAAATGTAGAAACATCCGTTTAATTAACGGATATCGAAAGCGTGGGAAACAGACAAGTCTGGACGGTTAAAGCGGCGGCCGGTTGATCCGAGGCCGGTTAAGAGGGCGTCTACTGTGTATATATATATATATATATATATATATATATATATTGTTACAATACAAAAAGCCACCCGATTACCAGGGAAAAACTATGAATCAACTATATTAAATGTATAACTAATGAAAATAAAATGACTATGACGCGACAGACGACTATGACCCAACCCAAGTGTTGACTCAATAAAATGAAATCAAATGAGAAGATATAGAAAGACACAAACAAATTATAAAGGAAAGGAAATGAGAAATAGTAAAATCAAATGAAAATTATTAGAATCAAATAAATAATAAATGTAAATGATAATTATTAAAATCAAATAAAGTAAAGACAAACAAAGTACACTAACCAAAGAAATAGAGATTAAATGTTATAAATAACTCTATAATGATATGAAACTTGTTAACAGTATAACTAACCATTGTAAAGTGAGAGATAGATAGATAGTGAACATGATTAAGTGAGAAAGAGAAGTTAATGTTAGGGAATGCCCACTAGTAACACTTAAATACCATAAACAAGTGAAAAGTGCCAATGTAAACCCACAAAATAAATAGAAAACCCTACTGATAGGTATAGACACCTAAAAACCAGTGATAAACACTACTGTTTAATGGTGAAAAGTGCTAGAAAATAAGAATATTGTTATTATTAGGATTAAGAGTAATTGTAGATTAGGAATACAATGGTATTCAGGGAAAAAATCCCATGAAGAGTCAAAATATTAGTGTTACCATGGTTAGATAGTAAAGTTTAGAAAAGAAAATTATACTAAAGAATAGAAGAGCAAAATAAGTAAAACATCCTATGTTCAAAGGGATAATTAGTTAGATAAAGTAAATGGTGTGATAATGTTAGTCACCAAAAAATAAATAAGAATAAACAAAAAATAAACCAGATTAACAAACTGTTAAAAGATTTGTTCAATTAAGTTTATGAGAAGGACTATGGCTGAAGGAGGTATACAGACCATAAACCTAAATGTTGTGTTATGTTTTTATAAATAATAGTAAATAATAGACAAATTATAAAGTAAAGAGATAAATACTTACAAACTTAATAATACTGGACAAGCCAGTTAGAAAGTAATAGACAAATAATGAAAACATACAATTATTATAAAACAGATCCAAATCAATTCAAAAAGTAAACAAATCATTTGCGACACAAAACAAAACATATGTAAAGGCAAAATAATATTTAATTTGTATAAAATAAGAAAATATAGCCAATTACTACCTAGGCCTATGAAATGCCTAACTGTATAAAACCAAAAACAACAAATTGTAAGAAATTAACTATTATATTAGCAAATCCAAGGCAAGTAACTAGTTAATGATAATTAGTGGATCATATTCAGATGTAAAAGTTAAATTAAGAACATAAAATAAGAAGGAAATGTAATTACATAATATTAACATTGTCAAAACATTAATACATAAACAAGCCCAGCTTTGTGGGATGTTAAAATGATCTTTGAAAGAAAATACGAACAGTTGTGATAATATCTCATACATAGATAAGAAGACAGAAGAATAATAGCAATCAGAAGATATTCAGTCATTTTGAATAAAAATTCAAATATTATAACAATGGGCTTAAGTTATGAATAGCCAATGAGAGTCAAACCGTTGCCATAACAACCCAATGTTATTTATGAATATTCCGTTAGAAACTGTTAGTCCATTATTGAAGCTCAAGATGAAGAGACGCCAAGCTGTAAATGACTCAAATTTTAATTTAAAACAATAAAAAGTAATCCAAATTTTAATAACATGAACAAGTAAGAAGATGATGAAGAACTAGTCCACCCAACCGAGGCCACAGACCAGATTATTAAAATCCAAATTAATAAATTTCGATCAACTTATCCGAAAAAGACGCCAGACGTAATTAAATTCAAAAATGATGGAAGATTGATGACTAACGATGACCCAACCTAGTTCAACTGAATGACGCTACACCTTAATTCAACTGATTTGATAAGTATTGCTGAATTACCCGAATTTACGTAATAAATTCTTTTTAATTTTTTCTCACAACACTTATAACTCTCACTATAAACTAGTGATCTAATTTCTTTCAAGGATTAATTAAAAATAAAACACTAAACTTATATGAAACTAGAAAATAACCTGTAAAGAAATTACTAACTTTGGACATACACTTTTTAACACTTCAGGAACAAATTGTAATTACACCTTATAGTATATAAGTACCAGTAATGTAAGGTAGTGTACTTTATTGTAATCAAATTGATATTTTTTCATAAACCACAAGAATCCAGATTCATTGAGCGAAATTAAGAATAAACATTCAGTAAACGCCGTGTCTAAATAAATCGTTCAGAATCGACTTCGCCTACCTTGGGATATAATTGTCTTTTACTGCCGGAGCAATTTGTTTAATAACAATATATAATTTTGTATAATAATGAATAACAACTAATCACAAGTTAATAAACTAGTACAGAGTTGTAACTACTGTTCTTTATTTCATAGGAAAGTGCATTATATGATTTGTGTATTTTAGCGACGAGTGGAAGTGACGGTAAGCGCTCGACATCGGAAACTCGGCGAACTACCAGCAAGATTAATAAACTCGCACGTGGCGGGAGTAATTTGAATTCACCATACCATCATAGAACGAACGCTCGATAGTCCTATTTTTTAATTGTTTTCAGATTAAACAATTTGGCGCCACCCGGGAAATATAACCACATAGAAAAGAACAGGTAAGGTTCCCACTCACGTGTACTGGTAATTCGTGAGATCGCGACGGACATCGTCAGCATAAACCTAAAGTAACGACTACATCGTGTGAGGCGAACACACGATACAAACATCTACAAAGACGACATAAGAGTCTTAGCATAAGTCTATGTATCAACCCCTGCCTGAGGTATGATAACATACGAACACACGTATGAGATTGTGGTGGGTTACCCTGCTGGGCCCATAAAACGTAACGCACCACATACACCAGAAACAATGAAAATACTTACTGCTACCTATGTCGCTTTACACAAAATATGATTCCCTTAAAATAGCCTTAATGTCTAACGTAATTAGCTAAGGCGGGGGAGTGTATGAAATTAAAACTCAGTACAAGCGGCTAGTGAGCAGAGTCAAAGTGTACCCGTTTATTTTAGAACAAAATAAAACCCAGAACATTATATAATTTGTGTTTCAGCCAGAGAAAGGTGAATTACTGAGTCGACCATATACAGAATAAATTAAATGCCCAAAAATCGCAACATTCAACTATAACACAATTCAAACACTAGATTAACCAGTTACAAAAATTCCCCATTAGCATCAGTTAAACATGGGCGAAATCTTTAAGAATTCAATGTTTGCATAAGTCAATGCTAGTTTACAATGTCTAATATGTACCATACAAGCTATGATTCGTTCATTACATTTCTTAACACCCTTTTTGTAAAGTCCTTGCAAGATACAAGTTCATATTGCACAAAATAATAAATTTACTGCGTCTTCCTTTCAATTAGTAATCTGGTAACTGGAAACTGCAGGTGAATATAACTAATGAAAATAATGTTACTTGAACACGTGAGTGGCGTTTGCTGCTGGCGGCCTGCTGCCTCCAGTCACACCGTGCATAAGCCGGTCATGGAAAGCCGTGTTTGTGCGCTATTCGTACGTATTCTTGAAAGTGTGAAGAAAGTATGCGACAAATCGATTCTCTCACACTTGTGGGCCCATACGTGGAACCAAGCTTTACTGAAAGTTCCAAACTCTTTAGTATAGGTTGCCAGCTACTACACGTACATGTTAAGTCACACAATACACAATTTGCAAAATTTACAAAAGTACAGTTATAACAATTCTTAAAATTACAAATCAAATTCCATAACAAGTGACAAATGCTAAAATTTACACATCTTTCATTTTCTTTAAACTAACTGGCTGAAACTTGGTTTTTTCTCAAGGCTAACTATTACAAATGAATACATCATGGTAGATTATAAGTTACAATCTTTTACAAAATACAAGTTTTTATTTTACAAACGTTACAGATGAACACAGTTTGTCACCAGCATTGATTTATGAAATTTAAGATACTTAGAAAACATAATTACCTTTGTAATCGAGGCTTCCGAAATCGCTGCAAGTTCGGCAACGGGCGGCTCTGCTCACATGGCCGGTCTGGTGCTCGACTGACAAGAATTAACGAACCGAACGGCTTGGTTAGTAAAGGGCGGGGGTTGACGTCAGGGAATGCTGACCAAAGTACAAATAATTCTCCGTCGTGCGACTATTCAAACTTATTTTAACTAAATCTGTATTAACGCTTGTTGCATTTGGCAAGGGGCACCGAATAACTGCAACAGAACTCCCCCCCCCCAAAAGACAAGCGTCGGGTGCACAATGACGTTTGTCCAAGGTCAAAGTCACCAAAGCAACTTTCAATATTCACAGAACATCCAGCTTCTTTCCACACACACTATTGATTAATGATGTTGGACTGTAGCGCCCATTTGCTTCCACAAGAACTGAAGTTTATTAGGGTGTAAACGCTGCTTACACCGTTCTTGCTTCAGTGTTATATAAAAATTCGGTATTACTGGTATCTGAGGACACCAGTAATCCTACTAAAATGATTCATACGCCCTTAATACGGTCTATCATCCCATTCGATGGTAGCCGCTGTTCCATAGTTATGTTGATTCCCCTGATTCACCCCCTTTTAATTTCTAAGTTACACCAATTTCAAAGGCAACCAACCATGGTCAGTGTACAATAAGTCTGCCCATAACTGGTTGTCAACCAAAACCACGGTCTGGGCTGGTAAGGCCGGGACCGCCCAAAATGTGGGAAATCGCATTTAAACATACAATACATGTTTTATATCTACATTTATATATATCACCCTTAAATAAATACTTTATGTTTCACATGATAAACATAATACAACATAATAAACACTCAACATGAACATTATCAATTTTCATGATTAAACATTTTAACTGTTTATCTTGCATTATCACTTCAACTTTGACTTTCTATTGAACCTTTTAATAATCAACCGTTAATTATTTATAATTTATTACAATTAAATTCTCCAAACAATTTAAATTTATTACCAACATTCATCTTATCAACATTTAATTTATTAGCTCCTTTCAAATTAATTACTTTAATTATCAAATTGCTTTGATTATTTTAACAACATTCCCAACATAACCTTACTACACAACTACATTTAACATCAACACAAAAGTATATACAATCTATATTATTATCTGTTATTGTTTACCACAAATCACTTCATAATTCAGTCCATTTCAAAACCCACTCACATAGTTAAACATTCATGAACAATAAATATTTACCCTCCATCATCAAACAATAATCTTGTCTTACGTATACACAATTCATTTTTAATTAAGTACATTTTGTTACTACCATCAATATAACAACTATTTGCTTCTTCCAATGGTTCCATTACCCTATTACAATGTTTTACAGGATTACTCCACATTATTATCAAATCATATATCATGTTAGCTTTAGTATTTTTATTCCAGTTTCTGTAAGTATTTTGTCAACCCCAGGTAAGTTATGATTTCATCATCATCACAGTTATCTACTGCTACACCCTTTACACCATAAGGTAAGCGCTTGTTATCATCGTTATCATCATTTTCATCTACTACTGGTGTACTGATTACTTCACATGGTAAGCCTTTTATATAATCAACTCTCTCACTATTTATTCTCTCTATTAACTCTTTATAATCTCTCCTCAACTTGAACAACTCTATCTCTCTCACTCTCTCAAAATCGCTTACACAACCCGATCTTACTTTCTCTCTCTCATTCCATGCAGAGGGCACTACAACATCATAAAAACACCTCCTGGCTCTTCCAGGACAACTACAAAAAATTAAGGGACTACTTTGAGACCTTTCGTCTCCGATTAAGGGACACTTACCCTTCAAAAACATCCGTGAAAACTCTCTTTCACAATATACCTGGGGAAAATTTACCCTCTGCCCCATATTTCTACTTAAACTCTCTTCGTACTCCTTTTATAACTCATGAACACTTATTTCTACTCCTTCACTACCCCCTACTCCCATTACTCTCTCATTATCACTATTATTTTTTTCTGTATCACCCTTAGATACCCCTTTTTCAACTATCTTACCACTATTACTTGTTAATTCATTTTTATAACTATCACTTACCTTGTTAATTATTTCTTCATTATTTTTCGTCATTTTATCATCATTATTTATATTGTCATCTGTTACTTCGTTATTCTCATTTTCACTCAACTTACCTGTATCTGTTCTCCACATTCCCATCCTCTCAATACTTTGTTCTAACTCGCTAAATTTAATTTCAAATGTCTCATTGGTTTTCTCAAAACTTTTATTAATTTGCTTTATTTCGTCTCTAATATCATTAAAATTAGATTTCATAAAATGAAACAGGTCGTCTATTGATACCTTTTCTACTCTACTGACCGTAGGTGTCGATTCAGCACTCGCTTTGCTCATAATAATCGATTCTGTCAAACTATTTTCTTTATTGATATTTATCTCAGATTTATTCTCTGCATTGATTTCAGTTAAGTCAGTTATGCTGACTTCATCGTTAGTATACTCCATTTTATTACTTCTTACTTATTTATGACATACATAAACAAATTATATAACCTTACAACATGCGTCTATTTAGACGTAACTAAAAAATGTATTTATTTACCTCCAACAACCCGCTCTGCTCTCCAACACAGGCCCACATTTACATAAATAAATTTTATTTAAATGTCCCTGTTCGACGCGCCAATTGTAATGTTATTTTATTTTCACTACTTTACTTACTTTTTTGACATTGTTTACAAACAAAACAGTTGTGGGCTATTTCTGCTTTCGGACGCCATCTTTAACTACTGCCAACTTCGTAATTTCACGCTTACCTAGGTCCAAAGTTCGTTTGAGCGAGTTGTAGAGCAGATTGGTTATTGGAAATAAATAACTCATTTACTTGTCTCAAATCAATCTGATTTTATTAAATGAGAATCCAATTCATAAATCTTTTTCAAAAAACGCTGAACATTCCTTTCAATCTCATCATTAAATACAAAAAATATTCCTTCTCCCTCCCTTACACATTTAGTTTTAGTAATATTCTCAAAAAAAATTAAAAATAACTAGACACATACTTAAATTTATCTTTTGCAACCAGCGCTTCATTCACACACACACACACACTTTCATACCGTACATATTTTTGACTTCTCCCCACTTTGAGCTCATATTTTTTCTAACTATATATAGATATTTTTTTAAATGGTCATCTCCTTTTTAATTTTGAAAATTCTTCGTTTACTCTCCCTGTTTGTTACTTAGCTTGTCTTTGTCCAAAGCAGTCCAGCCTCCTTACATATTTTCCGTCACTCCGCATATTTCCTCTTTCACTATTTTACACCAAAACTGTTACTTCATTTAAACTATTTTAAAAAACTGATTTCTTTCACATTTTGTTCTATTTGGGCGTGCCCGAAATTCTGTGACCGCTCGGCACAAGAGTGTAAATTTTAACTGGGACGAGTAAACTTGGTCAAAAGTCTGAGCTGGAGGGGCGATCACATGGTCTCGTTTTATTGTTTTCTTGTATTACGTCGACAGATTCCAAGGCGGTGCTGACCTGCCTCACATTCCAAAGTGAAATAATCAGCTGTATCACGCTTGGCCCCTGACGTCATATAGCGTGACTCCAATTTGCACAAAGTTCAAAGATCAATTGTCTAAAAATAACTGTCTTCCGCTGTTAACTCGTTGACCTTGACTCCAGATCGTATACATTGTTTTTACCCCAATAACATTTACAAATAAAACTTTACATTTTCAATATTTCTCAGGGTGGGTTTTACCTGTTGTAACGGTACGAAATTGTAGGGCCAAGTTAACAATTCAAAATTATATTTCCCATGCAGTCATTGTTCACCTTTATAGAACCTCGAGTTAGTCGACCAAGTATGCAGTGTTTATTACAAAACAAAACGTCTATGTTTTGTCTCCGCACTCAAGCAGCGTAGACAGATTGTGAAATAACACCTAACTTTGCATCAGCCGTGAATCACGGAAGAAAGTAATGTAATTCCATATTGCACCAGGTGGCAAAATATTGCTAAATCTTACGCCTACGTTATAGCGCTCTTTTAACAGCACCAATGGGAGCCCAGTCTCACGATCACGTGACCAGAAAAAAACTCTGTGTGCTCAGCCTTAGCAGTACTGAGTTCAGTTCCATTGCACCTAATGGCCGTGCGGCCAACCTAAAAAGATCTAAGTGCGAAAAAGTTACGTCGGCCGACTTAATATTAACATACAGTGACGTTAAATCAAACTAGTGAACTCATCATCAACAGTTATAGGAGTGTGTACAGACTAAAAAAGCAGTCAACTAATGAAAAGTGATCAGTGCTCGTACAACTGAAGTTACGCGGACCGATATCATTATTAGACTCGAACAATGAGTTTGTAATCAGTAACTTCAGAGATAAAATTATAAAGTGATTTTCGAAGTGAGAAAAGAAAAAATGCACATCTCCGGTTGAAGCGAAGCCACTACCCGGATGAGTACCATATTATTATTATTATTTCAGAATTTTAATTACTGTATGGTAATATTTATTTACTGACACTTTTTAAACGAGATCTCTAAGGGAAAGATAAAAACATGTAACAAACGAAAATAAACGTACTGATTCATTATAAATATTAAATATATAAATAATTTGTTACAGTTCAATAGATGGCATAGTAAGAAATGTTTAGGTTAGTAATTAGTGTGATTCCATAAGACCATATTCATAGGTCTGAAGACCAATTAAAACATTTTGATTGTGGTTAAAATGAGCTTAAATAATTTGTTTAATAAACCATAAGAAATTCGTTTAAATACAAATTGTGTTATATTTAACCGTCCTTACTGAATAATCCTTTCTGCAGCAGTTTCGTCTGTACGACTCTGGAATAGAACCCTAAGGTAAGAGTTAATTATTAATTTGAATTAATTGAGTAGTTTCACTGTACCGTTACAAGAAACAGTTGCAAGAACACAGTACCGCAGAATTGGGTCTCCTACGAGGTGAGCTTAATAAACAAGTTACTAAAATATCAGAGGTACAAGAATCAATGACATTAAAAATAGCTGAAGTAGAAAAATCTGTCTCGAGTGTTGAAGAATCGATGTCTACAAAAATATCTGACGTAGGAGAATCCATGTCAAATAAAATAGCTGAAGTAGAAAAATCTACCTTGACTGTGGAAGAAACTGTGTCAACAAAAATATCTGCAGTAGAAAACTCAATGGCAAACATAAGAGAACAAATTAAAAGTGAAGTTGAGCAGTGCCTGAAAATGCAGCCAAAACAACTTTGTGAACAAACTGTACCAATGATAAAAACAGAAAAAGACGCAGAAAATAAGTCAATAGGGAAAGTCACATTGCCTGCAGTAGGGACAGTTCATGTCAAAGCTCCAACCTTTGACGGAAAAAAGTCACTGGGCAACGTACCTCCGCCAATTTGAAGCTGCTGCGTGCACAAATAATTGGACAGAGAAAGACAAGGCAGTCTCACTCGTTCTCGCATTAAAAGGACCTGTGGCAGAACTACTACAGAAAGTGCCACCTGACAGCCAGAACATCTATGCCGAGTTGATAAAAGTTCTAGAATTACGCTACAGTGATAAACATTTGCGAGAGGTGTACCTCGCTCAGGTGAGAACAAGATGACAACGTTCCGGGGAGAGTCTTCAAAAGTTTGAAGCAAGTATCGACAGATTGATTAGATTGGCCTATCCTGAAGCACCAGAAGACTTCTGAATAAGGTTTGCGGTGCAGACATTTATTGATGGCATCAGAGATTGTGAACTTCAGCAAGTGTTACGAATGGCAAGACACCGAAATAGCTCAGAAGCTCTTGTTCACGCCCTAGAGTTTGCAGCTGCCAAGTCAGCGTCCCGCTACATTAATGGGTTTGTGCCATCACATTGCAGTCAGAAGATCCCTGTATCACATTGCAGTTACGATGGGTGCAGAAAAACAATGTTGTCGAACAAACAATTCAAAAGTTCAAGAGAGTCGCAACGATCTTTCGAACCAAAGGATAAAGACAGAAGACCGAAGTGTTACAACTGTGGAAAACGTGGTCATCTACAGGTAGACTGTTGGGAGAAGAAGATACCGAGAGAAGAGAGTGATCGCACCAATTGGAGAAGTAAAGCCCCAGAACAGCACAGTTTCCATGCTACATAAGACCAGTAGAAACTTGATTGTTAATGGATTTGCGGAAGGTAAACCAACATCATTTACAGTTGACACGGGCGCAACAGTATCCATTGTGCACCCTGACTTAGTCAGCAACCGCCAGCCTCTAATTAGCTCTTGTACAATACAGACTGTGACTGGAAGCCCCGTCAAGGTGCTAGGAAAGGTAGACGTACGTGTACGCCTGGGTCTTCTCGAGTTTAGCCACCAAATGCTCGTTGCAGACATTGTCGATGAAGTGATTCTTGGCACGGACATTATGAATGCCTACGGATTTGTTGTGGACTTAAGAGAGAATGTCCTGAAGGTTGGCCAAGAGAATATAAAGCTTTGCATGGCTAAAATGACAGGGTCTACCAACCATTCAATTAAGCGAGTGGCATTAGTCGAAGAAAAAGTGAACAGGTCTGGTCAAGAGGAACCCTCCCTATTGCAAGCGGAAATGGAGGCAGAACTAGCAGAGGAAATACAAATAAGTGTAACAACAAAAGAAGTGATTGGAAAGCCAACTATGGGTATTGAGACAAAATTCTTGCTTGTTCCTGAGCTGATAGAAGCGCCCGAGGGAAAAGTGGCTGAAGATGAGGTTACAAAGAGGTTGTTGACGAGAACCAAACAGACTGGGACAAACGTATACCACTATTCCTCATGGCGTATAGATCATCAGTACACGACACAACCGGCATGACTTCAGCAAAATTGGTGTTTGGGAGGGAGATTCGTCTTCCTGGGGACTTAATATTCGGATCACCTGAGACTCAGTCCCAAGAGCCGCAGAACTATTCCTCGCAATTAGAAAACCAACTGCAAGAAATGAATCGCTTGGTAAGAGGATGGCTGAAGATTACCAGTGATAAAATGAAAACTCGGTATGACATTCGCAGCAATAGTGTGGGTTTCCAAGAAGGAGATCAGGTCTGGTTGTTCAATCCAAAGCGGCGCGTCGTGGTCGCTCACCTAAGCTTCAGTCTAACTGGGAAGGACCCTACACTGTGAAAAAAAGAATTAACAATGTTGTTTATCGGATTCAACAGGAAGGACAGAGAAAGTTCAAGGTCGTCCACCTAGATCGCCTGGCTAAGTACAACGTTAGAGACGGTTTGCCAGTTCGGGACAAACAGGCTTAAGGAGGAGGCAGTGTTACGACATCACAGAACAATCTACGTGTTTATCGAACGTTCCAGAGAGATCCAGAATGTAAGCGTGTGGCATACGTGCTTGTAGACGCATTTTGTGAGAATTTTCTCGACTGTGCCGGGCTTTGCTCGGGTGCTTGGACTGTGTCAAGGCCGTAGTTAATTACGTAGTTCACACAAGAGATAAGACGCAGTTTTGAAGCGTCTGGTGTATGAGCGGGACTATAAATACATGGCGGTAGCGGCCTTAGTTTTCAGTATTAGAGCGAATTATTGACTGTGCGGTTCGAGAGTTATTCTCGGTGATATTACTGAGCGCGTTCAAGTGGTCATTAGTTAAGTGTTGTGTTTTATAATCAGACGGTATTGTAATACGGTTGTTTTTAATATTAGTGACATTTTAATTGCGTGTGAACAATTTTTATTTGATTTGTTGTAGTAGACTGTGTTGTTAATTACGAACTGTTTTACTATAAAAATTAAAGCTGGTGATTTAGCGACTTAATTGGCGTCTTGTACTTATTTTGTCTGTACCTACGATGATCGAGTAGACCGTCGTAACAATATTATTCAGTATACAATTAATAGAGAACATTCCTGCAGAATGATAAATGACTAAGTAACCAGAATTAAACCAAACAATACCACATTGCAATAGCAGGGTTGTGACGGTCTTAGCTTATCGATTTAATGTTTTAGATTATTTTTTATAAGTGTTTGTGATTTAAGAAAACAATATCAAACATTTTCTTCTGATCAAGCTAGCCTGTCTTAATATTTCTTCTGGTAAAACTTAAGTCTTATGTTGTCGACTTATTAACATTGTTTCTTGGATTTTTCTTTTATTTTTTTTATCAATCTTTCTTATTACTACACAGAGCTGAAAAATAACAAAAGTGCCTATGTAACTCCTAACATGCAGCACTTAGCTGTTCCAGGTGTTTGAAGATCATCCTGTGTGGCAGAATTATGTAATGCTCGAGGTAATTCAAGATGCCCACTGTGTCACTACAATGAGGTATAAATATTGCATTTTGAAGCAGCCAAGTTCACTTAGACCTGATGATATTACAAGTTGGTTCATAGTGATTGTTGCAGTTTAGTGGAAAGTGATTATTGTGTTAATTAGTGCAAAAGGTGACAAGGTCGTATAGTAAGGTGACATTTATTGTTGTTTGTTGGGAAAAATTTATCTTGAATTATTGTATAAGTGTGCCTTTGTTGATTTCTAACTGTTGTTTCCATTTAAAATTATAATTAGTGATTTCATCTGGTTCTCAGTATTCTGTTTCCACTGTACAATACGACAATCCGTGCAACTGTTGTAACAATATAAATCTTTGGAGAGATTTACTCTGCATCTTTGGAGTTGAAAGTTATGAGTGATTCCACATAAGTATTTAAAATGTTCCTTTGGATATACTGACCAACTTTGTCTTGATACTTATCACTGTGTTGAAATACTTTTGCTTTTTCCGTAGTTGAGCTCCAGCAACTATTCCTTTGTATATCTCTTATGAAGACTGATAATAATATAAACAATAAATAATGCAAAAAGAAACATTAAAGGAGACAAAATTATAAGAAAAAACAAAGATTTTTCTATAATTTTCTAAACTGATGACATGACTCAAGATTCAGGGTGTAACAATCAAAAATATTAATGTGGCCTGACATTTTTGGCGTTTCTTTAATCACCAAACAGTTGTCAAAATAAAATATCTGAAACACTGGATTGAGTAAGCCAAGACGATCATAACCCTGCAAATGGAGAGTGGTATTTTTATATAAAAAGACAATTATTCAAAGAGGGGGATGAACCATGGCAAAATGAAGTCTATTCTGAAGAGCCAGAATCTCATGACTGCCTTAGGAGCAATTGTTGTGGGAGGGCAGGAGTGAAATGGTAACTGGACTATGAACAAAATTTAGAAGCAGAATTAGTTTGCAAAACTGTGGCATCAGTTGGCCTTCAAAATTGTGTTAAATTTTTTTTACAGTACATGAAAAATAAAGTAATCGACAATTGTCCATTAGCTTAAAGAGCTTCAAGGTTCAAGGCCTCTGGTTCATAAGAGTAAACTTCAATTAACTAAGATGGTATTGAACATATCAGTAAAATGGTGGATATTTTTTCATATTACTTTTCAAACATAATTGTAATTAATAATAGTATTAATTGAAATAAATAAGTTATTAAGTTTTCTAAACTTAAATATGAAATAATTGGTAATTTTATTCACTTATCAATCTTATTTATTTAGTTTGGTTATAAAACTTATATGAATTAATTTTTGTTACAGGGCCATACAAGAAAAAGCTAAAATGTATATACTGAAAATGAAATCTATGTTGCAAGTTAATTATTCTTTAAAGGAAGAGGTACCACTGAATGACATATGTCAGCAGCTTGATATGGTGCAATTAACATAAAGAGGATTGACGTAGATCTTTGCATTTGTATTTGACTCAGAAGTAAGTAAAAACTGAAATCATATATTTTAACAGAAATTTAGTGTTTAATATTTACCATAAAGAATAATTTACTTGTTACATGATTATCACACAACATAAGTAATTTGCTATTAATTAAGTAAAGTAAAATGTGTAGTGGAGACAACTTACATTTTTAATTTTATAAAGGACAGTCATCTATATAATCATGTAAACTCCTTTGTAACAGTTTCCAAGGATTGAAATAAAATTATATTTTGTGAGATTAAGTCTTAAGAGATTGAAATCCAAACTACAGTTTATATATGTACAGCAATTACAGTGCATTTTACTTTTACATCATGTAGGTATTGTTAAGACCATTTCTAAGGTAAATTAAAATATTCAACATAAACAGTTTGATAAAAATAATTGTATTTATTATGTTAAAAAAAATACTGTTATGGTTCTGAAAGTTGACTGAAACCTATTCTGTAGAAACTATAGACACCAATGGATTTTTATTAATTGTGTCATTTGTTTTATAGGATGTTTTATGTGACTTGCCCAAAAAATTTCAATAACTCACGTGTGGTTCATAACTAAGGTCAAGAATTTTCACTAAAAAAGATGTGTAGAGGTTTTTACTTAAGGATCATTCCATGTTAGATTTTTATGAAAATTGGCAGGTTTTATCCTTTCACATAGATGAACAACATCTGATGAAAATTGGCAGGTTTTATCGTTTCACATAGATGAACAACATCAAATTTTTCCTTATAACTTTTATTATAGTTTCTTTATGGTTTTTATTTTATGGTCATTTAAAGTTTATATAAAAATAGAGTTTTTCATCCCCCTAAAATAAGCTCTGAATTTGAAGATTTGTAATAAAAAATGTGTAATTCTCAAACTACTCAGTCAGTCTTTATTAAAATTTTCAGTATTATCAAAGAAAGTGAGTTTCAGAAAAAAGTACTCAGTGTTTAAGACTCTTTATTAGGAAACAACAAATTTTGTTCTAGTAATTTTTATAATTTTTGTAAGGAAAAAGTTTTCATTCAAATAAATTATCCACAAAAGGGAATGGTATAATTAAGTAAAACTTATTCCTCTGATAATCCTTAAAATGTGTTCATTCAACTCTAGAAAGAAATTGATGGCTTTTTCACTTCTTGCAAGTGAATATAATTAATAAATAGATTTGTATGAATCTTGCTGCTTTGTCAATCTTAAATATTACAGTTTTACTTGGTACTGATACAAGGTGATGGCTCTTCTTACACTTCTTTATGGGTCTGAGAATTGGACTTTAATGAAAGGTCAGGCCAGTCGTATCCCTGAAATGAGATTCTCAGGCACGTGGCAGGGTATACTCTCCATGATCGTAGAAGAAACACAGATATACGGCAGGAACTGAATGTTATGATATACTCGACAGGATCGACCAGTATTGGCTGAATTGGTGGGAACATCTTTGCCAAGTGGATGACTGCCACATCCCCAAACAACTATGGAACTATAAGCCAAGGGGACGGAGAGGTGTGGGATGTCCGAGGAAGCGCTGGAGTGACCAGCTGTAATATTTGCCTATTTGAGACCGGAACAAACCGTTCTTGGTTTAAACCTTGAGGATGATGATGATGACTTGGTATTGAGAGCATATCTCTGCAAGTATAAGAATTTTTACAGTGTCATATCATAAAAATTCTTATCCTTCCATAGGTATGCTCTTGGTACATAGTAATGTTCTAATTTTCAAGTCTATTTTGTTCCTCTGTGTCATTCCAATTTTTCTAAAGTAAATGGGTAAGAAAAACTGCTAGGGGTTCAGTAATGTAGTTTTATTGTTTATAATGTGCAGAGAAATTAGTAAATTACCTCGAAATAAATACTTGTATCAACTGTGTCATTTATTTATTCTTACAAAACACAGGAAAACAGATCTTCATTTCTTAAGAGTAGTAAAATTGCCTTAAAAATATAAAAAGCAAAGATTTAATACACGTATATTTTGATTTTGACTTCACAGTTGTATCATAAAATTTGTTTTACAAATTATTATTACACATTATTATTGTATGCAAAAAATTTAAATTTTGTAAATTAATGATACAGACTTGCATTAACATAAAAACAAGTTTAATTTATGAATAATTTTATATAGCTTATCTAAAATTAATTAGGTTAACTCAAGTAAATAATTATCTATTGCTGTACATTAAAATATGTAATTGCTTTTTATATAAAATTTTACTTTCTTATTTTGTAGAAGAGCTTCCATTCGGGTCATTCTGTTCTCAATTTTTTTATAATGTCTATTGTAAAAGTATATGTTCTGCCATTTATTGTTTTTGGTGTATCAACAACAGCAAACACATGAGAAATGGTATATGTCAGAATATTCTCAATATTTTCACCAAAAAACAATGAAGGTTGGATAAAGAAATTTGACTGTAACATACCACCTTCTTGGTTTACTTCAGTCATAAAGCTTCTTTGCGTCTGTGATATATTTTTTTTTTGAGGTTATATGTCAAACTAGGTGTGTTACCAGCTCACAGCACCGATTCTTCTACAGTGCCTGAAGAGTTTACTGGGTTATTATTGTGGAAGCTTCTGGTACCAGAAGTGTACACAGGGACTGTTTTCAGAGTAGATTTAGTCAGATCTTTCCCAATTTGCGCCAACAAGAATAAAGCCACTGATCCACCCCACACGTTTTAGAGATCTAGTCAGGTCTACAGATTCCGTGGAACTTAAGTAAAAACTGACAACCGAGTTTGTTTTGCAAAAATTGAAGAAATCAATAATTATAATCCGTTTTTCCAAGTGAATTTTGAGTACTTCGGAAACCATTAATACATCATTTTGTAGATCTTCTGATATTAAACAAAATGATGAAACAGTTCTGAAAAAAGTAAATATTTTCTCAATAATATTCCTACGGTGTATTACTACAGCATGAACCATGTACATGATTCAGATGTTCAGTGGTTGATGAACTGTCCTTCTGCGTTTTAAATAATGAAGAATGAGATTTTGCTATACAAGAGTGAGGAATGAGATTTTCTATTTTGTTAGCCAGATCTTAAATGAAATCATTAATTGTGGATGTACATTTTATCATCTGTGTCCTCTAGGTTGAAACCCATTCAGAATATTCAATAGAGTAATTGTCATCACATTCTTCAATTTTTGTTTCTAAAAATGTTAAAACTTTTTTTTTTAAACAGCTAATGCAATGCCTGAGCATACACTCTGCGTGTTTCATCACATGTAAGGAACTTTGTGATATTCTTGTAAGATCCTTCAGCATGTGGTGCATAAATCAGTAATCATACATACACCCACTGAGTGAGTGCTGCTTGCTCCACCTAACACACACCACTTTGGTTACAAAGAAAACATTTTTAAAATCCCACCTTAACATTAGGATGTTCCTGTGTAAAATTGATGTACAGTTCAAGTAGGTTACATAAAATCAAGTGCTTCATAATACAAGTTTTCCATCCTTACAATATCTTTAGTTCCAGGCAAAATTCTTGATTACTAATCATGCTCATACAAACATTTTACTAAACTAACAGTTTCAGGATTAAGTTTTTCCATTTATATGATCTGGTTAGAATAGATATATTGACCCCTTCATTTTTTTTTCTGATCCACATAAGAGAAGCAGGAATCATTAAAATCTGAATTTGCTTCTGTTATTTTTAGTTGTTCTTTCACAATATCAACAAACCTATGGGTATCAGCTGCATTTTCTTTAAACTCTTTTTACATTCGACTGTCCTGTACTGATAACTCTACTTCAGGTACATTTTCAATTTTACATTTAACATTTTCCTTTAATTTTTTTTTAATTTCTCACACCCATACGATTGTTTGTAGTGATCATTTAGTGCATGTAATTTAAATGGGGAGCAACTGACTTCAGTAAATAATGAATTTAATGTATCAATTATTTTCTGCTTTTCTAAGTCCTAATTTCCTGAGGGGTCAGACCTGTGTAATCATGAACATCTATATCTACAACACTTTCAACATTACTATCACAAATGTCACTTTTTTTCTTTTTAATAAAATGTTTCTACATGAAGAACAGTTTATGTCCTGATTTAACCTTATATCTTTTTAATAAGCCTTTACAATGGTTAATGCTAACTATGCAAAGTGATTTTTAACAGATCTTTTATGTTTTTAGATTGGATCATAACATATTTCCTGCAGAAATTCAGACTGTTTTGAGAAGAAACTCGTGTGGTGTAGTCTATTCTTAATTTTAATAGACTGTTATTAACATCATCTATAGCAGCTACGTTTTCTTTCTAAACCTTTTTTAGATACACAAGTGATTTTTTGTCACATCCAGTCAGTTACCTGTCCCACACATTTTGTTTCATCTGTGTTCATATAAGATATATAAACTAACAACACTCACACTTATATAAAATATATTGAACTTTACTGTAAAATTTTATAGAAGTAAAATGGTCTTATAGAAAAAAAGTGATAAATACACACAAGATTGAAATATAAAATTTACATCACTATATCAATATGAAATATTAAATAAATTCACTAATGTTATATCCATGAGGAATACTGACACCAAGCATCCTGTTGCTGCTTGTGAGAGATGGATTTCTGTTCAGTGATATTGAAATTTTTAGGAGTGATTTATCATCAAGCTCTTTTGTTTTTTAAATTACTTTCAAATTTTCTTTGCAGTGCTCTAGATCATTACCACAATACATAATTAAAATATACTTAAGTATCATCTGGATGTCTATAATACTTGATCATTAAGAAGTTCTGTATCTGTTCTATTTAATATTAAAATACAGTATTAGATTGTGTAACGGTACGGAATTGTGAGCCACCCCAGTTTAATTTCATATTAATTCAAATCATCATTTTAAGCACTTTCCAAATTGCCAGACTTTCACCTGTAAGGAGCCTCCAGTACAGCAATGCAACATACATACAGTCAGCCAAAACAATTGCCAGACGCATTGCGTAACCGCCAGTAGCAGCCTTGTGACACAGTCCAGTCTGCTGTGTGTCATCAGAGAGAGTGGTAATAAGCAGCATACAGTGCAGATAAAAATTACATAGTGGCCTCGGGTGTAAGATAGGCCATAGTTAAGAGTCGGCCTATCTTTTAAAATACTAAAACTAGTATAAAAAACAGTATAAAACGCGGCCAGCCTAAGCGAGCTAAGTGTTCGAAAATTTATGTCGGCCGACAAAACAAAACGAAATGCTATTTTAAAGTGAACTAAAGTAATAGTGGCGCATCAACTTAATTTGAAATAAGCAATAACAGTACCGCGGTTAAACAGTAAAAAACTAAATCATGGTGTGTTAAACAGTGCATTCACAGCAGAGGTGCAAAACAGCGGAGTTCTTCAGACGTTAAGTATTAACTGAGTTTTAACCAAGATTATTTTACCTTTTTCCCCAGAGTATAATTCAACATAAATAAATTGTAAATCTAAAATGTACATCAGAGATCTCAAAGTGGGGTTTAATAGAACGATAAAATCAAAGAACGAATGTGTGAGAGTGGGTAGCTAAAGCACGTATTGGTTCATTGCAAATAGCAAATAGTTGGGGTATACCATAGTTGTAATAAGCTAGGTAATTAAGAAATATTTTATTACTATGTTTGATTTCACAAATTGTTGCTCATTCTACAAGTATTTGCTCTAAATGTCATGAAAGAGAGACGAAGTAATTATTTTGAATAATAAATCGGAGGCAATTTGTTTTAGCACAAACGGTGTATTTGATCTTTGCCTATATCAAATCCAAATAATCCTTTTTGCAGCCGTTTTCGTCTGAAAGACCCTGGAATATAACCCTAAGGTAAGAGATAATTATAATTTAATTTAATTGAGAAGTTTCATTGGCGCCCGAACAGGGACACGAGTATAGGTTACAACCTATATTCGCCAGACCTAATTAAGCTGCAGAACGGGTTATTTGGGAGTGAGGGCGATATTGTCAGTATAAGTATATAAAGCGTGTATAAGTAAACACTTGAAAACATGGAAAACATTATTGATTTAACTAGCACTATTGCTGAAAAACAAATAAAAACAATAATAACCGAAACGGTAGTAAATGAAAATATGTCAACTGAGTCGGCCAATAAAGGCGATTCAGGTATTCAGACAGAGTCACTGTCAATCAGTGACAGTAATGTAAACGAATCTGTATTAATTAATGAGAGGGGAGCAACTTCCACCCCTATTACAATTAAAACAAATATAAAAGACAAAGAAATGTCAATGAATGACCTATTTAACCTTCTCAGTAAACGATTTGATAGTGATTACGCTAAATTTGAGGAACAGAAGAGTGATTCTGATATTAAATTCAATACAATTCATAGCAAATTCCATGAGTTAAAGGGTGATATAAATAATATTGACCAAAAATTTGATAAGCGTTTATGTGAAATGAATAAACGTTTAAATGAGACGAATGAGTGTTTTAATACATTTAAAGAACAAATTGAGAAACAAATACAAAAGGTAACTGAAAATTTTGAGTATAAAACAGATGATAATTATAATGATATGTGTAAAAACGTGGTAGTGGAGAGCAAGATAACAAATATTAACAATGATATTGAAAGTGGTGATTTAACTGAGAATGTAGTAGTAGAGAATGATACACTGAATGATAGTAGTGATAATGAGAGTTTAATGGGATTAGAGGTTAATGAGGAGGTAATAGTTGTTGATGAGATGGAGAGAGTGTGTAAGGAGAGTTTAAGCGAATGTGTAGTGCAGAGGGTAAATTTTCCCCTTATTTGTGATGAACCAGAGTGTTCAAAATTGTTATTATTGAAGGGCAAGAGACCCTTATTAATGAAAGATTTGAGTTGTTTAATTTTGTTGAATAATTTTGTACCCTCTGCGTGGAATGATAAAAGTATGATATGTTGTTATGATGAGAGAACTTTAGATAGAGAATGGTGTATTGACAAAGAGACAGAATTGTATGAATTACAGAGAGATTATGGTGAGTGGAAAGAAATGTTAGAAGTATGTTTAAACAAGAGTAATTTACTGTATGATGAAAGAATAACTGACCCTATATTGGAAAGATTTACCGACGGAGACTTTACAAAGAATACTGATGTTGACCTGGTATATGATTATTATGGTAAAATGAATAAACTGAAATGTTATGGTTACTATACACTAGATAACCGTATACGGAATGTAAATAAAATTGAAAATTGTTATGTGAAACGCCGACTGATTTTTGACGATGGAGGTTGAAATTCATAAATGAACAATTTTAAATATGTTAATATATGGTAATGACCTAGCTGATTTTTTATATTGAAGTGTGACACAACTGAATAATTATTGTTGAAGAGTTGTAAATACATGTGTAGTGGAATTAATTGTATGTATTATAAAATGTTGAATTGTTTGTATGAAATAACATTGTTGTTAAATGTTTCAGAGGTTACACGGAGATATTGGTGTGTGTGTGTGGTGTGTATTTTGTATTCATGTCAATAAGTGGATTGTAAGTATAAAGTTCATAATACTAATCAGATAGAATAAAATGCTTACAGGTGTGAAAAAATGTTGACTCAATAATGGTATTGAGATAATATCATTAAATAGAAATTGTAATTAAAAGAGAAATAATAACTGAAAGGTGAATTAAAATAATATTTGGCTTAGATTGTAAGAAATGGCCATTGATAAATATGTTATCTAAAAAATTTATAAAGACTGAAAAGTACAGGTGTTAGTATGATGTAACCAGAGTGTTTAGACTATGAGTGCTGAAACTGAGAATGTTTATAACTGCTGTTTATGAAAACAAACCTGCCACATAACTGTTTATATAAACGGGTGTGGTATGTTGAGACTAATGTCTGGAGTCATGCTTGGTGACAAAAACAAAAAATGTTGTAGTCTGCTGAATCAGCATCTTGAGTAAAAGCTTATTGTGATAGAAAAGAATTGAAATTAAATTTTTACAGACAAAATAATAATGAGGCAATTACTGTAACTTTTGAGATTAATTGAATTAATTAAAGTAAATTAAATACAACTAAACTAATTTAGTAATAAAATTAATAGAAACAATGATTTTTAACAATGAACTTAACTTTATTTTCATTTAAATTCAAATTGGAATTATAAATTAAATGCTAATTGATGTCAATAATGATTAAAATATTATTTAATACTGACAACTGATGGAAAATGTTCAGGATGAGATAGTGTCTGGAAAATAAGATGTGTATATTACTGTCCATATAGATTTTTCATATGTTATGAATTTTTTATCCTATACATATATAGTAGTTAAGGATACCTTGTATAATCTATGTATCATTTTGGCTGGGCAATATTGTACGGGGAATATTATTCAATTTAACTGGAATTTATGTGTACCATTGTAAACCTATATTGTTTTATTAATACTATATTTTTTTTGGGTCTATAATATAAAATGAGCCAGTACGTTGTCAATGAACCAGTACGGTTAAGAGGAAACAAATCAGATGGGGGATATGGAGGGATGGAAAGCCGTTTGTCAATTTTTAATTACATGGTTTAAAGTCAGGCGATACTGGGACGGGTATCTGTTCGGTTTTTTGGTGTTGGGATCTCGAATAGAGAAGTCCAGTAAGATCGGATGGGTGCTGTCGCAGTCGCCAGACTAGGGGGGTAAGAACCCATGATGTAGTAGAGTGTTCAGGGGGGTTGCGGCGCCATATCCTCACTGATCCTCTTAGGGTTTAGGCAATAAGAGTTTGAACGCTTCGGCCTTCAACCTCTTATTGGGGGGGTATTGTAACGGTACGGAATTGTGAGCCACCCCAGTTTAATTTCATATTAATTCAAATCATCATTTTAAGCACTTTCCAAATTGCCAGACTTTCACCTGTAAGGAGCCTCCAGTACAGCAATGCAACATACATACAGTCAGCCAAAACAATTGCCAGACGCATTGCGTAACCGCCAGTAGCAGCCTTGTGACACAGTCCAGTCTGCTGTGTGTCATCAGAGAGAGTGGTAATAAGCAGCATACAGTGCAGATAAAAATTACATAGTGGCCTCGGGTGTAAGATAGGCCATAGTTAAGAGTCGGCCTATCTTTTAAAATACTAAAACTAGTATAAAAAACAGTATAAAACGCGGCCAGCCTAAGCGAGCTAAGTGTTCGAAAATTTATGTCGGCCGACAAAACAAAACGAAATGCTATTTTAAAGTGAACTAAAGTAATAGTGGCGCATCAACTTAATTTGAAATAAGCAATAACAGTACCGCGGTTAAACAGTAAAAAACTAAATCATGGTGTGTTAAACAGTGCATTCACAGCAGAGGTGCAAAACAGCGGAGTTCTTCAGACGTTAAGTATTAACTGAGTTTTAACCAAGATTATTTTACCTTTTTCCCCAGAGTATGATTCAACATAAATAAATTGTAAATCTAAAATGTACATCAGAGATCTCAAAGTGGGGTTTAATAGAACGATAAAATCAAAGAACGAATGTGTGAGAGTGGGTAGCTAAAGCACGTATTGGTTCATTGCAAATAGCAAATAGTTGGGGTATACCATAGTTGTAATAAGCTAGGTAATTAAGAAATATTTTATTACTATGTTTGATTTCACAAATTGTTGCTCATTCTACAAGTATTTGCTCTAAATGTCATGAAAGAGAGACGAAGTAATTATTTTGAATAATAAATCGGAGGCAATTTGTTTTAGCACAAACGGTGTATTTGATCTTTGCCTATATCAAATCCAAATAATCCTTTTTGCAGCTGTTTTCGTCTGAAAGACCCTGGAATATAACCCTAAGGTAAGAGATAATTATAATTTAATTTAATTGAGAAGTTTCAATTGTAAAAAGATTTCCTTCAGGCTGCTGGACAGCCAGTTACAAAAACAAATCTGGTTCCATAAAAATGCATCCTTGTAGTGTCAGTTTCATAAAACTTATTTTCACCTCACAAATTTGACTTATTATGTCAAGAATTGACAAGTGATCTGACAGAAGTTTGTCCATACATATTTAAGGTTTAGATAAATTGTAATGTAAGTCACTCAGTCATCAACAATATGAATTTGAAGATTTGTAATAAAAAATGTGTAATTCTCAAACTACTCAGTCAGTCTTTATTAAAATTTTCAGTATTATCAAAGAAAGTGAGTTTCAGAAAAAAGTACTCAGTGTTTAAGACTCTTTATTAGGAAACAACAAATTTTGTTCTAGTAATTTTTATAATTTTTGTAAGGAAAAAGTTTTCATTCAAATAAATTATCCACAAAAGGGAATGGTATAATTAAGTAAAACTTATTCCTCTGATAATCCTTAAAATGTGTTCATTCAACTCTAGAAAGAAATTGATGGCTTTTTCACTTCTTGCAAGTGAATATAATTAATAAATAGATTTGTATGAATCTTGCTGCTTTGTCAATCTTAAATATTACAGTTTTACTTGGTACTGATACAAGGTGATGGCTCTTCTTACACTTCTTTATGGGTCTGAGAATTGGACTTTAATGAAAGGTCAGGCCAGTCGTATCCCTGAAATGAGATTCTCAGGCACGTGGCAGGGTATACTCTCCATGATCATAGAAGAAACACAGATATACGGCAGGAACTGAATGTTATGATATACTCGACAGGATCGACCAGTATTGGCTGAATTGGTGGGAACATCTTTGCCAAGTGGATGACTGCCACATCCCCAAACAACTATGGAACTATAAGCCAAGGGGACGGAGAGGTGTGGGATGTCCGAGGAAGCGCTGGAGTGACCAGCTGTAATATTTGCCTATTTGAGACCGGAACAAACCGTTCTTGGTTTAAACCTTGAGGATGATGATGATGACTTGGTATTGAGAGCATATCTCTGCAAGTATAAGAATTTTTACAGTGTCATATCATAAAAATTCTTATCCTTCCATAGGTATGCTCTTGGTACATAGTAATGTTCTAATTTTCAAGTCTATTTTGTTCCTCTGTGTCATTCCAATTTTTCTAAAGTAAATGGGTAAGAAAAACTGCTAGGGGTTCAGTAATGTAGTTTTATTGTTTATAATGTGCAGAGAAATTAGTAAATTACCTCGAAATAAATACTTGTATCAACTGTGTCATTTATTTATTCTTACAAAACACAGGAAAACAGATCTTCATTTCTTAAGAGTAGTAAAATTGCCTTAAAAATATAAAAAGCAAAGATTTAATACACGTATATTTTGATTTTGACTTCACAGTTGTATCATAAAATTTGTTTTACAAATTATTATTACACATTATTATTGTATGCAAAAAATTTAAATTTTGTAAATTAATGATACAGACTTGCATTAACATAAAAACAAGTTTAATTTATGAATAATTTTATATAGCTTATCTAAAATTAATTAGGTTAACTCAAGTAAATAATTATCTATTGCTGTACATTAAAATATGTAATTGCTTTTTATATAAAATTTTACTTTCTTATTTTGTAGAAGAGCTTCCATTCGGGTCATTCTGTTCTCAATTTTTTTATAATGTCTATTGTAAAAGTATATGTTCTGCCATTTATTGTTTTTGGTGTATCAACAACAGCAAACACATGAGAAATGGTATATGTCAGAATATTCTCAATATTTTCACCAAAAAACAATGAAGGTTGGATAAAGAAATTTGACTGTAACATATCACCTTCTTGGTTTACTTCAGTCATAAAGCTTCTTTGCGTCTGTGATATATTTTTTTTTTTGAGGTTATATGTCAAACTAGGTGTGTTACCAGCTCACAGCACCGATTCTTCTACAGTGCCTGAAGAGTTTACTGGGTTATTATTGTGGAAGCTTCTGGTACCAGAAGTGTACACAGGGACTGTTTTCAGAGTAGATTTAGTCAGATCTTTCCCAATTTGCGCCAACAAGAATAAAGCCACTGATCCACCCCACACGTTTTAGAGATCTAGTCAGGTCTACAGATTCCGTGGAACTTAAGTAAAAACTGACAACCGAGTTTGTTTTGCAAAAATTGAAGAAATCAATAATTATAATCCGTTTTTCCAAGTGAATTTTGAGTACTTCGGAAACCATTAATACATCATTTTGTAGATCTTCTGATATTAAACAAAATGATGAAACAGTTCTGAAAAGAGTAAATATTTTCTCAATAAAATTCCTACGGTGTATTACTACAGCATGAACCATGTACATGATTCAGATGTTCAGTGGTTGATGAACTGTCCTTCTGCGTTTTAAATAATGAAGAATGAGATTTTGCTATACAAGAGTGAGGAATGAGATTTTCTATTTTGTTAGCCAGATCTTAAATGAAATCATTAATTGTGGATGTACATTTTATCATCTGTGTCCTCTAGGTTGAAACCCATTCAGAATATTCAATAGAGTAATTGTCATCACATTCTTCAATTTTTGTTTCTAAAAATGTTAAAACTTTTTTTTTTAAACAGCTAATGCTGCAATGCCTGAGCATACACTCTGCGTGTTTCATCACATGTAAGGAACTTTGTGATATTCTTGTAAGATCCTTCAGCATGTGGTGCATAAATCAGTAATCATACATACACCCACTGAGTGAGTGCTGCTTGCTCCACCTAACACACACCACTTTGGTTACAAAGAAAACATTTTTAAAATCCCACCTTAACATTAGGATGTTCCTGTGTAAAATTGATGTACAGTTCAAGTAGGTTACATAAAATCAAGTGCTTCATAATACAAGTTTTCCATCCTTACAATATCTTTAGTTCCAGGCAAAATTCTTGATTACTAATCATGCTCATACAAACATTTTACTAAACTAACAGTTTCAGGATTAAGTTTTTCCATTTATATGATCTGGTTAGAATAGATATATTGACCCCTTCATTTTTTTTTTCTGATCCACATAAGAGAAGCAGTAATCATTAAAATCTGAATTTGCTTCTGTTATTTTTAGTTGTTCTTTCACAATATCAACAAACCTATGGGTATCAGCTGCATTTTCTTTAAACTCTTTTTACATTCGACTGTCCTGTACTGATAACTCTACTTCAGGTACATTTTCAATTTTACATTTAACATTTTCCTTTAATTTTTTTTTAATTTCTCACACCCATACGATTGTTTGTAGTGATCATTTAGTGCATGTAATTTAAATGGGGAGCAACTGACTTCAGTAAATAATGAATTTAATGTATCAATTATTTTCTGCTTTTCTAAGTCCTAATTTCCTGAGGGGTCAGACCTGTGTAATCATGAACATCTATATCTACAACACTTTCAACATTACTATCACAAATGTCACTTTTTTTCTTTTTAATAAAATGTTTCTACATGAAGAACAGTTTATGTCCTGATTTAACCTTATATCTTTTTAATAAGCCTTTACAATGGTTAATGCTAACTATGCAAAGTGATTTTTAACAGATCTTTTATGTTTTTAGATTGGATCATAACATATTTCCTGCAGAAATTCAGACTGTTTTGAGAAGAAACTCGTGTGGTGTAGTCTATTCTTAATTTTAATAGACTGTTATTAACATCATCTATAGCAGCTACATTTTCTTTCTAAACCTTTTTTAGATACACAAGTGATTTTTTGTCACATCCAGTCAGTTACCTGTCCCACACATTTTGTTTCATCTGTGTTCATATAAGATATATAAACTAACAACACTCACACTTATATAAAATATATTGAACTTTACTGTAAAATTTTATAGAAGTAAAATGGTCTTATAGAAAAAAAGTGATAAATACACACAAGATTGAAATATAAAATTTACATCACTATATCAATATGAAATATTAAATAAATTCACTAATGTTATATCCATGAGGAATACTGACACCAAGCATCCTGTTGCTGCTTGTGAGAGATGGATTTCTGTTCAGTGATATTGAAATTTTTAGGAGTGATTTATCATCAAGCTCTTTTGTTCTTTAAATTACTTTCAAATTTTCTTTGCAGTGCTCTAGATCATTACCACAATACATAATTAAAATATACTTAAGTATCATCTGGATGTCTATAATACTTGATCATTAAGAAGTTCTGTATCTGTTCTATTTAATATTAAAATACAGTATTAGATTGTGTAACGGTACGGAATTGTGAGCCACCCCAGTTTAATTTCATATTAATTCAAATCATCATTTTAAGCACTTTCCAAATTGCCAGACTTTCACCTGTAAGGAGCCTCCAGTACAGCAATGCAACATACATACAGTCAGCCAAAACAATTGCCAGACGCATTGCGTAACCGCCAGTAGCAGCCTTGTGACACAGTCCAGTCTGCTGTGTGTCATCAGAGAGAGTGGTAATAAGCAGCATACAGTGCAGATAAAAATTACATAGTGGCCTCGGGTGTAAGATAGGCCATAGTTAAGAGTCGGCCTATCTTTTAAAATACTAAAACTAGTATAAAAAACAGTATAAAACGCGGCCAGCCTAAGCGAGCTAAGTGTTCGAAAATTTATGTCGGCCGACAAAACAAAACGAAATGCTATTTTAAAGTGAACTAAAGTAATAGTGGCGCATCAACTTAATTTGAAATAAGCAATAACAGTACCGCGATTAAACAGTAAAAAACTAAATCATGGTGTGTTAAACAGTGCATTCACAGCAGAGGTGCAAAACAGCGGAGTTCTTCAGACGTTAAGTATTAACTGAGTTTTAACCAAGATTATTTTACCTTTTTTCCCAGAGTATAATTCAACATAAATAAATTGTAAATCTAAAATGTACATCAGAGATCTCAAAGTGGGGTTTAATAGAACGATAAAATCAAAGAACGAATGTGTGAGAGTGGGTAGCTAAAGCACGTATTGGTTCATTGCAAATAGCAAATAGTTGGGGTATACCATAGTTGTAATAAGCTAGGTAATTAAGAAATATTTTATTACTATGTTTGATTTCACAAATTGTTGCTCATTCTACAAGTATTTGCTCTAAATGTCATGAAAGAGAGACGAAGTAATTATTTTGAATAATAAATCGGAGACAATTTGTTTTAGCACAAACGGTGTATTTGATCTTTGCCTATATCAAATCCAAATAATCCTTTTTGCAGCTGTTTTCGTCTGAAAGACCCTGGAATATAACCCTAAGGTAAGAGATAATTATAATTTAATTTAATTGAGAAGTTTCAATTGTAAAAAGATTTCCTTCAGGCTGCTGGACAGCCAGTTACAAAAACAAATCTGGTTCCATAAAAATGCATCCTTGTAGTGTCAGTTTCATAAAACTTATTTTCACCTCACAAATTTGACTTATTATGTCAAGAATTGACAAGTGATCTGACAGAAGTTTGTCCATACATATTTAAGGTTTAGATAAATTGTAATGTAAGTCACTCAGTCATCAACAATATGAATTTGAAGATTTGTAATAAAAAATGTGTAATTCTCAAACTACTCAGTCAGTCTTTATTAAAATTTTCAGTATTATCAAAGAAAGTGAGTTTCAGAAAAAAGTACTCAGTGTTTAAGACTCTTTATTAGGAAACAACAAATTTTGTTCTAGTAATTTTTATAATTTTTGTAAGGAAAAAGTTTTCATTCAAATAAATTATCCACAAAAGGGAATGGTATAATTAAGTAAAACTTATTCCTCTGATAATCCTTAAAATGTGTTCATTCAACTCTAGAAAGAAATTGATGGCTTTTTCACTTCTTGCAAGTGAATATAATTAATAAATAGATTTGTATGAATCTTGCTGCTTTGTCAATCTTAAATATTACAGTTTTACTTGGTACTGATACAAGGTGATGGCTCTTCTTACACTTCTTTATGGGTCTGAGAATTGGACTTTAATGAAAGGTCAGGCCAGTCGTATCCCTGAAATGAGATTCTCAGGCACGTGGCAGGGTATACTCTCCATGATCATAGAAGAAACACAGATATACGGCAGGAACTGAATGTTATGATATACTCGACAGGATCGACCAGTATTGGCTGAATTGGTGGGAACATCTTTGCCAAGTGGATGACTGCCACATCCCCAAACAACTATGGAACTATAAGCCAAGGGGACGGAGAGGTGTGGGATGTCCGAGGAAGCGCTGGAGTGACCAGCTGTAATATTTGCCTATTTGAGACCGGAACAAACCGTTCTTGGTTTAAACCTTGAGGATGATGATGATGACTTGGTATTGAGAGCATATCTCTGCAAGTATAAGAATTTTTACAGTGTCATATCATAAAAATTCTTATCCTTCCATAGGTATGCTCTTGGTACATAGTAATGTTCTAATTTTCAAGTCTATTTTGTTCCTCTGTGTCATTCCAATTTTTCTAAAGTAAATGGGTAAGAAAAACTGCTAGGGGTTCAGTAATGTAGTTTTATTGTTTATAATGTGCAGAGAAATTAGTAAATTACCTCGAAATAAATACTTGTATCAACTGTGTCATTTATTTATTCTTACAAAACACAGGAAAACAGATCTTCATTTCTTAAGAGTAGTAAAATTGCCTTAAAAATATAAAAAGCAAAGATTTAATACACGTATATTTTGATTTTGACTTCACAGTTGTATCATAAAATTTGTTTTACAAATTATTATTACACATTATTATTGTATGCAAAAAATTTAAATTTTGTAAATTAATGATACAGACTTGCATTAACATAAAAACAAGTTTAATTTATGAATAATTTTATATAGCTTATCTAAAATTAATTAGGTTAACTCAAGTAAATAATTATCTATTGCTGTACATTAAAATATGTAATTGCTTTTTATATAAAATTTTACTTTCTTATTTTGTAGAAGAGCTTCCATTCGGGTCATTCTGTTCTCAATTTTTTTATAATGTCTATTGTAAAAGTATATGTTCTGCCATTTATTGTTTTTGGTGTATCAACAACAGCAAACACCTGAGAAATGGTATATGTCAGAATATTCTCAATATTTTCACCAAAAAACAATGAAGGTTGGATAAAGAAATTTGACTGTAACATACCACCTTCTTGGTTTACTTCAGTCATAAAGCTTCTTTGCGTCTGTGATATATTTTTTTTTTTTGAGGTTATATGTCAAACTAGGTGTGTTACCAGCTCACAGCACCGATTCTTCTACAGTGCCTGAAGAGTTTACTGGGTTATTATTGTGGAAGCTTCTGGTACCAGAAGTGTACACAGGGACTGTTTTCAGAGTAGATTTAGTCAGATCTTTCCCAATTTGCGCCAACAAGAATAAAGCCACTGATCCACCCCACACGTTTTAGAGATCTAGTCAGGTCTACAGATTCCGTGGAACTTAAGTAAAAACTGACAACCGAGTTTGTTTTGCAAAAATTGAAGAAATCAATAATTATAATCCGTTTTTCCAAGTGAATTTTGAGTACTTCGGAAACCATTAATACATCATTTTGTAGATCTTCTGATATTAAACAAAATGATGAAACAGTTCTGAAAAGAGTAAATATTTTCTCAATAAAATTCCTACGGTGTATTACTACAGCATGAACCATGTACATGATTCAGATGTTCAGTGGTTGATGAACTGTCCTTCTGCGTTTTAAATAATGAAGAATGAGATTTTGCTATACAAGAGTGAGGAATGAGATTTTCTATTTTGTTAGCCAGATCTTAAATGAAATCATTAATTGTGGATGTACATTTTATCATCTGTGTCCTCTAGGTTGAAACCCATTCAGAATGTTCAATAGAGTAATTGTCATCACATTCTTCAATTTTTGTTTCTAAAAATGTTAAAACTTTTTTTTTTAAACAGCTAATGCAATGCCTGAGCATACACTCTGCGTGTTTCATCACATGTAAGGAACTTTGTGATATTCTTGTAAGATCCTTCAGCATGTGGTGCATAAATCAGTAATCATACATACACCCACTGAGTGAGTGCTGCTTGCTCCACCTAACACACACCACTTTGGTTACAAAGAAAACATTTTTAAAATCCCACCTTAACATTAGGATGTTCCTGTGTAAAATTGATGTACAGTTCAAGTAGGTTACATAAAATCAAGTGCTTCATAATACAAGTTTTCCATCCTTACAATATCTTTAGTTCCAGGCAAAATTCTTGATTACTAATCATGCTCATACAAACATTTTACTAAACTAACAGTTTCAGGATTAAGTTTTTCCATTTATATGATCTGGTTAGAATAGATATATTGACCCCTTCATTTTTTTTTCTGATCCACATAAGAGAAGCAGGAATCATTAAAATCTGAATTTGCTTCTGTTATTTTTAGTTGTTCTTTCACAATATCAACAAACCTATGGGTATCAGCTGCATTTTCTTTAAACTCTTTTTACATTCGACTGTCCTGTACTGATAACTCTACTTCAGGTACATTTTCAATTTTACATTTAACATTTTCCTTTAATTTTTTTTTAATTTCTCACACCCATACGATTGTTTGTAGTGATCATTTAGTGCATGTAATTTAAATGGGGAGCAACTGACTTCAGTAAATAATGAATTTAATGTATCAATTATTTTCTGCTTTTCTAAGTCCTAATTTCCTGAGGGGTCAGACCTGTGTAATCATGAACATCTATATCTACAACACTTTCAACATTACTATCACAAATGTCACTTTTTTTCTTTTTAATAAAATGTTTCTACATGAAGAACAGTTTATGTCCTGATTTAACCTTATATCTTTTTAATAAGCCTTTACAATGGTTAATGCTAACTATGCAAAGTGATTTTTAACAGATCTTTTATGTTTTTAGATTGGATCATAACATATTTCCTGCAGAAATTCAGACTGTTTTGAGAAGAAACTCGTGTGGTGTAGTCTATTCTTAATTTTAATAGACTGTTATTAACATCATCTATAGCAGCTACATTTTCTTTCTAAACCTTTTTTAGATACACAAGTGATTTTTTGTCACATCCAGTCAGTTACCTGTCCCACACATTTTGTTTCATCTGTGTTCATATAAGATATATAAACTAACAACACTCACACTTATATAAAATATATTGAACTTTACTGTAAAATTTTATAGAAGTAAAATGGTCTTATAGAAAAAAAGTGATAAATACACACAAGATTGAAATATAAAATTTACATCACTATATCAATATGAAATATTAAATAAATTCACTAATGTTATATCCATGAGGAATACTGACACCAAGCATCCTGTTGCTGCTTGTGAGAGATGGATTTCTGTTCAGTGATATTGAAATTTTTAGGAGTGATTTATCATCAAGCTCTTTTGTTTTTTAAATTACTTTCAAATTTTCTTTGCAGTGCTCTAGATCATTACCACAATACATAATTAAAATATACTTAAGTATCATCTGGATGTCTATAATACTTGATCATTAAGAAGTTCTGTATCTGTTCTATTTAATATTAAAATACAGTATTAGATTGTGTAACGGTACGGAATTGTGAGCCACCCCAGTTTAATTTCATATTAATTCAAATCATCATTTTAAGCACTTTCCAAATTGCCAGACTTTCACCTGTAAGGAGCCTCCAGTACAGCAATGCAACATACATACAGTCAGCCAAAACAATTGCCAGACGCATTGCGTAACCGCCAGTAGCAGCCTTGTGACACAGTCCAGTCTGCTGTGTGTCATCAGAGAGAGTGGTAATAAGCAGCATACAGTGCAGATAAAAATTACATAGTGGCCTCGGGTGTAAGATAGGCCATAGTTAAGAGTCGGCCTATCTTTTAAAATACTAAAACTAGTATAAAAAACAGTATAAAACGCGGCCAGCCTAAGCGAGCTAAGTGTTCGAAAATTTATGTCGGCCGACAAAACAAAACGAAATGCTATTTTAAAGTGAACTAAAGTAATAGTGGCGCATCAACTTAATTTGAAATAAGCAATAACAGTACCGCGGTTAAACAGTAAAAAACTAAATCATGGTGTGTTAAACAGTGCATTCACAGCAGAGGTGCAAAACAGCGGAGTTCTTCAGACGTTAAGTATTAACTGAGTTTTAACCAAGATTATTTTACCTTTTTCCCCAGAGTATAATTCAACATAAATAAATTGTAAATCTAAAATGTACATCAGAGATCTCAAAGTGGGGTTTAATAGAACGATAAAATCAAAGAACGAATGTGTGAGAGTGGGTAGCTAAAGCACGTATTGGTTCATTGCAAATAGCAAATAGTTGGGGTATACCATAGTTGTAATAAGCTAGGTAATTAAGAAATATTTTATTACTATGTTTGATTTCACAAATTGTTGCTCATTCTACAAGTATTTGCTCTAAATGTCATGAAAGAGAGACGAAGTAATTATTTTGAATAATAAATCGGAGGCAATTTGTTTTAGCACAAACGGTGTATTTGATCTTTGCCTATATCAAATCCAAATAATCCTTTTTGCAGCTGTTTTCGTCTGAAAGACCCTGGAATATAACCCTAAGGTAAGAGATAATTATAATTTAATTTAATTGAGAAGTTTCAATTGTAAAAAGATTTCCTTCAGGCTGCTGGACAGCCAGTTACAAAAACAAATCTGGTTCCATAAAAATGCATCCTTGTAGTGTCAGTTTCATAAAACTTATTTTCACCTCACAAATTTGACTTATTATGTCAAGAATTGACAAGTGATCTGACAGAAGTTTGTCCATACATATTTAAGGTTTAGATAAATTGTAATGTAAGTCACTCAGTCATCAACAATATGAATTTGAAGATTTGTAATAAAAAATGTGTAATTCTCAAACTACTCAGTCAGTCTTTATTAAAATTTTCAGTATTATCAAAGAAAGTGAGTTTCAGAAAAAAGTACTCAGTGTTTAAGACTCTTTATTAGGAAACAACAAATTTTGTTCTAGTAATTTTTATAATTTTTGTAAGGAAAAAGTTTTCATTCAAATAAATTATCCACAAAAGGGAATGGTATAATTAAGTAAAACTTATTCCTCTGATAATCCTTAAAATGTGTTCATTCAACTCTAGAAAGAAATTGATGGCTTTTTCACTTCTTGCAAGTGAATATAATTAATAAATAGATTTGTATGAATCTTGCTGCTTTGTCAATCTTAAATATTACAGTTTTACTTGGTACTGATACAAGGTGATGGCTCTTCTTACACTTCTTTATGGGTCTGAGAATTGGACTTTAATGAAAGGTCAGGCCAGTCGTATCCCTGAAATGAGATTCTCAGGCACGTGGCAGGGTATACTCTCCATGATCATAGAAGAAACACAGATATACGGCAGGAACTGAATGTTATGATATACTCGACAGGATCGACCAGTATTGGCTGAATTGGTGGGAACATCTTTGCCAAGTGGATGACTGCCACATCCCCAAACAACTATGGAACTATAAGCCAAGGGGACGGAGAGGTGTGGGATGTCCAAGGAAGCGCTGGAGTGACCAGCTGTAATATTTGCCTATTTGAGACCGGAACAAACCGTTCTTGGTTTAAACCTTGAGGATGATGATGATGACTTGGTATTGAGAGCATATCTCTGCAAGTATAAGAATTTTTACAGTGTCATATCATAAAAATTCTTATCCTTCCATAGGTATGCTCTTGGTACATAGTAATGTTCTAATTTTCAAGTCTATTTTGTTCCTCTGTGTCATTCCAATTTTTCTAAAGTAAATGGGTAAGAAAAACTGCTAGGGGTTCAGTAATGTAGTTTTATTGTTTATAATGTGCAGAGAAATTAGTAAATTACCTCGAAATAAATACTTGTATCAACTGTGTCATTTATTTATTCTTACAAAACACAGGAAAACAGATCTTCATTTCTTAAGAGTAGTAAAATTGCCTTAAAAATATAAAAAGCAAAGATTTAATACACGTATATTTTGATTTTGACTTCACAGTTGTATCATAAAATTTGTTTTACAAATTATTATTACACATTATTATTGTATGCAAAAAATTTAAATTTTGTAAATTAATGATACAGACTTGCATTAACATAAAAACAAGTTTAATTTATGAATAATTTTATATAGCTTATCTAAAATTAATTAGGTTAACTCAAGTAAATAATTATCTATTGCTGTACATTAAAATATGTAATTGCTTTTTATATAAAATTTTACTTTCTTATTTTGTAGAAGAGCTTCCATTCGGGTCATTCTGTTCTCAATTTTTTTATAATGTCTATTGTAAAAGTATATGTTCTGCCATTTATTGTTTTTGGTGTATCAACAACAGCAAACACCTGAGAAATGGTATATGTCAGAATATTCTCAATATTTTCACCAAAAAACAATGAAGGTTGGATAAAGAAATTTGACTGTAACATACCACCTTCTTGGTTTACTTCAGTCATAAAGCTTCTTTGCGTCTGTGATATATTTTTTTTTTTTGAGGTTATATGTCAAACTAGGTGTGTTACCAGCTCACAGCACCGATTCTTCTACAGTGCCTGAAGAGTTTACTGGGTTATTATTGTGGAAGCTTCTGGTACCAGAAGTGTACACAGGGACTGTTTTCAGAGTAGATTTAGTCAGATCTTTCCCAATTTGCGCCAACAAGAATAAAGCCACTGATCCACCCCACACGTTTTAGAGATCTAGTCAGGTCTACAGATTCCGTGGAACTTAAGTAAAAACTGACAACCGAGTTTGTTTTGCAAAAATTGAAGAAATCAATAATTATAATCCGTTTTTCCAAGTGAATTTTGAGTACTTCGGAAACCATTAATACATCATTTTGTAGATCTTCTGATATTAAACAAAATGATGAAACAGTTCTGAAAAGAGTAAATATTTTCTCAATAAAATTCCTACGGTGTATTACTACAGCATGAACCATGTACATGATTCAGATGTTCAGTGGTTGATGAACTGTCCTTCTGCGTTTTAAATAATGAAGAATGAGATTTTGCTATACAAGAGTGAGGAATGAGATTTTCTATTTTGTTAGCCAGATCTTAAATGAAATCATTAATTGTGGATGTACATTTTATCATCTGTGTCCTCTAGGTTGAAACCCATTCAGAATGTTCAATAGAGTAATTGTCATCACATTCTTCAATTTTTGTTTCTAAAAATGTTAAAACTTTTTTTTTTAAACAGCTAATGCAATGCCTGAGCATACACTCTGCGTGTTTCATCACATGTAAGGAACTTTGTGATATTCTTGTAAGATCCTTCAGCATGTGGTGCATAAATCAGTAATCATACATACACCCACTGAGTGAGTGCTGCTTGCTCCACCTAACACACACCACTTTGGTTACAAAGAAAACATTTTTAAAATCCCACCTTAACATTAGGATGTTCCTGTGTAAAATTGATGTACAGTTCAAGTAGGTTACATAAAATCAAGTGCTTCATAATACAAGTTTTCCATCCTTACAATATCTTTAGTTCCAGGCAAAATTCTTGATTACTAATCATGCTCATACAAACATTTTACTAAACTAACAGTTTCAGGATTAAGTTTTTCCATTTATATGATCTGGTTAGAATAGATATATTGACCCCTTCATTTTTTTTTCTGATCCACATAAGAGAAGCAGGAATCATTAAAATCTGAATTTGCTTCTGTTATTTTTAGTTGTTCTTTCACAATATCAACAAACCTATGGGTATCAGCTGCATTTTCTTTAAACTCTTTTTACATTCGACTGTCCTGTACTGATAACTCTACTTCAGGTACATTTTCAATTTTACATTTAACATTTTCCTTTAATTTTTTTTTAATTTCTCACACCCATACGATTGTTTGTAGTGATCATTTAGTGCATGTAATTTAAATGGGGAGCAACTGACTTCAGTAAATAATGAATTTAATGTATCAATTATTTTCTGCTTTTCTAAGTCCTAATTTCCTGAGGGGTCAGACCTGTGTAATCATGAACATCTATATCTACAACACTTTCAACATTACTATCACAAATGTCACTTTTTTTCTTTTTAATAAAATGTTTCTACATGAAGAACAGTTTATGTCCTGATTTAACCTTATATCTTTTTAATAAGCCTTTACAATGGTTAATGCTAACTATGCAAAGTGATTTTTAACAGATCTTTTATGTTTTTAGATTGGATCATAACATATTTCCTGCAGAAATTCAGACTGTTTTGAGAAGAAACTCGTGTGGTGTAGTCTATTCTTAATTTTAATAGACTGTTATTAACATCATCTATAGCAGCTACATTTTCTTTCTAAACCTTTTTTAGATACACAAGTGATTTTTTGTCACATCCAGTCAGTTACCTGTCCCACACATTTTGTTTCATCTGTGTTCATATAAGATATATAAACTAACAACACTCACACTTATATAAAATATATTGAACTTTACTGTAAAATTTTATAGAAGTAAAATGGTCTTATAGAAAAAAAGTGATAAATACACACAAGATTGAAATATAAAATTTACATCACTATATCAATATGAAATATTAAATAAATTCACTAATGTTATATCCATGAGGAATACTGACACCAAGCATCCTGTTGCTGCTTGTGAGAGATGGATTTCTGTTCAGTGATATTGAAATTTTTAGGAGTGATTTATCATCAAGCTCTTTTGTTTTTTAAATTACTTTCAAATTTTCTTTGCAGTGCTCTAGATCATTACCACAATACATAATTAAAATATACTTAAGTATCATCTGGATGTCTATAATACTTGATCATTAAGAAGTTCTGTATCTGTTCTATTTAATATTAAAATACAGTATTAGATTGTGTAACGGTACGGAATTGTGAGCCACCCCAGTTTAATTTCATATTAATTCAAATCATCATTTTAAGCACTTTCCAAATTGCCAGACTTTCACCTGTAAGGAGCCTCCAGTACAGCAATGCAACATACATACAGTCAGCCAAAACAATTGCCAGACGCATTGCGTAACCGCCAGTAGCAGCCTTGTGACACAGTCCAGTCTGCTGTGTGTCATCAGAGAGAGTGGTAATAAGCAGCATACAGTGCAGATAAAAATTACATAGTGGCCTCGGGTGTAAGATAGGCCATAGTTAAGAGTCGGCCTATCTTTTAAAATACTAAAACTAGTATAAAAAACAGTATAAAACGCGGCCAGCCTAAGCGAGCTAAGTGTTCGAAAATTTATGTCGGCCGACAAAACAAAACGAAATGCTATTTTAAAGTGAACTAAAGTAATAGTGGCGCATCAACTTAATTTGAAATAAGCAATAACAGTACCGCGGTTAAACAGTAAAAAACTAAATCATGGTGTGTTAAACAGTGCATTCACAGCAGAGGTGCAAAACAGCGGAGTTCTTCAGACGTTAAGTATTAACTGAGTTTTAACCAAGATTATTTTACCTTTTTCCCCAGAGTATAATTCAACATAAATAAATTGTAAATCTAAAATGTACATCAGAGATCTCAAAGTGGGGTTTAATAGAACGATAAAATCAAAGAACGAATGTGTGAGAGTGGGTAGCTAAAGCACGTATTGGTTCATTGCAAATAGCAAATAGTTGGGGTATACCATAGTTGTAATAAGCTAGGTAATTAAGAAATATTTTATTACTATGTTTGATTTCACAAATTGTTGCTCATTCTACAAGTATTTGCTCTAAATGTCATGAAAGAGAGACGAAGTAATTATTTTGAATAATAAATCGGAGGCAATTTGTTTTAGCACAAACGGTGTATTTGATCTTTGCCTATATCAAATCCAAATAATCCTTTTTGCAGCTGTTTTCGTCTGAAAGACCCTGGAATATAACCCTAAGGTAAGAGATAATTATAATTTAATTTAATTGAGAAGTTTCAATTGTAAAAAGATTTCCTTCAGGCTGCTGGACAGCCAGTTACAAAAACAAATCTGGTTCCATAAAAATGCATCCTTGTAGTGTCAGTTTCATAAAACTTATTTTCACCTCACAAATTTGACTTATTATGTCAAGAATTGACAAGTGATCTGACAGAAGTTTGTCCATACATATTTAAGGTTTAGATAAATTGTAATGTAAGTCACTCAGTCATCAACAATATGAATTTGAAGATTTGTAATAAAAAATGTGTAATTCTCAAACTACTCAGTCAGTCTTTATTAAAATTTTCAGTATTATCAAAGAAAGTGAGTTTCAGAAAAAAGTACTCAGTGTTTAAGACTCTTTATTAGGAAACAACAAATTTTGTTCTAGTAATTTTTATAATTTTTGTAAGGAAAAAGTTTTCATTCAAATAAATTATCCACAAAAGGGAATGGTATAATTAAGTAAAACTTATTCCTCTGATAATCCTTAAAATGTGTTCATTCAACTCTAGAAAGAAATTGATGGCTTTTTCACTTCTTGCAAGTGAATATAATTAATAAATAGATTTGTATGAATCTTGCTGCTTTGTCAATCTTAAATATTACAGTTTTACTTGGTACTGATACAAGGTGATGGCTCTTCTTACACTTCTTTATGGGTCTGAGAATTGGACTTTAATGAAAGGTCAGGCCAGTCGTATCCCTGAAATGAGATTCTCAGGCACGTGGCAGGGTATACTCTCCATGATCATAGAAGAAACACAGATATACGGCAGGAACTGAATGTTATGATATACTCGACAGGATCGACCAGTATTGGCTGAATTGGTGGGAACATCTTTGCCAAGTGGATGACTGCCACATCCCCAAACAACTATGGAACTATAAGCCAAGGGGACGGAGAGGTGTGGGATGTCCAAGGAAGCGCTGGAGTGACCAGCTGTAATATTTGCCTATTTGAGACCGGAACAAACCGTTCTTGGTTTAAACCTTGAGGATGATGATGATGACTTGGTATTGAGAGCATATCTCTGCAAGTATAAGAATTTTTACAGTGTCATATCATAAAAATTCTTATCCTTCCATAGGTATGCTCTTGGTACATAGTAATGTTCTAATTTTCAAGTCTATTTTGTTCCTCTGTGTCATTCCAATTTTTCTAAAGTAAATGGGTAAGAAAAACTGCTAGGGGTTCAGTAATGTAGTTTTATTGTTTATAATGTGCAGAGAAATTAGTAAATTACCTCGAAATAAATACTTGTATCAACTGTGTCATTTATTTATTCTTACAAAACACAGGAAAACAGATCTTCATTTCTTAAGAGTAGTAAAATTGCCTTAAAAATATAAAAAGCAAAGATTTAATACACGTATATTTTGATTTTGACTTCACAGTTGTATCATAAAATTTGTTTTACAAATTATTATTACACATTATTATTGTATGCAAAAAATTTAAATTTTGTAAATTAATGATACAGACTTGCATTAACATAAAAACAAGTTTAATTTATGAATAATTTTATATAGCTTATCTAAAATTAATTAGGTTAACTCAAGTAAATAATTATCTATTGCTGTACATTAAAATATGTAATTGCTTTTTATATAAAATTTTACTTTCTTATTTTGTAGAAGAGCTTCCATTCGGGTCATTCTGTTCTCAATTTTTTTATAATGTCTATTGTAAAAGTATATGTTCTGCCATTTATTGTTTTTGGTGTATCAACAACAGCAAACACATGAGAAATGGTATATGTCAGAATATTCTCAATATTTTCACCAAAAAACAATGAAGGTTGGATAAAGAAATTTGACTGTAACATACCACCTTCTTGGTTTACTTCAGTCATAAAGCTTCTTTGCGTCTGTGATATATTTTTTTTTTTGAGGTTATATGTCAAACTAGGTGTGTTACCAGCTCACAGCACCGATTCTTCTACAGTGCCTGAAGAGTTTACTGGGTTATTATTGTGGAAGCTTCTGGTACCAGAAGTGTACACAGGGACTGTTTTCAGAGTAGATTTAGTCAGATCTTTCCCAATTTGCGCCAACAAGAATAAAGCCACTGATCCACCCCACACGTTTTAGAGATCTAGTCAGGTCTACAGATTCCGTGGAACTTAAGTAAAAACTGACAACCGAGTTTGTTTTGCAAAAATTGAAGAAATCAATAATTATAATCCGTTTTTCCAAGTGAATTTTGAGTACTTCGGAAACCATTAATACATCATTTTGTAGATCTTCTGATATTAAACAAAATGATGAAACAGTTCTGAAAAGAGTAAATATTTTCTCAATAAAATTCCTACGGTGTATTACTACAGCATGAACCATGTACATGATTCAGATGTTCAGTGGTTGATGAACTGTCCTTCTGTGTTTTAAATAATGAAGAATGAGATTTTGCTATACAAGAGTGAGGAATGAGATTTTCTATTTTGTTAGCCAGATCTTAAATGAAATCATTAATTGTGGATGTACATTTTATCATCTGTGTCCTCTAGGTTGAAACCCATTCAGAATATTCAATAGAGTAATTGTCATCACATTCTTCAATTTTTGTTTCTAAAAATGTTAAAACTTTTTTTTTTAAACAGCTAATGCTGCAATGCCTGAGCATACACTCTGCGTGTTTCATCACATGTAAGGAACTTTGTGATATTCTTGTAAGATCCTTCAGCATGTGGTGCATAAATCAGTAATCATACATACACCCACTGAGTGAGTGCTGCTTGCTCCACCTAACACACACCACTTTGGTTACAAAGAAAACATTTTTAAAATCCCACCTTAACATTAGGATGTTCCTGTGTAAAATTGATGTACAGTTCAAGTAGGTTACATAAAATCAAGTGCTTCATAATACAAGTTTTCCATCCTTACAATATCTTTAGTTCCAGGCAAAATTCCTGATTACTAATCATGCTCATACAAACATTTTACTAAACTAACAGTTTCAGGATTAAGTTTTTCCATTTATATGATCTGGTTAGAATAGATATATTGACCCCTTCATTTTTTTTTCTGATCCACATAAGAGAAGCAGGAATCATTAAAATCTGAATTTGCTTCTGTTATTTTTAGTTGTTCTTTCACAATATCAACAAACCTATGGGTATCAGCTGCATTTTCTTCAAACTCTTTTTACATTCGACTGTCCTGTACTGATAACTCTACTTCAGGTACATTTTCAATTTTACATTTAACATTTTCCTTTAATTTTTTTTTAATTTCTCACACCCATACGATTGTTTGTAGTGATCATTTAGTGCATGTAATTTAAATGGGGAGCAACTGACTTCAGTAAATAATGAATTTAATGTATCAATTATTTTCTGCTTTTCTAAGTCCTAATTTCCTGAGGGGTCAGACCTGTGTAATCATGAACATCTATATCTACAACACTTTCAACATTACTATCACAAATGTCACTTTTTTTCTTTTTAATAAAATGTTTCTACATGAAGAACAGTTTATGTCCTGATTTAACCTTATATCTTTTTAATAAGCCTTTACAATGGTTAATGCTAACTATGCAAAGTGATTTTTAACAGATCTTTTATGTTTTTAGATTGGATCATAACATATTTCCTGCAGAAATTCAGACTGTTTTGAGAAGAAACTCGTGTGGTGTAGTCTATTCTTAATTTTAATAGACTGTTATTAACATCATCTATAGCAGCTACATTTTCTTTCTAAACCTTTTTTAGATACACAAGTGATTTTTTGTCACATCCAGTCAGTTACCTGTCCCACACATTTTGTTTCATCTGTGTTCATATAAGATATATAAACTAACAACACTCACACTTATATAAAATATATTGAACTTTACTGTAAAATTTTATAGAAGTAAAATGGTCTTATAGAAAAAAAGTGATAAATACACACAAGATTGAAATATAAAATTTACATCACTATATCAATATGAAATATTAAATAAATTCACTAATGTTATATCCATGAGGAATACTGACACCAAGCATCCTGTTGCTGCTTGTGAGAGATGGATTTCTGTTCAGTGATATTGAAATTTTTAGGAGTGATTTATCATCAAGCTCTTTTGTTTTTTAAATTACTTTCAAATTTTCTTTGCAGTGCTCTAGATCATTACCACAATACATAATTAAAATATACTTAAGTATCATCTGGATGTCTATAATACTTGATCATTAAGAAGTTCTGTATCTGTTCTATTTAATATTAAAATACAGTATTAGATTGTGTAACGGTACGGAATTGTGAGCCACCCCAGTTTAATTTCATATTAATTCAAATCATCATTTTAAGCACTTTCCAAATTGCCAGACTTTCACCTGTAAGGAGCCTCCAGTACAGCAATGCAACATACATACAGTCAGCCAAAACAATTGCCAGACGCATTGCGTAACCGCCAGTAGCAGCCTTGTGACACAGTCCAGTCTGCTGTGTGTCATCAGAGAGAGTGGTAATAAGCAGCATACAGTGCAGATAAAAATTACATAGTGGCCTCGGGTGTAAGATAGGCCATAGTTAAGAGTCGGCCTATCTTTTAAAATACTAAAACTAGTATAAAAAACAGTATAAAACGCGGCCAGCCTAAGCGAGCTAAGTGTTCGAAAATTTATGTCGGCCGACAAAACAAAACGAAATGCTATTTTAAAGTGAACTAAAGTAATAGTGGCGCATCAACTTAATTTGAAATAAGCAATAACAGTACCGCGGTTAAACAGTAAAAAACTAAATCATGGTGTGTTAAACAGTGCATTCACAGCAGAGGTGCAAAACAGCGGAGTTCTTCAGACGTTAAGTATTAACTGAGTTTTAACCAAGATTATTTTACCTTTTTCCCCAGAGTATAATTCAACATAAATAAATTGTAAATCTAAAATGTACATCAGAGATCTCAAAGTGGGGTTTAATAGAACGATAAAATCAAAGAACGAATGTGTGAGAGTGGGTAGCTAAAGCACGTATTGGTTCATTGCAAATAGCAAATAGTTGGGGTATACCATAGTTGTAATAAGCTAGGTAATTAAGAAATATTTTATTACTATGTTTGATTTCACAAATTGTTGCTCATTCTACAAGTATTTGCTCTAAATGTCATGAAAGAGAGACGAAGTAATTATTTTGAATAATAAATCGGAGGCAATTTGTTTTAGCACAAACGGTGTATTTGATCTTTGCCTATATCAAATCCAAATAATCCTTTTTGCAGCTGTTTTCGTCTGAAAGACCCTGGAATATAACCCTAAGGTAAGAGATAATTATAATTTAATTTAATTGAGAAGTTTCAATTGTAAAAAGATTTCCTTCAGGCTGCTGGACAGCCAGTTACAAAAACAAATCTGGTTCCATAAAAATGCATCCTTGTAGTGTCAGTTTCATAAAACTTATTTTCACCTCACAAATTTGACTTATTATGTCAAGAATTGACAAGTGATCTGACAGAAGTTTGTCCATACATATTTAAGGTTTAGATAAATTGTAATGTAAGTCACTCAGTCATCAACAATATGAATTTGAAGATTTGTAATAAAAAATGTGTAATTCTCAAACTACTCAGTCAGTCTTTATTAAAATTTTCAGTATTATCAAAGAAAGTGAGTTTCAGAAAAAAGTACTCAGTGTTTAAGACTCTTTATTAGGAAACAACAAATTTTGTTCTAGTAATTTTTATAATTTTTGTAAGGAAAAAGTTTTCATTCAAATAAATTATCCACAAAAGGGAATGGTATAATTAAGTAAAACTTATTCCTCTGATAATCCTTAAAATGTGTTCATTCAACTCTAGAAAGAAATTGATGGCTTTTTCACTTCTTGCAAGTGAATATAATTAGTAAATAGATTTGTATGAATCTTGCTGCTTTGTCAATCTTAAATATTACAGTTTTACTTGGTACTGATACAAGGTGATGGCTCTTCTTACACTTCTTTATGGGTCTGAGAATTGGACTTTAATGAAAGGTCAGGCCAGTCGTATCCCTGAAATGAGATTCTCAGGCACGTGGCAGGGTATACTCTCCATGATCATAGAAGAAACACAGATATACGGCAGGAACTGAATGTTATGATATACTCGACAGGATCGACCAGTATTGGCTGAATTGGTGGGAACATCTTTGCCAAGTGGATGACTGCCACATCCCCAAACAACTATGGAACTATAAGCCAAGGGGACGGAGAGGTGTGGGATGTCCGAGGAAGCGCTGGAGTGACCAGCTGTAATATTTGCCTATTTGAGACCGGAACAAACCGTTCTTGGTTTAAACCTTGAGGATGATGATGATGACTTGGTATTGAGAGCATATCTCTGCAAGTATAAGAATTTTTACAGTGTCATATCATAAAAATTCTTATCCTTCCATAGGTATGCTCTTGGTACATAGTAATGTTCTAATTTTCAAGTCTATTTTGTTCCTCTGTGTCATTCCAATTTTTCTAAAGTAAATGGGTAAGAAAAACTGCTAGGGGTTCAGTAATGTAGTTTTATTGTTTATAATGTGCAGAGAAATTAGTAAATTACCTCGAAATAAATACTTGTATCAACTGTGTCATTTATTTATTCTTACAAAACACAGGAAAACAGATCTTCATTTCTTAAGAGTAGTAAAATTGCCTTAAAAATATAAAAAGCAAAGATTTAATACACGTATATTTTGATTTTGACTTCACAGTTGTATCATAAAATTTGTTTTACAAATTATTATTACACATTATTATTGTATGCAAAAAATTTAAATTTTGTAAATTAATGATACAGACTTGCATTAACATAAAAACAAGTTTAATTTATGAATAATTTTATATAGCTTATCTAAAATTAATTAGGTTAACTCAAGTAAATAATTATCTATTGCTGTACATTAAAATATGTAATTGCTTTTTATATAAAATTTTACTTTCTTATTTTGTAGAAGAGCTTCCATTCGGGTCATTCTGTTCTCAATTTTTTTATAATGTCTATTGTAAAAGTATATGTTCTGCCATTTATTGTTTTTGGTGTATCAACAACAGCAAACACATGAGAAATGGTATATGTCAGAATATTCTCAATATTTTCACCAAAAAACAATGAAGGTTGGATAAAGAAATTTGACTGTAACATACCACCTTCTTGGTTTACTTCAGTCATAAAGCTTCTTTGCGTCTGTGATATATTTTTTTTTTTGAGGTTATATGTCAAACTAGGTGTGTTACCAGCTCACAGCACCGATTCTTCTACAGTGCCTGAAGAGTTTACTGGGTTATTATTGTGGAAGCTTCTGGTACCAGAAGTGTACACAGGGACTGTTTTCAGAGTAGATTTAGTCAGATCTTTCCCAATTTGCGCCAACAAGAATAAAGCCACTGATCCACCCCACACGTTTTAGAGATCTAGTCAGGTCTACAGATTCCGTGGAACTTAAGTAAAAACTGACAACCGAGTTTGTTTTGCAAAAATTGAAGAAATCAATAATTATAATCCGTTTTTCCAAGTGAATTTTGAGTACTTCGGAAACCATTAATACATCATTTTGTAGATCTTCTGATATTAAACAAAATGATGAAACAGTTCTGAAAAGAGTAAATATTTTCTCAATAAAATTCCTACGGTGTATTACTACAGCATGAACCATGTACATGATTCAGATGTTCAGTGGTTAATGAACTGTCCTTCTGTGTTTTAAATAATGAAGAATGAGATTTTGCTATACAAGAGTGAGGAATGAGATTTTCTATTTTGTTAGCCAGATCTTAAATGAAATCATTAATTGTGGATGTACATTTTATCATCTGTGTCCTCTAGGTTGAAACCCATTCAGAATATTCAATAGAGTAATTGTCATCACATTCTTCAATTTTTGTTTCTAAAAATGTTAAAACTTTTTTTTTTAAACAGCTAATGCTGCAATGCCTGAGCATACACTCTGCGTGTTTCATCACATGTAAGGAACTTTGTGATATTCTTGTAAGATCCTTCAGCATGTGGTGCATAAATCAGTAATCATACATACACCCACTGAGTGAGTGCTGCTTGCTCCACCTAACACACACCACTTTGGTTACAAAGAAAACATTTTTAAAATCCCACCTTAACATTAGGATGTTCCTGTGTAAAATTGATGTACAGTTCAAGTAGGTTACATAAAATCAAGTGCTTCATAATACAAGTTTTCCATCCTTACAATATCTTTAGTTCCAGGCAAAATTCCTGATTACTAATCATGCTCATACAAACATTTTACTAAACTAACAGTTTCAGGATTAAGTTTTTCCATTTATATGATCTGGTTAGAATAGATATATTGACCCCTTCATTTTTTTTTCTGATCCACATAAGAGAAGCAGGAATCATTAAAATCTGAATTTGCTTCTGTTATTTTTAGTTGTTCTTTCACAATATCAACAAACCTATGGGTATCAGCTGCATTTTCTTCAAACTCTTTTTACATTCGACTGTCCTGTACTGATAACTCTACTTCAGGTACATTTTCAATTTTACATTTAACATTTTCCTTTAATTTTTTTTTAATTTCTCACACCCATACGATTGTTTGTAGTGATCATTTAGTGCATGTAATTTAAATGGGGAGCAACTGACTTCAGTAAATAATGAATTTAATGTATCAATTATTTTCTGCTTTTCTAAGTCCTAATTTCCTGAGGGGTCAGACCTGTGTAATCATGAACATCTATATCTACAACACTTTCAACATTACTATCACAAATGTCACTTTTTTTCTTTTTAATAAAATGTTTCTACATGAAGAACAGTTTATGTCCTGATTTAACCTTATATCTTTTTAATAAGCCTTTACAATGGTTAATGCTAACTATGCAAAGTGATTTTTAACAGATCTTTTATGTTTTTAGATTGGATCATAACATATTTCCTGCAGAAATTCAGACTGTTTTGAGAAGAAACTCGTGTGGTGTAGTCTATTCTTAATTTTAATAGACTGTTATTAACATCATCTATAGCAGCTACATTTTCTTTCTAAACCTTTTTTAGATACACAAGTGATTTTTTGTCACATCCAGTCAGTTACCTGTCCCACACATTTTGTTTCATCTGTGTTCATATAAGATATATAAACTAACAACACTCACACTTATATAAAATATATTGAACTTTACTGTAAAATTTTATAGAAGTAAAATGGTCTTATAGAAAAAAAGTGATAAATACACACAAGATTGAAATATAAAATTTACATCACTATATCAATATGAAATATTAAATAAATTCACTAATGTTATATCCATGAGGAATACTGACACCAAGCATCCTGTTGCTGCTTGTGAGAGATGGATTTCTGTTCAGTGATATTGAAATTTTTAGGAGTGATTTATCATCAAGCTCTTTTGTTTTTTAAATTACTTTCAAATTTTCTTTGCAGTGCTCTAGATCATTACCACAATACATAATTAAAATATACTTAAGTATCATCTGGATGTCTATAATACTTGATCATTAAGAAGTTCTGTATCTGTTCTATTTAATATTAAAATACAGTATTAGATTGTGTAACGGTACGGAATTGTGAGCCACCCCAGTTTAATTTCATATTAATTCAAATCATCATTTTAAGCACTTTCCAAATTGCCAGACTTTCACCTGTAAGGAGCCTCCAGTACAGCAATGCAACATACATACAGTCAGCCAAAACAATTGCCAGACGCATTGCGTAACCGCCAGTAGCAGCCTTGTGACACAGTCCAGTCTGCTGTGTGTCATCAGAGAGAGTGGTAATAAGCAGCATACAGTGCAGATAAAAATTACATAGTGGCCTCGGGTGTAAGATAGGCCATAGTTAAGAGTCGGCCTATCTTTTAAAATACTAAAACTAGTATAAAAAACAGTATAAAACGCGGCCAGCCTAAGCGAGCTAAGTGTTCGAAAATTTATGTCGGCCGACAAAACAAAACGAAATGCTATTTTAAAGTGAACTAAAGTAATAGTGGCGCATCAACTTAATTTGAAATAAGCAATAACAGTACCGCGGTTAAACAGTAAAAAACTAAATCATGGTGTGTTAAACAGTGCATTCACAGCAGAGGTGCAAAACAGCGGAGTTCTTCAGACGTTAAGTATTAACTGAGTTTTAACCAAGATTATTTTACCTTTTTCCCCAGAGTATAATTCAACATAAATAAATTGTAAATCTAAAATGTACATCAGAGATCTCAAAGTGGGGTTTAATAGAACGATAAAATCAAAGAACGAATGTGTGAGAGTGGGTAGCTAAAGCACGTATTGGTTCATTGCAAATAGCAAATAGTTGGGGTATACCATAGTTGTAATAAGCTAGGTAATTAAGAAATATTTTATTACTATGTTTGATTTCACAAATTGTTGCTCATTCTACAAGTATTTGCTCTAAATGTCATGAAAGAGAGACGAAGTAATTATTTTGAATAATAAATCGGAGGCAATTTGTTTTAGCACAAACGGTGTATTTGATCTTTGCCTATATCAAATCCAAATAATCCTTTTTGCAGCTGTTTTCGTCTGAAAGACCCTGGAATATAACCCTAAGGTAAGAGATAATTATAATTTAATTTAATTGAGAAGTTTCAATTGTAAAAAGATTTCCTTCAGGCTGCTGGACAGCCAGTTACAAAAACAAATCTGGTTCCATAAAAATGCATCCTTGTAGTGTCAGTTTCATAAAACTTATTTTCACCTCACAAATTTGACTTATTATGTCAAGAATTGACAAGTGATCTGACAGAAGTTTGTCCATACATATTTAAGGTTTAGATAAATTGTAATGTAAGTCACTCAGTCATCAACAATATGAATTTGAAGATTTGTAATAAAAAATGTGTAATTCTCAAACTACTCAGTCAGTCTTTATTAAAATTTTCAGTATTATCAAAGAAAGTGAGTTTCAGAAAAAAGTACTCAGTGTTTAAGACTCTTTATTAGGAAACAACAAATTTTGTTCTAGTAATTTTTATAATTTTTGTAAGGAAAAAGTTTTCATTCAAATAAATTATCCACAAAAGGGAATGGTATAATTAAGTAAAACTTATTCCTCTGATAATCCTTAAAATGTGTTCATTCAACTCTAGAAAGAAATTGATGGCTTTTTCACTTCTTGCAAGTGAATATAATTAGTAAATAGATTTGTATGAATCTTGCTGCTTTGTCAATCTTAAATATTACAGTTTTACTTGGTACTGATACAAGGTGATGGCTCTTCTTACACTTCTTTATGGGTCTGAGAATTGGACTTTAATGAAAGGTCAGGCCAGTCGTATCCCTGAAATGAGATTCTCAGGCACGTGGCAGGGTATACTCTCCATGATCATAGAAGAAACACAGATATACGGCAGGAACTGAATGTTATGATATACTCGACAGGATCGACCAGTATTGGCTGAATTGGTGGGAACATCTTTGCCAAGTGGATGACTGCCACATCCCCAAACAACTATGGAACTATAAGCCAAGGGGACGGAGAGGTGTGGGATGTCCGAGGAAGCGCTGGAGTGACCAGCTGTAATATTTGCCTATTTGAGACCGGAACAAACCGTTCTTGGTTTAAACCTTGAGGATGATGATGATGACTTGGTATTGAGAGCATATCTCTGCAAGTATAAGAATTTTTACAGTGTCATATCATAAAAATTCTTATCCTTCCATAGGTATGCTCTTGGTACATAGTAATGTTCTAATTTTCAAGTCTATTTTGTTCCTCTGTGTCATTCCAATTTTTCTAAAGTAAATGGGTAAGAAAAACTGCTAGGGGTTCAGTAATGTAGTTTTATTGTTTATAATGTGCAGAGAAATTAGTAAATTACCTCGAAATAAATACTTGTATCAACTGTGTCATTTATTTATTCTTACAAAACACAGGAAAACAGATCTTCATTTCTTAAGAGTAGTAAAATTGCCTTAAAAATATAAAAAGCAAAGATTTAATACACGTATATTTTGATTTTGACTTCACAGTTGTATCATAAAATTTGTTTTACAAATTATTATTACACATTATTATTGTATGCAAAAAATTTAAATTTTGTAAATTAATGATACAGACTTGCATTAACATAAAAACAAGTTTAATTTATGAATAATTTTATATAGCTTATCTAAAATTAATTAGGTTAACTCAAGTAAATAATTATCTATTGCTGTACATTAAAATATGTAATTGCTTTTTATATAAAATTTTACTTTCTTATTTTGTAGAAGAGCTTCCATTCGGGTCATTCTGTTCTCAATTTTTTTATAATGTCTATTGTAAAAGTATATGTTCTGCCATTTATTGTTTTTGGTGTATCAACAACAGCAAACACATGAGAAATGGTATATGTCAGAATATTCTCAATATTTTCACCAAAAAACAATGAAGGTTGGATAAAGAAATTTGACTGTAACATACCACCTTCTTGGTTTACTTCAGTCATAAAGCTTCTTTGCGTCTGTGATATATTTTTTTTTTTGAGGTTATATGTCAAACTAGGTGTGTTACCAGCTCACAGCACCGATTCTTCTACAGTGCCTGAAGAGTTTACTGGGTTATTATTGTGGAAGCTTCTGGTACCAGAAGTGTACACAGGGACTGTTTTCAGAGTAGATTTAGTCAGATCTTTCCCAATTTGCGCCAACAAGAATAAAGCCACTGATCCACCCCACACGTTTTAGAGATCTAGTCAGGTCTACAGATTCCGTGGAACTTAAGTAAAAACTGACAACCGAGTTTGTTTTGCAAAAATTGAAGAAATCAATAATTATAATCCGTTTTTCCAAGTGAATTTTGAGTACTTCGGAAACCATTAATACATCATTTTGTAGATCTTCTGATATTAAACAAAATGATGAAACAGTTCTGAAAAGAGTAAATATTTTCTCAATAAAATTCCTACGGTGTATTACTACAGCATGAACCATGTACATGATTCAGATGTTCAGTGGTTGATGAACTGTCCTTCTGTGTTTTAAATAATGAAGAATGAGATTTTGCTATACAAGAGTGAGGAATGAGATTTTCTATTTTGTTAGCCAGATCTTAAATGAAATCATTAATTGTGGATGTACATTTTATCATCTGTGTCCTCTAGGTTGAAACCCATTCAGAATATTCAATAGAGTAATTGTCATCACATTCTTCAATTTTTGTTTCTAAAAATGTTAAAACTTTTTTTTTTAAACAGCTAATGCTGCAATGCCTGAGCATACACTCTGCGTGTTTCATCACATGTAAGGAACTTTGTGATATTCTTGTAAGATCCTTCAGCATGTGGTGCATAAATCAGTAATCATACATACACCCACTGAGTGAGTGCTGCTTGCTCCACCTAACACACACCACTTTGGTTACAAAGAAAACATTTTTAAAATCCCACCTTAACATTAGGATGTTCCTGTGTAAAATTGATGTACAGTTCAAGTAGGTTACATAAAATCAAGTGCTTCATAATACAAGTTTTCCATCCTTACAATATCTTTAGTTCCAGGCAAAATTCCTGATTACTAATCATGCTCATACAAACATTTTACTAAACTAACAGTTTCAGGATTAAGTTTTTCCATTTATATGATCTGGTTAGAATAGATATATTGACCCCTTCATTTTTTTTTCTGATCCACATAAGAGAAGCAGGAATCATTAAAATCTGAATTTGCTTCTGTTATTTTTAGTTGTTCTTTCACAATATCAACAAACCTATGGGTATCAGCTGCATTTTCTTCAAACTCTTTTTACATTCGACTGTCCTGTACTGATAACTCTACTTCAGGTACATTTTCAATTTTACATTTAACATTTTCCTTTAATTTTTTTTTAATTTCTCACACCCATACGATTGTTTGTAGTGATCATTTAGTGCATGTAATTTAAATGGGGAGCAACTGACTTCAGTAAATAATGAATTTAATGTATCAATTATTTTCTGCTTTTCTAAGTCCTAATTTCCTGAGGGGTCAGACCTGTGTAATCATGAACATCTATATCTACAACACTTTCAACATTACTATCACAAATGTCACTTTTTTTCTTTTTAATAAAATGTTTCTACATGAAGAACAGTTTATGTCCTGATTTAACCTTATATCTTTTTAATAAGCCTTTACAATGGTTAATGCTAACTATGCAAAGTGATTTTTAACAGATCTTTTATGTTTTTAGATTGGATCATAACATATTTCCTGCAGAAATTCAGACTGTTTTGAGAAGAAACTCGTGTGGTGTAGTCTATTCTTAATTTTAATAGACTGTTATTAACATCATCTATAGCAGCTACATTTTCTTTCTAAACCTTTTTTAGATACACAAGTGATTTTTTGTCACATCCAGTCAGTTACCTGTCCCACACATTTTGTTTCATCTGTGTTCATATAAGATATATAAACTAACAACACTCACACTTATATAAAATATATTGAACTTTACTGTAAAATTTTATAGAAGTAAAATGGTCTTATAGAAAAAAAGTGATAAATACACACAAGATTGAAATATAAAATTTACATCACTATATCAATATGAAATATTAAATAAATTCACTAATGTTATATCCATGAGGAATACTGACACCAAGCATCCTGTTGCTGCTTGTGAGAGATGGATTTCTGTTCAGTGATATTGAAATTTTTAGGAGTGATTTATCATCAAGCTCTTTTGTTTTTTAAATTACTTTCAAATTTTCTTTGCAGTGCTCTAGATCATTACCACAATACATAATTAAAATATACTTAAGTATCATCTGGATGTCTATAATACTTGATCATTAAGAAGTTCTGTATCTGTTCTATTTAATATTAAAATACAGTATTAGATTGTGTAACGGTACGGAATTGTGAGCCACCCCAGTTTAATTTCATATTAATTCAAATCATCATTTTAAGCACTTTCCAAATTGCCAGACTTTCACCTGTAAGGAGCCTCCAGTACAGCAATGCAACATACATACAGTCAGCCAAAACAATTGCCAGACGCATTGCGTAACCGCCAGTAGCAGCCTTGTGACACAGTCCAGTCTGCTGTGTGTCATCAGAGAGAGTGGTAATAAGCAGCATACAGTGCAGATAAAAATTACATAGTGGCCTCGGGTGTAAGATAGGCCATAGTTAAGAGTCGGCCTATCTTTTAAAATACTAAAACTAGTATAAAAAACAGTATAAAACGCGGCCAGCCTAAGCGAGCTAAGTGTTCGAAAATTTATGTCGGCCGACAAAACAAAACGAAATGCTATTTTAAAGTGAACTAAAGTAATAGTGGCGCATCAACTTAATTTGAAATAAGCAATAACAGTACCGCGGTTAAACAGTAAAAAACTAAATCATGGTGTGTTAAACAGTGCATTCACAGCAGAGGTGCAAAACAGCGGAGTTCTTCAGACGTTAAGTATTAACTGAGTTTTAACCAAGATTATTTTACCTTTTTCCCCAGAGTATAATTCAACATAAATAAATTGTAAATCTAAAATGTACATCAGAGATCTCAAAGTGGGGTTTAATAGAACGATAAAATCAAAGAACGAATGTGTGAGAGTGGGTAGCTAAAGCACGTATTGGTTCATTGCAAATAGCAAATAGTTGGGGTATACCATAGTTGTAATAAGCTAGGTAATTAAGAAATATTTTATTACTATGTTTGATTTCACAAATTGTTGCTCATTCTACAAGTATTTGCTCTAAATGTCATGAAAGAGAGACGAAGTAATTATTTTGAATAATAAATCGGAGGCAATTTGTTTTAGCACAAACGGTGTATTTGATCTTTGCCTATATCAAATCCAAATAATCCTTTTTGCAGCTGTTTTCGTCTGAAAGACCCTGGAATATAACCCTAAGGTAAGAGATAATTATAATTTAATTTAATTGAGAAGTTTCAATTGTAAAAAGATTTCCTTCAGGCTGCTGGACAGCCAGTTACAAAAACAAATCTGGTTCCATAAAAATGCATCCTTGTAGTGTCAGTTTCATAAAACTTATTTTCACCTCACAAATTTGACTTATTATGTCAAGAATTGACAAGTGATCTGACAGAAGTTTGTCCATACATATTTAAGGTTTAGATAAATTGTAATGTAAGTCACTCAGTCATCAACAATATGAATTTGAAGATTTGTAATAAAAAATGTGTAATTCTCAAACTACTCAGTCAGTCTTTATTAAAATTTTCAGTATTATCAAAGAAAGTGAGTTTCAGAAAAAAGTACTCAGTGTTTAAGACTCTTTATTAGGAAACAACAAATTTTGTTCTAGTAATTTTTATAATTTTTGTAAGGAAAAAGTTTTCATTCAAATAAATTATCCACAAAAGGGAATGGTATAATTAAGTAAAACTTATTCCTCTGATAATCCTTAAAATGTGTTCATTCAACTCTAGAAAGAAATTGATGGCTTTTTCACTTCTTGCAAGTGAATATAATTAGTAAATAGATTTGTATGAATCTTGCTGCTTTGTCAATCTTAAATATTACAGTTTTACTTGGTACTGATACAAGGTGATGGCTCTTCTTACACTTCTTTATGGGTCTGAGAATTGGACTTTAATGAAAGGTCAGGCCAGTCGTATCCCTGAAATGAGATTCTCAGGCACGTGGCAGGGTATACTCTCCATGATCATAGAAGAAACACAGATATACGGCAGGAACTGAATGTTATGATATACTCGACAGGATCGACCAGTATTGGCTGAATTGGTGGGAACATCTTTGCCAAGTGGATGACTGCCACATCCCCAAACAACTATGGAACTATAAGCCAAGGGGACGGAGAGGTGTGGGATGTCCGAGGAAGCGCTGGAGTGACCAGCTGTAATATTTGCCTATTTGAGACCGGAACAAACCGTTCTTGGTTTAAACCTTGAGGATGATGATGATGACTTGGTATTGAGAGCATATCTCTGCAAGTATAAGAATTTTTACAGTGTCATATCATAAAAATTCTTATCCTTCCATAGGTATGCTCTTGGTACATAGTAATGTTCTAATTTTCAAGTCTATTTTGTTCCTCTGTGTCATTCCAATTTTTCTAAAGTAAATGGGTAAGAAAAACTGCTAGGGGTTCAGTAATGTAGTTTTATTGTTTATAATGTGCAGAGAAATTAGTAAATTACCTCGAAATAAATACTTGTATCAACTGTGTCATTTATTTATTCTTACAAAACACAGGAAAACAGATCTTCATTTCTTAAGAGTAGTAAAATTGCCTTAAAAATATAAAAAGCAAAGATTTAATACACGTATATTTTGATTTTGACTTCACAGTTGTATCATAAAATTTGTTTTACAAATTATTATTACACATTATTATTGTATGCAAAAAATTTAAATTTTGTAAATTAATGATACAGACTTGCATTAACATAAAAACAAGTTTAATTTATGAATAATTTTATATAGCTTATCTAAAATTAATTAGGTTAACTCAAGTAAATAATTATCTATTGCTGTACATTAAAATATGTAATTGCTTTTTATATAAAATTTTACTTTCTTATTTTGTAGAAGAGCTTCCATTCGGGTCATTCTGTTCTCAATTTTTTTATAATGTCTATTGTAAAAGTATATGTTCTGCCATTTATTGTTTTTGGTGTATCAACAACAGCAAACACATGAGAAATGGTATATGTCAGAATATTCTCAATATTTTCACCAAAAAACAATGAAGGTTGGATAAAGAAATTTGACTGTAACATACCACCTTCTTGGTTTACTTCAGTCATAAAGCTTCTTTGCGTCTGTGATATATTTTTTTTTTTGAGGTTATATGTCAAACTAGGTGTGTTACCAGCTCACAGCACCGATTCTTCTACAGTGCCTGAAGAGTTTACTGGGTTATTATTGTGGAAGCTTCTGGTACCAGAAGTGTACACAGGGACTGTTTTCAGAGTAGATTTAGTCAGATATTTCCCAATTTGCGCCAACAAGAATAAAGCCACTGATCCACCCCACACGTTTTAGAGATCTAGTCAGGTCTACAGATTCCGTGGAACTTAAGTAAAAACTGACAACCGAGTTTGTTTTGCAAAAATTGAAGAAATCAATAATTATAATCCGTTTTTCCAAGTGAATTTTGAGTACTTCGGAAACCATTAATACATCATTTTGTAGATCTTCTGATATTAAACAAAATGATGAAACAGTTCTGAAAAGAGTAAATATTTTCTCAATAAAATTCCTACGGTGTATTACTACAGCATGAACCATGTACATGATTCAGATGTTCAGTGGTTGATGAACTGTCCTTCTGTGTTTTAAATAATGAAGAATGAGATTTTGCTATACAAGAGTGAGGAATGAGATTTTCTATTTTGTTAGCCAGATCTTAAATGAAATCATTAATTGTGGATGTACATTTTATCATCTGTGTCCTCTAGGTTGAAACCCATTCAGAATATTCAATAGAGTAATTGTCATCACATTCTTCAATTTTTGTTTCTAAAAATGTTAAAACTTTTTTTTTTAAACAGCTAATGCTGCAATGCCTGAGCATACACTCTGCGTGTTTCATCACATGTAAGGAACTTTGTGATATTCTTGTAAGATCCTTCAGCATGTGGTGCATAAATCAGTAATCATACATACACCCACTGAGTGAGTGCTGCTTGCTCCACCTAACACACACCACTTTGGTTACAAAGAAAACATTTTTAAAATCCCACCTTAACATTAGGATGTTCCTGTGTAAAATTGATGTACAGTTCAAGTAGGTTACATAAAATCAAGTGCTTCATAATACAAGTTTTCCATCCTTACAATATCTTTAGTTCCAGGCAAAATTCTTGATTACTAATCATGCTCATACAAACATTTTACTAAACTAACAGTTTCAGGATTAAGTTTTTCCATTTATATGATCTGGTTAGAATAGATATATTGACCCCTTCATTTTTTTTCTGATCCACATAAGAGAAGCAGGAATCATTAAAATCTGAATTTGCTTCTGTTATTTTTAGTTGTTCTTTCACAATATCAACAAACCTATGGGTATCAGCTGCATTTTCTTCAAACTCTTTTTACATTCGACTGTCCTGTACTGATAACTCTACTTCAGGTACATTTTCAATTTTACATTTAACATTTTCCTTTAATTTTTTTTTAATTTCTCACACCCATACGATTGTTTGTAGTGATCATTTAGTGCATGTAATTTAAATGGGGAGCAACTGACTTCAGTAAATAATGAATTTAATGTATCAATTATTTTCTGCTTTTCTAAGTCCTAATTTCCTGAGGGGTCAGACCTGTGTAATCATGAACATCTATATCTACAACACTTTCAACATTACTATCACAAATGTCACTTTTTTTCTTTTTAATAAAATGTTTCTACATGAAGAACAGTTTATGTCCTGATTTAACCTTATATCTTTTTAATAAGCCTTTACAATGGTTAATGCTAACTATGCAAAGTGATTTTTAACAGATCTTTTATGTTTTTAGATTGGATCATAACATATTTCCTGCAGAAATTCAGACTGTTTTGAGAAGAAACTCGTGTGGTGTAGTCTATTCTTAATTTTAATAGACTGTTATTAACATCATCTATAGCAGCTACATTTTCTTTCTAAACCTTTTTTAGATACACAAGTGATTTTTTGTCACATCCAGTCAGTTACCTGTCCCACACATTTTGTTTCATCTGTGTTCATATAAGATATATAAACTAACAACACTCACACTTATATAAAATATATTGAACTTTACTGTAAAATTTTATAGAAGTAAAATGGTCTTATAGAAAAAAAGTGATAAATACACACAAGATTGAAATATAAAATTTACATCACTATATCAATATGAAATATTAAATAAATTCACTAATGTTATATCCATGAGGAATACTGACACCAAGCATCCTGTTGCTGCTTGTGAGAGATGGATTTCTGTTCAGTGATATTGAAATTTTTAGGAGTGATTTATCATCAAGCTCTTTTGTTTTTTAAATTACTTTCAAATTTTCTTTGCAGTGCTCTAGATCATTACCACAATACATAATTAAAATATACTTAAGTATCATCTGGATGTCTATAATACTTGATCATTAAGAAGTTCTGTATCTGTTCTATTTAATATTAAAATACAGTATTAGATTGTGTAACGGTACGGAATTGTGAGCCACCCCAGTTTAATTTCATATTAATTCAAATCATCATTTTAAGCACTTTCCAAATTGCCAGACTTTCACCTGTAAGGAGCCTCCAGTACAGCAATGCAACATACATACAGTCAGCCAAAACAATTGCCAGACGCATTGCGTAACCGCCAGTAGCAGCCTTGTGACACAGTCCAGTCTGCTGTGTGTCATCAGAGAGAGTGGTAATAAGCAGCATACAGTGCAGATAAAAATTACATAGTGGCCTCGGGTGTAAGATAGGCCATAGTTAAGAGTCGGCCTATCTTTTAAAATACTAAAACTAGTATAAAAAACAGTATAAAACGCGGCCAGCCTAAGCGAGCTAAGTGTTCGAAAATTTATGTCGGCCGACAAAACAAAACGAAATGCTATTTTAAAGTGAACTAAAGTAATAGTGGCGCATCAACTTAATTTGAAATAAGCAATAACAGTACCGCGGTTAAACAGTAAAAAACTAAATCATGGTGTGTTAAACAGTGCATTCACAGCAGAGGTGCAAAACAGCGGAGTTCTTCAGACGTTAAGTATTAACTGAGTTTTAACCAAGATTATTTTACCTTTTTCCCCAGAGTATAATTCAACATAAATAAATTGTAAATCTAAAATGTACATCAGAGATCTCAAAGTGGGGTTTAATAGAACGATAAAATCAAAGAACGAATGTGTGAGAGTGGGTAGCTAAAGCACGTATTGGTTCATTGCAAATAGCAAATAGTTGGGGTATACCATAGTTGTAATAAGCTAGGTAATTAAGAAATATTTTATTACTATGTTTGATTTCACAAATTGTTGCTCATTCTACAAGTATTTGCTCTAAATGTCATGAAAGAGAGACGAAGTAATTATTTTGAATAATAAATCGGAGGCAATTTGTTTTAGCACAAACGGTGTATTTGATCTTTGCCTATATCAAATCCAAATAATCCTTTTTGCAGCTGTTTTCGTCTGAAAGACCCTGGAATATAACCCTAAGGTAAGAGATAATTATAATTTAATTTAATTGAGAAGTTTCAATTGTAAAAAGATTTCCTTCAGGCTGCTGGACAGCCAGTTACAAAAACAAATCTGGTTCCATAAAAATGCATCCTTGTAGTGTCAGTTTCATAAAACTTATTTTCACCTCACAAATTTGACTTATTATGTCAAGAATTGACAAGTGATCTGACAGAAGTTTGTCCATACATATTTAAGGTTTAGATAAATTGTAATGTAAGTCACTCAGTCATCAACAATATGAATTTGAAGATTTGTAATAAAAAATGTGTAATTCTCAAACTACTCAGTCAGTCTTTATTAAAATTTTCAGTATTATCAAAGAAAGTGAGTTTCAGAAAAAAGTACTCAGTGTTTAAGACTCTTTATTAGGAAACAACAAATTTTGTTCTAGTAATTTTTATAATTTTTGTAAGGAAAAAGTTTTCATTCAAATAAATTATCCACAAAAGGGAATGGTATAATTAAGTAAAACTTATTCCTCTGATAATCCTTAAAATGTGTTCATTCAACTCTAGAAAGAAATTGATGGCTTTTTCACTTCTTGCAAGTGAATATAATTAGTAAATAGATTTGTATGAATCTTGCTGCTTTGTCAATCTTAAATATTACAGTTTTACTTGGTACTGATACAAGGTGATGGCTCTTCTTACACTTCTTTATGGGTCTGAGAATTGGACTTTAATGAAAGGTCAGGCCAGTCGTATCCCTGAAATGAGATTCTCAGGCACGTGGCAGGGTATACTCTCCATGATCATAGAAGAAACACAGATATACGGCAGGAACTGAATGTTATGATATACTCGACAGGATCGACCAGTATTGGCTGAATTGGTGGGAACATCTTTGCCAAGTGGATGACTGCCACATCCCCAAACAACTATGGAACTATAAGCCAAGGGGACGGAGAGGTGTGGGATGTCCGAGGAAGCGCTGGAGTGACCAGCTGTAATATTTGCCTATTTGAGACCGGAACAAACCGTTCTTGGTTTAAACCTTGAGGATGATGATGATGACTTGGTATTGAGAGCATATCTCTGCAAGTATAAGAATTTTTACAGTGTCATATCATAAAAATTCTTATCCTTCCATAGGTATGCTCTTGGTACATAGTAATGTTCTAATTTTCAAGTCTATTTTGTTCCTCTGTGTCATTCCAATTTTTCTAAAGTAAATGGGTAAGAAAAACTGCTAGGGGTTCAGTAATGTAGTTTTATTGTTTATAATGTGCAGAGAAATTAGTAAATTACCTCGAAATAAATACTTGTATCAACTGTGTCATTTATTTATTCTTACAAAACACAGGAAAACAGATCTTCATTTCTTAAGAGTAGTAAAATTGCCTTAAAAATATAAAAAGCAAAGATTTAATACACGTATATTTTGATTTTGACTTCACAGTTGTATCATAAAATTTGTTTTACAAATTATTATTACACATTATTATTGTATGCAAAAAATTTAAATTTTGTAAATTAATGATACAGACTTGCATTAACATAAAAACAAGTTTAATTTATGCACTAAAATTAATTAGGTTAACTCAAGTAAATAATTATCTATTGCTGTACATTAAAATATGTAATTGCTTTTTATATAAAATTTTACTTTCTTATTTTGTAGAAGAGCTTCCATTCGGGTCATTCTGTTCTCAATTTTTTTATAATGTCTATTGTAAAAGTATATGTTCTGCCATTTATTGTTTTTGGTGTATCAACAACAGCAAACACATGAGAAATGGTATATGTCAGAATATTCTCAATATTTTCGCCAAAAAACAATGAAGGTTGGATAAAGAAATTTGACTGTAACATACCACCTTCTTGGTTTACTTCAGTCATAAAGCTTCTTTGCGTCTGTGATATATTTTTTTTTTTGAGGTTATATGTCAAACTAGGTGTGTTACCAGCTCACAGCACCGATTCTTCTACAGTGCCTGAAGAGTTTACTGGGTTATTATTGTGGAAGCTTCTGGTACCAGAAGTGTACACAGGGACTGTTTTCAGAGTAGATTTAGTCAGATATTTCCCAATTTGCGCCAACAAGAATAAAGCCACTGATCCACCCCACACGTTTTAGAGATCTAGTCAGGTCTACAGATTCCGTGGAACTTAAGTAAAAACTGACAACCGAGTTTGTTTTGCAAAAATTGAAGAAATCAATAATTATAATCCGTTTTTCCAAGTGAATTTTGAGTACTTCGGAAACCATTAATACATCATTTTGTAGATCTTCTGATATTAAACAAAATGATGAAACAGTTCTGAAAAGAGTAAATATTTTCTCAATAAAATTCCTACGGTGTATTACTACAGCATGAACCATGTACATGATTCAGATGTTCAGTGGTTGATGAACTGTCCTTCTGTGTTTTAAATAATGAAGAATGAGATTTTGCTATACAAGAGTGAGGAATGAGATTTTCTATTTTGTTAGCCAGATCTTAAATGAAATCATTAATTGTGGATGTACATTTTATCATCTGTGTCCTCTAGGTTGAAACCCATTCAGAATATTCAATAGAGTAATTGTCATCACATTCTTCAATTTTTGTTTCTAAAAATGTTAAAACTTTTTTTTTTAAACAGCTAATGCTGCAATGCCTGAGCATACACTCTGCGTGTTTCATCACATGTAAGGAACTTTGTGATATTCTTGTAAGATCCTTCAGCATGTGGTGCATAAATCAGTAATCATACATACACCCACTGAGTGAGTGCTGCTTGCTCCACCTAACACACACCACTTTGGTTACAAAGAAAACATTTTTAAAATCCCACCTTAACATTAGGATGTTCCTGTGTAAAATTGATGTACAGTTCAAGTAGGTTACATAAAATCAAGTGCTTCATAATACAAGTTTTCCATCCTTACAATATCTTTAGTTCCAGGCAAAATTCTTGATTACTAATCATGCTCATACAAACATTTTACTAAACTAACAGTTTCAGGATTAAGTTTTTCCATTTATATGATCTGGTTAGAATAGATATATTGACCCCTTCATTTTTTTTTCTGATCCACATAAGAGAAGCAGGAATCATTAAAATCTGAATTTGCTTCTGTTATTTTTAGTTGTTCTTTCACAATATCAACAAACCTATGGGTATCAGCTGCATTTTCTTCAAACTCTTTTTACATTCGACTGTCCTGTACTGATAACTCTACTTCAGGTACATTTTCAATTTTACATTTAACATTTTCCTTTAATTTTTTTTTAATTTCTCACACCCATACGATTGTTTGTAGTGATCATTTAGTGCATGTAATTTAAATGGGGAGCAACTGACTTCAGTAAATAATGAATTTAATGTATCAATTATTTTCTGCTTTTCTAAGTCCTAATTTCCTGAGGGGTCAGACCTGTGTAATCATGAACATCTATATCTACAACACTTTCAACATTACTATCACAAATGTCACTTTTTTTCTTTTTAATAAAATGTTTCTACATGAAGAACAGTTTATGTCCTGATTTAACCTTATATCTTTTTAATAAGCCTTTACAATGGTTAATGCTAACTATGCAAAGTGATTTTTAACAGATCTTTTATGTTTTTAGATTGGATCATAACATATTTCCTGCAGAAATTCAGACTGTTTTGAGAAGAAACTCGTGTGGTGTAGTCTATTCTTAATTTTAATAGACTGTTATTAACATCATCTATAGCAGCTACATTTTCTTTCTAAACCTTTTTTAGATACACAAGTGATTTTTTGTCACATCCAGTCAGTTACCTGTCCCACACATTTTGTTTCATCTGTGTTCATATAAGATATATAAACTAACAACACTCACACTTATATAAAATATATTGAACTTTACTGTAAAATTTTATAGAAGTAAAATGGTCTTATAGAAAAAAAGTGATAAATACACACAAGATTGAAATATAAAATTTACATCACTATATCAATATGAAATATTAAATAAATTCACTAATGTTATATCCATGAGGAATACTGACACCAAGCATCCTGTTGCTGCTTGTGAGAGATGGATTTCTGTTCAGTGATATTGAAATTTTTAGGAGTGATTTATCATCAAGCTCTTTTGTTTTTTAAATTACTTTCAAATTTTCTTTGCAGTGCTCTAGATCATTACCACAATACATAATTAAAATATACTTAAGTATCATCTGGATGTCTATAATACTTGATCATTAAGAAGTTCTGTATCTGTTCTATTTAATATTAAAATACAGTATTAGATTGTGTAACGGTACGGAATTGTGAGCCACCCCAGTTTAATTTCATATTAATTCAAATCATCATTTTAAGCACTTTCCAAATTGCCAGACTTTCACCTGTAAGGAGCCTCCAGTACAGCAATGCAACATACATACAGTCAGCCAAAACAATTGCCAGACGCATTGCGTAACCGCCAGTAGCAGCCTTGTGACACAGTCCAGTCTGCTGTGTGTCATCAGAGAGAGTGGTAATAAGCAGCATACAGTGCAGATAAAAATTACATAGTGGCCTCGGGTGTAAGATAGGCCATAGTTAAGAGTCGGCCTATCTTTTAAAATACTAAAACTAGTATAAAAAACAGTATAAAACGCGGCCAGCCTAAGCGAGCTAAGTGTTCGAAAATTTATGTCGGCCGACAAAACAAAACGAAATGCTATTTTAAAGTGAACTAAAGTAATAGTGGCGCATCAACTTAATTTGAAATAAGCAATAACAGTACCGCGGTTAAACAGTAAAAAACTAAATCATGGTGTGTTAAACAGTGCATTCACAGCAGAGGTGCAAAACAGCGGAGTTCTTCAGACGTTAAGTATTAACTGAGTTTTAACCAAGATTATTTTACCTTTTTCCCCAGAGTATAATTCAACATAAATAAATTGTAAATCTAAAATGTACATCAGAGATCTCAAAGTGGGGTTTAATAGAACGATAAAATCAAAGAACGAATGTGTGAGAGTGGGTAGCTAAAGCACGTATTGGTTCATTGCAAATAGCAAATAGTTGGGGTATACCATAGTTGTAATAAGCTAGGTAATTAAGAAATATTTTATTACTATGTTTGATTTCACAAATTGTTGCTCATTCTACAAGTATTTGCTCTAAATGTCATGAAAGAGAGACGAAGTAATTATTTTGAATAATAAATCGGAGGCAATTTGTTTTAGCACAAACGGTGTATTTGATCTTTGCCTATATCAAATCCAAATAATCCTTTTTGCAGCTGTTTTCGTCTGAAAGACCCTGGAATATAACCCTAAGGTAAGAGATAATTATAATTTAATTTAATTGAGAAGTTTCAATTGTAAAAAGATTTCCTTCAGGCTGCTGGACAGCCAGTTACAAAAACAAATCTGGTTCCATAAAAATGCATCCTTGTAGTGTCAGTTTCATAAAACTTATTTTCACCTCACAAATTTGACTTATTATGTCAAGAATTGACAAGTGATCTGACAGAAGTTTGTCCATACATATTTAAGGTTTAGATAAATTGTAATGTAAGTCACTCAGTCATCAACAATATGAATTTGAAGATTTGTAATAAAAAATGTGTAATTCTCAAACTACTCAGTCAGTCTTTATTAAAATTTTCAGTATTATCAAAGAAAGTGAGTTTCAGAAAAAAGTACTCAGTGTTTAAGACTCTTTATTAGGAAACAACAAATTTTGTTCTAGTAATTTTTATAATTTTTGTAAGGAAAAAGTTTTCATTCAAATAAATTATCCACAAAAGGGAATGGTATAATTAAGTAAAACTTATTCCTCTGATAATCCTTAAAATGTGTTCATTCAACTCTAGAAAGAAATTGATGGCTTTTTCACTTCTTGCAAGTGAATATAATTAGTAAATAGATTTGTATGAATCTTGCTGCTTTGTCAATCTTAAATATTACAGTTTTACTTGGTACTGATACAAGGTGATGGCTCTTCTTACACTTCTTTATGGGTCTGAGAATTGGACTTTAATGAAAGGTCAGGCCAGTCGTATCCCTGAAATGAGATTCTCAGGCACGTGGCAGGGTATACTCTCCATGATCATAGAAGAAACACAGATATACGGCAGGAACTGAATGTTATGATATACTCGACAGGATCGACCAGTATTGGCTGAATTGGTGGGAACATCTTTGCCAAGTGGATGACTGCCACATCCCCAAACAACTATGGAACTATAAGCCAAGGGGACGGAGAGGTGTGGGATGTCCGAGGAAGCGCTGGAGTGACCAGCTGTAATATTTGCCTATTTGAGACCGGAACAAACCGTTCTTGGTTTAAACCTTGAGGATGATGATGATGACTTGGTATTGAGAGCATATCTCTGCAAGTATAAGAATTTTTACAGTGTCATATCATAAAAATTCTTATCCTTCCATAGGTATGCTCTTGGTACATAGTAATGTTCTAATTTTCAAGTCTATTTTGTTCCTCTGTGTCATTCCAATTTTTCTAAAGTAAATGGGTAAGAAAAACTGCTAGGGGTTCAGTAATGTAGTTTTATTGTTTATAATGTGCAGAGAAATTAGTAAATTACCTCGAAATAAATACTTGTATCAACTGTGTCATTTATTTATTCTTACAAAACACAGGAAAACAGATCTTCATTTCTTAAGAGTAGTAAAATTGCCTTAAAAATATAAAAAGCAAAGATTTAATACACGTATATTTTGATTTTGACTTCACAGTTGTATCATAAAATTTGTTTTACAAATTATTATTACACATTATTATTGTATGCAAAAAATTTAAATTTTGTAAATTAATGATACAGACTTGCATTAACATAAAAACAAGTTTAATTTATGCACTAAAATTAATTAGGTTAACTCAAGTAAATAATTATCTATTGCTGTACATTAAAATATGTAATTGCTTTTTATATAAAATTTTACTTTCTTATTTTGTAGAAGAGCTTCCATTCGGGTCATTCTGTTCTCAATTTTTTTATAATGTCTATTGTAAAAGTATATGTTCTGCCATTTATTGTTTTTGGTGTATCAACAACAGCAAACACATGAGAAATGGTATATGTCAGAATATTCTCAATATTTTCGCCAAAAAACAATGAAGGTTGGATAAAGAAATTTGACTGTAACATACCACCTTCTTGGTTTACTTCAGTCATAAAGCTTCTTTGCGTCTGTGATATATTTTTTTTTTTGAGGTTATATGTCAAACTAGGTGTGTTACCAGCTCACAGCACCGATTCTTCTACAGTGCCTGAAGAGTTTACTGGGTTATTATTGTGGAAGCTTCTGGTACCAGAAGTGTACACAGGGACTGTTTTCAGAGTAGATTTAGTCAGATCTTTCCCAATTTGCGCCAACAAGAATAAAGCCACTGATCCACCCCACACGTTTTAGAGATCTAGTCAGGTCTACAGATTCCGTGGAACTTAAGTAAAAACTGACAACCGAGTTTGTTTTGCAAAAATTGAAGAAATCAATAATTATAATCCGTTTTTCCAAGTGAATTTTGAGTACTTCGGAAACCATTAATACATCATTTTGTAGATCTTCTGATATTAAACAAAATGATGAAACAGTTCTGAAAAGAGTAAATATTTTCTCAATAAAATTCCTACGGTGTATTACTACAGCATGAACCATGTACATGATTCAGATGTTCAGTGGTTGATGAACTGTCCTTCTGTGTTTTAAATAATGAAGAATGAGATTTTGCTATACAAGAGTGAGGAATGAGATTTTCTATTTTGTTAGCCAGATCTTAAATGAAATCATTAATTGTGGATGTACATTTTATCATCTGTGTCCTCTAGGTTGAAACCCATTCAGAATATTCAATAGAGTAATTGTCATCACATTCTTCAATTTTTGTTTCTAAAAATGTTAAAACTTTTTTTTTTAAACAGCTAATGCTGCAATGCCTGAGCATACACTCTGCGTGTTTCATCACATGTAAGGAACTTTGTGATATTCTTGTAAGATCCTTCAGCATGTGGTGCATAAATCAGTAATCATACATACACCCACTGAGTGAGTGCTGCTTGCTCCACCTAACACACACCACTTTGGTTACAAAGAAAACATTTTTAAAATCCCACCTTAACATTAGGATGTTCCTGTGTAAAATTGATGTACAGTTCAAGTAGGTTACATAAAATCAAGTGCTTCATAATACAAGTTTTCCATCCTTACAATATCTTTAGTTCCAGGCAAAATTCTTGATTACTAATCATGCTCATACAAACATTTTACTAAACTAACAGTTTCAGGATTAAGTTTTTCCATTTATATGATCTGGTTAGAATAGATATATTGACCCCTTCATTTTTTTTTCTGATCCACATAAGAGAAGCAGGAATCATTAAAATCTGAATTTGCTTCTGTTATTTTTAGTTGTTCTTTCACAATATCAACAAACCTATGGGTATCAGCTGCATTTTCTTCAAACTCTTTTTACATTCGACTGTCCTGTACTGATAACTCTACTTCAGGTACATTTTCAATTTTACATTTAACATTTTCCTTTAATTTTTTTTTAATTTCTCACACCCATACGATTGTTTGTAGTGATCATTTAGTGCATGTAATTTAAATGGGGAGCAACTGACTTCAGTAAATAATGAATTTAATGTATCAATTATTTTCTGCTTTTCTAAGTCCTAATTTCCTGAGGGGTCAGACCTGTGTAATCATGAACATCTATATCTACAACACTTTCAACATTACTATCACAAATGTCACTTTTTTTCTTTTTAATAAAATGTTTCTACATGAAGAACAGTTTATGTCCTGATTTAACCTTATATCTTTTTAATAAGCCTTTACAATGGTTAATGCTAACTATGCAAAGTGATTTTTAACAGATCTTTTATGTTTTTAGATTGGATCATAACATATTTCCTGCAGAAATTCAGACTGTTTTGAGAAGAAACTCGTGTGGTGTAGTCTATTCTTAATTTTAATAGACTGTTATTAACATCATCTATAGCAGCTACATTTTCTTTCTAAACCTTTTTTAGATACACAAGTGATTTTTTGTCACATCCAGTCAGTTACCTGTCCCACACATTTTGTTTCATCTGTGTTCATATAAGATATATAAACTAACAACACTCACACTTATATAAAATATATTGAACTTTACTGTAAAATTTTATAGAAGTAAAATGGTCTTATAGAAAAAAAGTGATAAATACACACAAGATTGAAATATAAAATTTACATCACTATATCAATATGAAATATTAAATAAATTCACTAATGTTATATCCATGAGGAATACTGACACCAAGCATCCTGTTGCTGCTTGTGAGAGATGGATTTCTGTTCAGTGATATTGAAATTTTTAGGAGTGATTTATCATCAAGCTCTTTTGTTTTTTAAATTACTTTCAAATTTTCTTTGCAGTGCTCTAGATCATTACCACAATACATAATTAAAATATACTTAAGTATCATCTGGATGTCTATAATACTTGATCATTAAGAAGTTCTGTATCTGTTCTATTTAATATTAAAATACAGTATTAGATTGTGTAACGGTACGGAATTGTGAGCCACCCCAGTTTAATTTCATATTAATTCAAATCATCATTTTAAGCACTTTCCAAATTGCCAGACTTTCACCTGTAAGGAGCCTCCAGTACAGCAATGCAACATACATACAGTCAGCCAAAACAATTGCCAGACGCATTGCGTAACCGCCAGTAGCAGCCTTGTGACACAGTCCAGTCTGCTGTGTGTCATCAGAGAGAGTGGTAATAAGCAGCATACAGTGCAGATAAAAATTACATAGTGGCCTCGGGTGTAAGATAGGCCATAGTTAAGAGTCGGCCTATCTTTTAAAATACTAAAACTAGTATAAAAAACAGTATAAAACGCGGCCAGCCTAAGCGAGCTAAGTGTTCGAAAATTTATGTCGGCCGACAAAACAAAACGAAATGCTATTTTAAAGTGAACTAAAGTAATAGTGGCGCATCAACTTAATTTGAAATAAGCAATAACAGTACCGCGGTTAAACAGTAAAAAACTAAATCATGGTGTGTTAAACAGTGCATTCACAGCAGAGGTGCAAAACAGCGGAGTTCTTCAGACGTTAAGTATTAACTGAGTTTTAACCAAGATTATTTTACCTTTTTCCCCAGAGTATAATTCAACATAAATAAATTGTAAATCTAAAATGTACATCAGAGATCTCAAAGTGGGGTTTAATAGAACGATAAAATCAAAGAACGAATGTGTGAGAGTGGGTAGCTAAAGCACGTATTGGTTCATTGCAAATAGCAAATAGTTGGGGTATACCATAGTTGTAATAAGCTAGGTAATTAAGAAATATTTTATTACTATGTTTGATTTCACAAATTGTTGCTCATTCTACAAGTATTTGCTCTAAATGTCATGAAAGAGAGACGAAGTAATTATTTTGAATAATAAATCGGAGGCAATTTGTTTTAGCATAAACGGTGTATTTGATCTTTGCCTATATCAAATCCAAATAATCCTTTTTGCAGCTGTTTTCGTCTGAAAGACCCTGGAATATAACCCTAAGGTAAGAGATAATTATAATTTAATTTAATTGAGAAGTTTCAATTGTAAAAAGATTTCCTTCAGGCTGCTGGACAGCCAGTTACAAAAACAAATCTGGTTCCATAAAAATGCATCCTTGTAGTGTCAGTTTCATAAAACTTATTTTCACCTCACAAATTTGACTTATTATGTCAAGAATTGACAAGTGATCTGACAGAAGTTTGTCCATACATATTTAAGGTTTAGATAAATTGTAATGTAAGTCACTCAGTCATCAACAATATGAATTTGAAGATTTGTAATAAAAAATGTGTAATTCTCAAACTACTCAGTCAGTCTTTATTAAAATTTTCAGTATTATCAAAGAAAGTGAGTTTCAGAAAAAAGTACTCAGTGTTTAAGACTCTTTATTAGGAAACAACAAATTTTGTTCTAGTAATTTTTATAATTTTTGTAAGGAAAAAGTTTTCATTCAAATAAATTATCCACAAAAGGGAATGGTATAATTAAGTAAAACTTATTCCTCTGATAATCCTTAAAATGTGTTCATTCAACTCTAGAAAGAAATTGATGGCTTTTTCACTTCTTGCAAGTGAATATAATTAGTAAATAGATTTGTATGAATCTTGCTGCTTTGTCAATCTTAAATATTACAGTTTTACTTGGTACTGATACAAGGTGATGGCTCTTCTTACACTTCTTTATGGGTCTGAGAATTGGACTTTAATGAAAGGTCAGGCCAGTCGTATCCCTGAAATGAGATTCTCAGGCACGTGGCAGGGTATACTCTCCATGATCATAGAAGAAACAGATATACGGCAGGAACTGAATGTTATGATATACTCGACAGGATCGACCAGTATTGGCTGAATTGGTGGGAACATCTTTGCCAAGTGGATGACTGCCACATCCCCAAACAACTATGGAACTATAAGCCAAGGGGACGGAGAGGTGTGGGATGTCCGAGGAAGCGCTGGAGTGACCAGCTGTAATATTTGCCTATTTGAGACCGGAACAAACCGTTCTTGGTTTAAACCTTGAGGATGATGATGATGACTTGGTATTGAGAGCATATCTCTGCAAGTATAAGAATTTTTACAGTGTCATATCATAAAAATTCTTATCCTTCCATAGGTATGCTCTTGGTACATAGTAATGTTCTAATTTTCAAGTCTATTTTGTTCCTCTGTGTCATTCCAATTTTTCTAAAGTAAATGGGTAAGAAAAACTGCTAGGGGTTCAGTAATGTAGTTTTATTGTTTATAATGTGCAGAGAAATTAGTAAATTACCACGAAATAAATACTTGTATCAACTGTGTCATTTATTTATTCTTACAAAACACAGGAAAACAGATCTTCATTTCTTAAGAGTAGTAAAATTGCCTTAAAAATATAAAAAGCAAAGATTTAATACACGTATATTTTGATTTTGTCTTCACAGTTGTATCATAAAATTTGTTTTACAAATTATTATTACACATTATTATTGTATGCAAAAAATTTAAATTTTGTAAATTAATGATACAGACTTGCATTAACATAAAAACAAGTTTAATTTATGAATAATTTTATATAGCTTATCTAAAATTAATTAGGTTAACTCAAGTAAATAATTATCTATTGCTGTACATTAAAATATGTAATTGCTTTTTATATAAAATTTTACTTTCTTATTTTGTAGAAGAGCTTCCATTCGGGTCATTCTGTTCTCAATTTTTTTATAATGTCTATTGTAAAAGTATATGTTCTGCCATTTATTGTTTTTGGTGTATCAACAACAGCAAACACATGAGAAATGGTATATGTCAGAATATTCTCAATATTTTCACCAAAAAACAATGAAGGTTGGATAAAGAAATTTGACTGTAACATACCACCTTCTTGGTTTACTTCAGTCATAAAGCTTCTTTGCGTCTGTGATATATTTTTTTTTTTGAGGTTATATGTCAAACTAGGTGTGTTACCAGCTCACAGCACCGATTCTTCTACAGTGCCTGAAGAGTTTACTGGGTTATTATTGTGGAAGCTTCTGGTACCAGAAGTGTACACAGGGACTGTTTTCAGAGTAGATTTAGTCAGATCTTTCCCAATTTGCGCCAACAAGAATAAAGCCACTGATCCACCCCACACGTTTTAGAGATCTAGTCAGGTCTACAGATTCCGTGGAACTTAAGTAAAAACTGACAACCGAGTTTGTTTTGCAAAAATTGAAGAAATCAATAATTATAATCCGTTTTTCCAAGTGAATTTTGAGTACTTCGGAAACCATTAATACATCATTTTGTAGATCTTCTGATATTAAACAAAATGATGAAACAGTTCTGAAAAGAGTAAATATTTTCTCAATAAAATTCCTACGGTGTATTACTACAGCATGAACCATGTACATGATTCAGATGTTCAGTGGTTGATGAACTGTCCTTCTGCGTTTTAAATAATGAAGAATGAGATTTTGCTATACAAGAGTGAGGAATGAGATTTTCTATTTTGTTAGCCAGATCTTAAATGAAATCATTAATTGTGGATGTACATTTTATCATCTGTGTCCTCTAGGTTGAAACCCATTCAGAATATTCAATAGAGTAATTGTCATCACATTCTTCAATTTTTGTTTCTAAAAATGTAAAACTTTTTTTTTTAAACAGCTAATGCTGCAATGCCTGAGCATACACTCTGCGTGTTTCATCACATGTAAGGAACTTTGTGATATTCTTGTAAGATCCTTCAGCATGTGGTGCATAAATCAGTAATCATACATACACCCACTGAGTGAGTGCTGCTTGCTCCACCTAACACACACCACTTTGGTTACAAAGAAAACATTTTTAAAATCCCACCTTAACATTAGGATGTTCCTGTGTAAAATTGATGTACAGTTCAAGTAGGTTACATAAAATCAAGTGCTTCATAATACAAGTTTTCCATCCTTACAATATCTTTAGTTCCAGGCAAAATTCTTGATTACTAATCATGCTCATACAAACATTTTACTAAACTAACAGTTTCAGGATTAAGTTTTTCCATTTATATGATCTGGTTAGAATAGATATATTGACCCCTTCATTTTTTTTTTCTGATCCACATAAGAGAAGCAGGAATCATTAAAATCTGAATTTGCTTCTGTTATTTTTAGTTGTTCTTTCACAATATCAACAAACCTATGGGTATCAGCTGCATTTTCTTCAAACTCTTTTTACATTCGACTGTCCTGTACTGATAACTCTACTTCAGGTACATTTTCAATTTTACATTTAACATTTTCCTTTAATTTTTTTTTAATTTCTCACACCCATACGATTGTTTGTAGTGATCATTTAGTGCATGTAATTTAAATGGGGAGCAACTGACTTCAGTAAATAATGAATTTAATGTATCAATTATTTTCTGCTTTTCTAAGTCCTAATTTCCTGAGGGGTCAGACCTGTGTAATCATGAACATCTATATCTACAACACTTTCAACATTACTATCACAAATGTCACTTTTTTTCTTTTTAATAAAATGTTTCTACATGAAGAACAGTTTATGTCCTGATTTAACCTTATATCTTTTTAATAAGCCTTTACAATGGTTAATGCTAACTATGCAAAGTGATTTTTAACAGATCTTTTATGTTTTTAGATTGGATCATAACATATTTCCTGCAGAAATTCAGACTGTTTTGAGAAGAAACTCGTGTGGTGTAGTCTATTCTTAATTTTAATAGACTGTTATTAACATCATCTATAGCAGCTACATTTTCTTTCTAAACCTTTTTTAGATACACAAGTGATTTTTTGTCACATCCAGTCAGTTACCTGTCCCACACATTTTGTTTCATCTGTGTTCATATAAGATATATAAACTAACAACACTCACACTTATATAAAATATATTGAACTTTACTGTAAAATTTTATAGAAGTAAAATGGTCTTATAGAAAAAAAGTGATAAATACACACAAGATTGAAATATAAAATTTACATCACTATATCAATATGAAATATTAAATAAATTCACTAATGTTATATCCATGAGGAATACTGACACCAAGCATCCTGTTGCTGCTTGTGAGAGATGGATTTCTGTTCAGTGATATTGAAATTTTTAGGAGTGATTTATCATCAAGCTCTTTTGTTTTTTAAATTACTTTCAAATTTTCTTTGCAGTGCTCTAGATCATTACCACAATACATAATTAAAATATACTTAAGTATCATCTGGATGTCTATAATACTTGATCATTAAGAAGTTCTGTATCTGTTCTATTTAATATTAAAATACAGTATTAGATTGTGTAACGGTACGGAATTGTGAGCCACCCCAGTTTAATTTCATATTAATTCAAATCATCATTTTAAGCACTTTCCAAATTGCCAGACTTTCACCTGTAAGGAGCCTCCAGTACAGCAATGCAACATACATACAGTCAGCCAAAACAATTGCCAGACGCATTGCGTAACCGCCAGTAGCAGCCTTGTGACACAGTCCAGTCTGCTGTGTGTCATCAGAGAGAGTGGTAATAAGCAGCATACAGTGCAGATAAAAATTACATAGTGGCCTCGGGTGTAAGATAGGCCATAGTTAAGAGTCGGCCTATCTTTTAAAATACTAAAACTAGTATAAAAAACAGTATAAAACGCGGCCAGCCTAAGCGAGCTAAGTGTTCGAAAATTTATGTCGGCCGACAAAACAAAACGAAATGCTATTTTAAAGTGAACTAAAGTAATAGTGGCGCATCAACTTAATTTGAAATAAGCAATAACAGTACCGCGGTTAAACAGTAAAAAACTAAATCATGGTGTGTTAAACAGTGCATTCACAGCAGAGGTGCAAAACAGCGGAGTTCTTCAGACGTTAAGTATTAACTGAGTTTTAACCAAGATTATTTTACCTTTTTCCCCAGAGTATAATTCAACATAAATAAATTGTAAATCTAAAATGTACATCAGAGATCTCAAAGTGGGGTTTAATAGAACGATAAAATCAAAGAACGAATGTGTGAGAGTGGGTAGCTAAAGCACGTATTGGTTCATTGCAAATAGCAAATAGTTGGGGTATACCATAGTTGTAATAAGCTAGGTAATTAAGAAATATTTTATTACTATGTTTGATTTCACAAATTGTTGCTCATTCTACAAGTATTTGCTCTAAATGTCATGAAAGAGAGACGAAGTAATTATTTTGAATAATAAATCGGAGGCAATTTGTTTTAGCATAAACGGTGTATTTGATCTTTGCCTATATCAAATCCAAATAATCCTTTTTGCAGCTGTTTTCGTCTGAAAGACCCTGGAATATAACCCTAAGGTAAGAGATAATTATAATTTAATTTAATTGAGAAGTTTCAATTGTAAAAAGATTTCCTTCAGGCTGCTGGACAGCCAGTTACAAAAACAAATCTGGTTCCATAAAAATGCATCCTTGTAGTGTCAGTTTCATAAAACTTATTTTCACCTCACAAATTTGACTTATTATGTCAAGAATTGACAAGTGATCTGACAGAAGTTTGTCCATACATATTTAAGGTTTAGATAAATTGTAATGTAAGTCACTCAGTCATCAACAATATGAATTTGAAGATTTGTAATAAAAAATGTGTAATTCTCAAACTACTCAGTCAGTCTTTATTAAAATTTTCAGTATTATCAAAGAAAGTGAGTTTCAGAAAAAAGTACTCAGTGTTTAAGACTCTTTATTAGGAAACAACAAATTTTGTTCTAGTAATTTTTATAATTTTTGTAAGGAAAAAGTTTTCATTCAAATAAATTATCCACAAAAGGGAATGGTATAATTAAGTAAAACTTATTCCTCTGATAATCCTTAAAATGTGTTCATTCAACTCTAGAAAGAAATTGATGGCTTTTTCACTTCTTGCAAGTGAATATAATTAGTAAATAGATTTGTATGAATCTTGCTGCTTTGTCAATCTTAAATATTACAGTTTTACTTGGTACTGATACAAGGTGATGGCTCTTCTTACACTTCTTTATGGGTCTGAGAATTGGACTTTAATGAAAGGTCAGGCCAGTCGTATCCCTGAAATGAGATTCTCAGGCACGTGGCAGGGTATACTCTCCATGATCATAGAAGAAACAGATATACGGCAGGAACTGAATGTTATGATATACTCGACAGGATCGACCAGTATTGGCTGAATTGGTGGGAACATCTTTGCCAAGTGGATGACTGCCACATCCCCAAACAACTATGGAACTATAAGCCAAGGGGACGGAGAGGTGTGGGATGTCCGAGGAAGCGCTGGAGTGACCAGCTGTAATATTTGCCTATTTGAGACCGGAACAAACCGTTCTTGGTTTAAACCTTGAGGATGATGATGATGACTTGGTATTGAGAGCATATCTCTGCAAGTATAAGAATTTTTACAGTGTCATATCATAAAAATTCTTATCCTTCCATAGGTATGCTCTTGGTACATAGTAATGTTCTAATTTTCAAGTCTATTTTGTTCCTCTGTGTCATTCCAATTTTTCTAAAGTAAATGGGTAAGAAAAACTGCTAGGGGTTCAGTAATGTAGTTTTATTGTTTATAATGTGCAGAGAAATTAGTAAATTACCACGAAATAAATACTTGTATCAACTGTGTCATTTATTTATTCTTACAAAACACAGGAAAACAGATCTTCATTTCTTAAGAGTAGTAAAATTGCCTTAAAAATATAAAAAGCAAAGATTTAATACACGTATATTTTGATTTTGTCTTCACAGTTGTATCATAAAATTTGTTTTACAAATTATTATTACACATTATTATTGTATGCAAAAAATTTAAATTTTGTAAATTAATGATACAGACTTGCATTAACATAAAAACAAGTTTAATTTATGAATAATTTTATATAGCTTATCTAAAATTAATTAGGTTAACTCAAGTAAATAATTATCTATTGCTGTACATTAAAATATGTAATTGCTTTTTATATAAAATTTTACTTTCTTATTTTGTAGAAGAGCTTCCATTCGGGTCATTCTGTTCTCAATTTTTTTATAATGTCTATTGTAAAAGTATATGTTCTGCCATTTATTGTTTTTGGTGTATCAACAACAGCAAACACATGAGAAATGGTATATGTCAGAATATTCTCAATATTTTCACCAAAAAACAATGAAGGTTGGATAAAGAAATTTGACTGTAACATACCACCTTCTTGGTTTACTTCAGTCATAAAGCTTCTTTGCGTCTGTGATATATTTTTTTTTTTGAGGTTATATGTCAAACTAGGTGTGTTACCAGCTCACAGCACCGATTCTTCTACAGTGCCTGAAGAGTTTACTGGGTTATTATTGTGGAAGCTTCTGGTACCAGAAGTGTACACAGGGACTGTTTTCAGAGTAGATTTAGTCAGATCTTTCCCAATTTGCGCCAACAAGAATAAAGCCACTGATCCACCCCACACGTTTTAGAGATCTAGTCAGGTCTACAGATTCCGTGGAACTTAAGTAAAAACTGACAACCGAGTTTGTTTTGCAAAAATTGAAGAAATCAATAATTATAATCCGTTTTTCCAAGTGAATTTTGAGTACTTCGGAAACCATTAATACATCATTTTGTAGATCTTCTGATATTAAACAAAATGATGAAACAGTTCTGAAAAGAGTAAATATTTTCTCAATAAAATTCCTACGGTGTATTACTACAGCATGAACCATGTACATGATTCAGATGTTCAGTGGTTGATGAACTGTCCTTCTGCGTTTTAAATAATGAAGAATGAGATTTTGCTATACAAGAGTGAGGAATGAGATTTTCTATTTTGTTAGCCAGATCTTAAATGAAATCATTAATTGTGGATGTACATTTTATCATCTGTGTCCTCTAGGTTGAAACCCATTCAGAATATTCAATAGAGTAATTGTCATCACATTCTTCAATTTTTGTTTCTAAAAATGTAAAACTTTTTTTTTTAAACAGCTAATGCTGCAATGCCTGAGCATACACTCTGCGTGTTTCATCACATGTAAGGAACTTTGTGATATTCTTGTAAGATCCTTCAGCATGTGGTGCATAAATCAGTAATCATACATACACCCACTGAGTGAGTGCTGCTTGCTCCACCTAACACACACCACTTTGGTTACAAAGAAAACATTTTTAAAATCCCACCTTAACATTAGGATGTTCCTGTGTAAAATTGATGTACAGTTCAAGTAGGTTACATAAAATCAAGTGCTTCATAATACAAGTTTTCCATCCTTACAATATCTTTAGTTCCAGGCAAAATTCTTGATTACTAATCATGCTCATACAAACATTTTACTAAACTAACAGTTTCAGGATTAAGTTTTTCCATTTATATGATCTGGTTAGAATAGATATATTGACCCCTTCATTTTTTTTTTCTGATCCACATAAGAGAAGCAGGAATCATTAAAATCTGAATTTGCTTCTGTTATTTTTAGTTGTTCTTTCACAATATCAACAAACCTATGGGTATCAGCTGCATTTTCTTTAAACTCTTTTTACATTCGACTGTCCTGTACTGATAACTCTACTTCAGGTACATTTTCAATTTTACATTTAACATTTTCCTTTAATTTTTTTTTAATTTCTCACACCCATACGATTGTTTGTAGTGATCATTTAGTGCATGTAATTTAAATGGGGAGCAACTGACTTCAGTAAATAATGAATTTAATGTATCAATTATTTTCTGCTTTTCTAAGTCCTAATTTCCTGAGGGGTCAGACCTGTGTAATCATGAACATCTATATCTACAACACTTTCAACATTACTATCACAAATGTCACTTTTTTCTTTTTAATAAAATGTTTCTACATGAAGAACAGTTTATGTCCTGATTTAACCTTATATCTTTTTAATAAGCCTTTACAATGGTTAATGCTAACTATGCAAAGTGATTTTTAACAGATCTTTTATGTTTTTAGATTGGATCATAACATATTTCCTGCAGAAATTCAGACTGTTTTGAGAAGAAACTCGTGTGGTGTAGTCTATTCTTAATTTTAATAGACTGTTATTAACATCATCTATAGCAGCTACATTTTCTTTCTAAACCTTTTTTAGATACACAAGTGATTTTTTGTCACATCCAGTCAGTTACCTGTCCCACACATTTTGTTTCATCTGTGTTCATATAAGATATATAAACTAACAACACTCACACTTATATAAAATATATTGAACTTTACTGTAAAATTTTATAGAAGTAAAATGGTCTTATAGAAAAAAAGTGATAAATACACACAAGATTGAAATATAAAATTTACATCACTATATCAATATGAAATATTAAATAAATTCACTAATGTTATATCCATGAGGAATACTGACACCAAGCATCCTGTTGCTGCTTGTGAGAGATGGATTTCTGTTCAGTGATATTGAAATTTTTAGGAGTGATTTATCATCAAGCTCTTTTGTTTTTTAAATTACTTTCAAATTTTCTTTGCAGTGCTCTAGATCATTACCACAATACATAATTAAAATATACTTAAGTATCATCTGGATGTCTATAATACTTGATCATTAAGAAGTTCTGTATCTGTTCTATTTAATATTAAAATACAGTATTAGATTGTGTAACGGTACGGAATTGTGAGCCACCCCAGTTTAATTTCATATTAATTCAAATCATCATTTTAAGCACTTTCCAAATTGCCAGACTTTCACCTGTAAGGAGCCTCCAGTACAGCAATGCAACATACATACAGTCAGCCAAAACAATTGCCAGACGCATTGCGTAACCGCCAGTAGCAGCCTTGTGACACAGTCCAGTCTGCTGTGTGTCATCAGAGAGAGTGGTAATAAGCAGCATACAGTGCAGATAAAAATTACATAGTGGCCTCGGGTGTAAGATAGGCCATAGTTAAGAGTCGGCCTATCTTTTAAAATACTAAAACTAGTATAAAAAACAGTATAAAACGCGGCCAGCCTAAGCGAGCTAAGTGTTCGAAAATTTATGTCGGCCGACAAAACAAAACGAAATGCTATTTTAAAGTGAACTAAAGTAATAGTGGCGCATCAACTTAATTTGAAATAAGCAATAACAGTACCGCGGTTAAACAGTAAAAAACTAAATCATGGTGTGTTAAACAGTGCATTCACAGCAGAGGTGCAAAACAGCGGAGTTCTTCAGACGTTAAGTATTAACTGAGTTTTAACCAAGATTATTTTACCTTTTTCCCCAGAGTATAATTCAACATAAATAAATTGTAAATCTAAAATGTACATCAGAGATCTCAAAGTGGGGTTTAATAGAACGATAAAATCAAAGAACGAATGTGTGAGAGTGGGTAGCTAAAGCACGTATTGGTTCATTGCAAATAGCAAATAGTTGGGGTATACCATAGTTGTAATAAGCTAGGTAATTAAGAAATATTTTATTACTATGTTTGATTTCACAAATTGTTGCTCATTCTACAAGTATTTGCTCTAAATGTCATGAAAGAGAGACGAAGTAATTATTTTGAATAATAAATCGGAGGCAATTTGTTTTAGCACAAACGGTGTATTTGATCTTTGCCTATATCAAATCCAAATAATCCTTTTTGCAGCTGTTTTCGTCTGAAAGACCCTGGAATATAACCCTAAGGTAAGAGATAATTATAATTTAATTTAATTGAGAAGTTTCAATTGTAAAAAGATTTCCTTCAGGCTGCTGGACAGCCAGTTACAAAAACAAATCTGGTTCCATAAAAATGCATCCTTGTAGTGTCAGTTTCATAAAACTTATTTTCACCTCACAAATTTGACTTATTATGTCAAGAATTGACAAGTGATCTGACAGAAGTTTGTCCATACATATTTAAGGTTTAGATAAATTGTAATGTAAGTCACTCAGTCATCAACAATATGAATTTGAAGATTTGTAATAAAAAATGTGTAATTCTCAAACTACTCAGTCAGTCTTTATTAAAATTTTCAGTATTATCAAAGAAAGTGAGTTTCAGAAAAAAGTACTCAGTGTTTAAGACTCTTTATTAGGAAACAACAAATTTTGTTCTAGTAATTTTTATAATTTTTGTAAGGAAAAAGTTTTCATTCAAATAAATTATCCACAAAAGGGAATGGTATAATTAAGTAAAACTTATTCCTCTGATAATCCTTAAAATGTGTTCATTCAACTCTAGAAAGAAATTGATGGCTTTTTCACTTCTTGCAAGTGAATATAATTAGTAAATAGATTTGTATGAATCTTGCTGCTTTGTCAATCTTAAATATTACAGTTTTACTTGGTACTGATACAAGGTGATGGCTCTTCTTACACTTCTTTATGGGTCTGAGAATTGGACTTTAATGAAAGGTCAGGCCAGTCGTATCCCTGAAATGAGATTCTCAGGCACGTGGCAGGGTATACTCTCCATGATCATAGAAGAAACACAGATATACGGCAGGAACTGAATGTTATGATATACTCGACAGGATCGACCAGTATTGGCTGAATTGGTGGGAACATCTTTGCCAAGTGGATGACTGCCACATCCCCAAACAACTATGGAACTATAAGCCAAGGGGACGGAGAGGTGTGGGATGTCCGAGGAAGCGCTGGAGTGACCAGCTGTAATATTTGCCTATTTGAGACCGGAACAAACCGTTCTTGGTTTAAACCTTGAGGATGATGATGATGACTTGGTATTGAGAGCATATCTCTGCAAGTATAAGAATTTTTACAGTGTCATATCATAAAAATTCTTATCCTTCCATAGGTATGCTCTTGGTACATAGTAATGTTCTAATTTTCAAGTCTATTTTGTTCCTCTGCGTCATTCCAATTCTTCTAAAGTAAATGGGTAAGAAAAACTGCTAGGGGTTCAGTAATGTAGTTTTATTGTTTATAATGTGCAGAGAAATTAGTAAATTACCACGAAATAAATACTTGTATCAACTGTGTCATTTATTTATTCTTACAAAACACAGGAAAACAGATCTTCATTTCTTAAGAGTAGTAAAATTGCCTTAAAAATATAAAAAGCAAAGATTTAATACACGTATATTTTGATTTTGTCTTCACAGTTGTATCATAAAATTTGTTTTACAAATTATTATTACACATTATTATTGTATGCAAAAAATTTAAATTTTGTAAATTAATGATACAGACTTGCATTAACATAAAAACAAGTTTAATTTATGAATAATTTTATATAGCTTATCTAAAATTAATTAGGTTAACTCAAGTAAATAATTATCTATTGCTGTACATTAAAATATGTAATTGCTTTTTATATAAAATTTTACTTTCTTATTTTGTAGAAGAGCTTCCATTCGGGTCATTCTGTTCTCAATTTTTTTATAATGTCTATTGTAAAAGTATATGTTCTGCCATTTATTGTTTTTGGTGTATCAACAACAGCAAACACATGAGAAATGGTATATGTCAGAATATTCTCAATATTTTCACCAAAAAACAATGAAGGTTGGATAAAGAAATTTGACTGTAACATACCACCTTCTTGGTTTACTTCAGTCATAAAGCTTCTTTGCGTCTGTGATATATTTTTTTTTTTGAGGTTATATGTCAAACTAGGTGTGTTACCAGCTCACAGCACCGATTCTTCTACAGTGCCTGAAGAGTTTACTGGGTTATTATTGTGGAAGCTTCTGGTACCAGAAGTGTACACAGGGACTGTTTTCAGAGTAGATTTAGTCAGATCTTTCCCAATTTGCGCCAACAAGAATAAAGCCACTGATCCACCCCACACGTTTTAGAGATCTAGTCAGGTCTACAGATTCCGTGGAACTTAAGTAAAAACTGACAACCGAGTTTGTTTTGCAAAAATTGAAGAAATCAATAATTATAATCCGTTTTTCCAAGTGAATTTTGAGTACTTCGGAAACCATTAATACATCATTTTGTAGATCTTCTGATATTAAACAAAATGATGAAACAGTTCTGAAAAGAGTAAATATTTTCTCAATAAAATTCCTACGGTGTATTACTACAGCATGAACCATGTACATGATTCAGATGTTCAGTGGTTGATGAACTGTCCTTCTGCGTTTTAAATAATGAAGAATGAGATTTTGCTATACAAGAGTGAGGAATGAGATTTTCTATTTTGTTAGCCAGATCTTAAATGAAATCATTAATTGTGGATGTACATTTTATCATCTGTGTCCTCTAGGTTGAAACCCATTCAGAATATTCAATAGAGTAATTGTCATCACATTCTTCAATTTTTGTTTCTAAAAATGTTAAAACTTTTTTTTTTAAACAGCTAATGCTGCAATGCCTGAGCATACACTCTGCGTGTTTCATCACATGTAAGGAACTTTGTGATATTCTTGTAAGATCCTTCAGCATGTGGTGCATAAATCAGTAATCATACATACACCCACTGAGTGAGTGCTGCTTGCTCCACCTAACACACACCACTTTGGTTACAAAGAAAACATTTTTAAAATCCCACCTTAACATTAGGATGTTCCTGTGTAAAATTGATGTACAGTTCAAGTAGGTTACATAAAATCAAGTGCTTCATAATACAAGTTTTCCATCCTTACAATATCTTTAGTTCCAGGCAAAATTCTTGATTACTAATCATGCTCATACAAACATTTTACTAAACTAACAGTTTCAGGATTAAGTTTTTCCATTTATATGATCTGGTTAGAATAGATATATTGACCCCTTCATTTTTTTTTTCTGATCCACATAAGAGAAGCAGGAATCATTAAAATATGAATTTGCTTCTGTTATTTTTAGTTGTTCTTTCACAATATCAACAAACCTATGGGTATCAGCTGCATTTTCTTTAAACTCTTTTTACATTCGACTGTCCTGTACTGATAACTCTACTTCAGGTACATTTTCAATTTTACATTTAACATTTTCCTTTAATTTTTTTTTAATTTCTCACACCCATACGATTGTTTGTAGTGATCATTTAGTGCATGTAATTTAAATGGGGAGCAACTGACTTCAGTAAATAATGAATTTAATGTATCAATTATTTTCTGCTTTTCTAAGTCCTAATTTCCTGAGGGGTCAGACCTGTGTAATCATGAACATCTATATCTACAACACTTTCAACATTACTATCACAAATGTCACTTTTTTTCTTTTTAATAAAATGTTTCTACATGAAGAACAGTTTATGTCCTGATTTAACCTTATATCTTTTTAATAAGCCTTTACAATGGTTAATGCTAACTATGCAAAGTGATTTTTAACAGATCTTTTATGTTTTTAGATTGGATCATAACATATTTCCTGCAGAAATTCAGACTGTTTTGAGAAGAAACTCGTGTGGTGTAGTCTATTCTTAATTTTAATAGACTGTTATTAACATCATCTATAGCAGCTACATTTTCTTTCTAAACCTTTTTTAGATACACAAGTGATTTTTTGTCACATCCAGTCAGTTACCTGTCCCACACATTTTGTTTCATCTGTGTTCATAAAAGATATATAAACTAACAACACTCACACTTATATAAAATATATTGAACTTTACTGTAAAATTTTATAGAAGTAAAATGGTCTTATAGAAAAAAAGTGATAAATACACACAAGATTGAAATATAAAATTTACATCACTATATCAATATGAAATATTAAATAAATTCACTAATGTTATATCCATGAGGAATACTGACACCAAGCATCCTGTTGCTGCTTGTGAGAGATGGATTTCTGTTCAGTGATATTGAAATTTTTAGGAGTGATTTATCATCAAGCTCTTTTGTTTTTTAAATTACTTTCAAATTTTTTTTGCAGTGCTCTAGATCATTACCACAATACATAATTAAAATATACTTAAGTATCATCTGGATGTCTATAATACTTGATCATTAAGAAGTTCTGTATCTGTTCTATTTAATATTAAAATACAGTATTAGATTGTGTAACGGTACGGAATTGTGAGCCACCCCAGTTTAATTTCATATTAATTCAAATCATCATTTTAAGCACTTTCCAAATTGCCAGACTTTCACCTGTAAGGAGCCTCCAGTACAGCAATGCAACATACATACAGTCAGCCAAAACAATTGCCAGACGCATTGCGTAACCGCCAGTAGCAGCCTTGTGACACAGTCCAGTCTGCTGTGTGTCATCAGAGAGAGTGGTAATAAGCAGCATACAGTGCAGATAAAAATTACATAGTGGCCTCGGGTGTAAGATAGGCCATAGTTAAGAGTCGGCCTATCTTTTAAAATACTAAAACTAGTATAAAAAACAGTATAAAACGCGGCCAGCCTAAGCGAGCTAAGTGTTCGAAAATTTATGTCGGCCGACAAAACAAAACGAAATGCTATTTTAAAGTGAACTAAAGTAATAGTGGCGCATCAACTTAATTTGAAATAAGCAATAACAGTACCGCGGTTAAACAGTAAAAAACTAAATCATGGTGTGTTAAACAGTGCATTCACAGCAGAGGTGCAAAACAGCGGAGTTCTTCAGACGTTAAGTATTAACTGAGTTTTAACCAAGATTATTTTACCTTTTTCCCCAGAGTATAATTCAACATAAATAAATTGTAAATCTAAAATGTACATCAGAGATCTCAAAGTGGGGTTTAATAGAACGATAAAATCAAAGAACGAATGTGTGAGAGTGGGTAGCTAAAGCACGTATTGGTTCATTGCAAATAGCAAATAGTTGGGGTATACCATAGTTGTAATAAGCTAGGTAATTAAGAAATATTTTATTACTATGTTTGATTTCACAAATTGTTGCTCATTCTACAAGTATTTGCTCTAAATGTCATGAAAGAGAGACGAAGTAATTATTTTGAATAATAAATCGGAGGCAATTTGTTTTAGCACAAACGGTGTATTTGATCTTTGCCTATATCAAATCCAAATAATCCTTTTTGCAGCTGTTTTCGTCTGAAAGACCCTGGAATATAACCCTAAGGTAAGAGATAATTATAATTTAATTTAATTGAGAAGTTTCAATTGTAAAAAGATTTCCTTCAGGCTGCTGGACAGCCAGTTACAAAAACAAATCTGGTTCCATAAAAATGCATCCTTGTAGTGTCAGTTTCATAAAACTTATTTTCACCTCACAAATTTGACTTATTATGCCAAGAATTGACAAGTGATCTGACAGAAGTTTGTCCATACATATTTAAGGTTTAGATAAATTGTAATGTAAGTCACTCAGTCATCAACAATATGAATTTGAAGATTTGTAATAAAAAATGTGTAATTCTCAAACTACTCAGTCAGTCTTTATTAAAATTTTCAGTATTATCAAAGAAAGTGAGTTTCAGAAAAAAGTACTCAGTGTTTAAGACTCTTTATTAGGAAACAACAAATTTTGTTCTAGTAATTTTTATAATTTTTGTAAGGAAAAAGTTTTCATTCAAATAAATTATCCACAAAAGGGAATGGTATAATTAAGTAAAACTTATTCCTCTGATAATCCTTAAAATGTGTTCATTCAACTCTAGAAAGAAATTGATGGCTTTTTCACTTCTTGCAAGTGAATATAATTAGTAAATAGATTTGTATGAATCTTGCTGCTTTGTCAATCTTAAATATTACAGTTTTACTTGGTACTGATACAAGGTGATGGCTCTTCTTACACTTCTTTATGGGTCTGAGAATTGGACTTTAATGAAAGGTCAGGCCAGTCGTATCCCTGAAATGAGATTCTCAGGCACGTGGCAGGGTATACTCTCCATGATCATAGAAGAAACACAGATATACGGCAGGAACTGAATGTTATGATATACTCGACAGGATCGACCAGTATTGGCTGAATTGGTGGGAACATCTTTGCCAAGTGGATGACTGCCACATCCCCAAACAACTATGGAACTATAAGCCAAGGGGACGGAGAGGTGTGGGATGTCCGAGGAAGCGCTGGAGTGACCAGCTGTAATATTTGCCTATTTGAGACCGGAACAAACCGTTCTTGGTTTAAACCTTGAGGATGATGATGATGACTTGGTATTGAGAGCATATCTCTGCAAGTATAAGAATTTTTACAGTGTCATATCATAAAAATTCTTATCCTTCCATAGGTATGCTCTTGGTACATAGTAATGTTCTAATTTTCAAGTCTATTTTGTTCCTCTGTGTCATTCCAATTTTTCTAAAGTAAATGGGTAAGAAAAACTGCTAGGGGTTCAGTAATGTAGTTTTATTGTTTATAATGTGCAGAGAAATTAGTAAATTACCTCGAAATAAATACTTGTATCAACTGTGTCATTTATTTATTCTTACAAAACACAGGAAAACAGATCTTCATTTCTTAAGAGTAGTAAAATTGCCTTAAAAATATAAAAAGCAAAGATTTAATACACGTATATTTTGATTTTGACTTCACAGTTGTATCATAAAATTTGTTTTACAAATTATTATTACACATTATTATTGTATGCAAAAAATTTAAATTTTGTAAATTAATGATACAGACTTGCATTAACATAAAAACAAGTTTAATTTATGCACTAAAATTAATTAGGTTAACTCAAGTAAATAATTATCTATTGCTGTACATTAAAATATGTAATTGCTTTTTATATAAAATTTTACTTTCTTATTTTGTAGAAGAGCTTCCATTCGGGTCATTCTGTTCTCAATTTTTTTATAATGTCTATTGTAAAAGTATATGTTCTGCCATTTATTGTTTTTGGTGTATCAACAACAGCAAACACATGAGAAATGGTATATGTCAGAATATTCTCAATATTTTCACCAAAAAACAATGAAGGTTGGATAAAGAAATTTGACTGTAACATACCACCTTCTTGGTTTACTTCAGTCATAAAGCTTCTTTGCGTCTGTGATATATTTTTTTTTTTGAGGTTATATGTCAAACTAGGTGTGTTACCAGCTCACAGCACCGATTCTTCTACAGTGCCTGAAGAGTTTACTGGGTTATTATTGTGGAAGCTTCTGGTACCAGAAGTGTACACAGGGACTGTTTTCAGAGTAGATTTAGTCAGATCTTTCCCAATTTGCGCCAACAAGAATAAAGCCACTGATCCACCCCACACGTTTTAGAGATCTAGTCAGGTCTACAGATTCCGTGGAACTTAAGTAAAAACTGACAACCGAGTTTGTTTTGCAAAAATTGAAGAAATCAATAATTATAATCCGTTTTTCCAAGTGAATTTTGAGTACTTCGGAAACCATTAATACATCATTTTGTAGATCTTCTGATATTAAACAAAATGATGAAACAGTTCTGAAAAGAGTAAATATTTTCTCAATAAAATTCCTACGGTGTATTACTACAGCATGAACCATGTACATGATTCAGATGTTCAGTGGTTGATGAACTGTCCTTCTGCGTTTTAAATAATGAAGAATGAGATTTTGCTATACAAGAGTGAGGAATGAGATTTTCTATTTTGTTAGCCAGATCTTAAATGAAATCATTAATTGTGGATGTACATTTTATCATCTGTGTCCTCTAGGTTGAAACCCATTCAGAATATTCAATAGAGTAATTGTCATCACATTCTTCAATTTTTGTTTCTAAAAATGTTAAAACTTTTTTTTTTAAACAGCTAATGCTGCAATGCCTGAGCATACACTCTGCGTGTTTCATCACATGTAAGGAACTTTGTGATATTCTTGTAAGATCCTTCAGCATGTGGTGCATAAATCAGTAATCATACATACACCCACTGAGTGAGTGCTGCTTGCTCCACCTAACACACACCACTTTGGTTACAAAGAAAACATTTTTAAAATCCCACCTTAACATTAGGATGTTCCTGTGTAAAATTGATGTACAGTTCAAGTAGGTTACATAAAATCAAGTGCTTCATAATACAAGTTTTCCATCCTTACAATATCTTTAGTTCCAGGCAAAATTCTTGATTACTAATCATGCTCATACAAACATTTTACTAAACTAACAGTTTCAGGATTAAGTTTTTCCATTTATATGATCTGGTTAGAATAGATATATTGACCCCTTCATTTTTTTTTCTGATCCACATAAGAGAAGCAGGAATCATTAAAATCTGAATTTGCTTCTGTTATTTTTAGTTGTTCTTTCACAATATCAACAAACCTATGGGTATCAGCTGCATTTTCTTTAAACTCTTTTTACATTCGACTGTCCTGTACTGATAACTCTACTTCAGGTACATTTTCAATTTTACATTTAACATTTTCCTTTAATTTTTTTTTAATTTCTCACACCCATACGATTGTTTGTAGTGATCATTTAGTGCATGTAATTTAAATGGGGAGCAACTGACTTCAGTAAATAATGAATTTAATGTATCAATTATTTTCTGCTTTTCTAAGTCCTAATTTCCTGAGGGGTCAGACCTGTGTAATCATGAACATCTATATCTACAACACTTTCAACATTACTATCACAAATGTCACTTTTTTTCTTTTTAATAAAATGTTTCTACATGAAGAACAGTTTATGTCCTGATTTAACCTTATATCTTTTTAATAAGCCTTTACAATGGTTAATGCTAACTATGCAAAGTGATTTTTAACAGATCTTTTATGTTTTTAGATTGGATCATAACATATTTCCTGCAGAAATTCAGACTGTTTTGAGAAGAAACTCGTGTGGTGTAGTCTATTCTTAATTTTAATAGACTGTTATTAACATCATCTATAGCAGCTACATTTTCTTTCTAAACCTTTTTTAGATACACAAGTGATTTTTTGTCACATCCAGTCAGTTACCTGTCCCACACATTTTGTTTCATCTGTGTTCATAAAAGATATATAAACTAACAACACTCACACTTATATAAAATATATTGAACTTTACTGTAAAATTTTATAGAAGTAAAATGGTCTTATAGAAAAAAAGTGATAAATACACACAAGATTGAAATATAAAATTTACATCACTATATCAATATGAAATATTAAATAAATTCACTAATGTTATATCCATGAGGAATACTGACACCAAGCATCCTGTTGCTGCTTGTGAGAGATGGATTTCTGTTCAGTGATATTGAAATTTTTAGGAGTGATTTATCATCAAGCTCTTTTGTTTTTTAAATTACTTTCAAATTTTCTTTGCAGTGCTCTAGATCATTACCACAATACATAATTAAAATATACTTAAGTATCATCTGGATGTCTATAATACTTGATCATTAAGAAGTTCTGTATCTGTTCTATTTAATATTAAAATACAGTATTAGATTGTGTAACGGTACGGAATTGTGAGCCACCCCAGTTTAATTTCATATTAATTCAAATCATCATTTTAAGCACTTTCCAAATTGCCAGACTTTCACCTGTAAGGAGCCTCCAGTACAGCAATGCAACATACATACAGTCAGCCAAAACAATTGCCAGACGCATTGCGTAACCGCCAGTAGCAGCCTTGTGACACAGTCCAGTCTGCTGTGTGTCATCAGAGAGAGTGGTAATAAGCAGCATACAGTGCAGATAAAAATTACATAGTGGCCTCGGGTGTAAGATAGGCCATAGTTAAGAGTCGGCCTATCTTTTAAAATACTAAAACTAGTATAAAAAACAGTATAAAACGCGGCCAGCCTAAGCGAGCTAAGTGTTCGAAAATTTATGTCGGCCGACAAAACAAAACGAAATGCTATTTTAAAGTGAACTAAAGTAATAGTGGCGCATCAACTTAATTTGAAATAAGCAATAACAGTACCGCGGTTAAACAGTAAAAAACTAAATCATGGTGTGTTAAACAGTGCATTCACAGCAGAGGTGCAAAACAGCGGAGTTCTTCAGACGTTAAGTATTAACTGAGTTTTAACCAAGATTATTTTACCTTTTTCCCCAGAGTATAATTCAACATAAATAAATTGTAAATCTAAAATGTACATCAGAGATCTCAAAGTGGGGTTTAATAGAACGATAAAATCAAAGAACGAATGTGTGAGAGTGGGTAGCTAAAGCACGTATTGGTTCATTGCAAATAGCAAATAGTTGGGGTATACCATAGTTGTAATAAGCTAGGTAATTAAGAAATATTTTATTACTATGTTTGATTTCACAAATTGTTGCTCATTCTACAAGTATTTGCTCTAAATGTCATGAAAGAGAGACGAAGTAATTATTTTGAATAATAAATCGGAGGCAATTTGTTTTAGCACAAACGGTGTATTTGATCTTTGCCTATATCAAATCCAAATAATCCTTTTTGCAGCTGTTTTCGTCTGAAAGACCCTGGAATATAACCCTAAGGTAAGAGATAATTATAATTTAATTTAATTGAGAAGTTTCAATTGTAAAAAGATTTCCTTCAGGCTGCTGGACAGCCAGTTACAAAAACAAATCTGGTTCCATAAAAATGCATCCTTGTAGTGTCAGTTTCATAAAACTTATTTTCACCTCACAAATTTGACTTATTATGCCAAGAATTGACAAGTGATCTGACAGAAGTTTGTCCATACATATTTAAGGTTTAGATAAATTGTAATGTAAGTCACTCAGTCATCAACAATATGAATTTGAAGATTTGTAATAAAAAATGTGTAATTCTCAAACTACTCAGTCAGTCTTTATTAAAATTTTCAGTATTATCAAAGAAAGTGAGTTTCAGAAAAAAGTACTCAGTGTTTAAGACTCTTTATTAGGAAACAACAAATTTTGTTCTAGTAATTTTTATAATTTTTGTAAGGAAAAAGTTTTCATTCAAATAAATTATCCACAAAAGGGAATGGTATAATTAAGTAAAACTTATTCCTCTGATAATCCTTAAAATGTGTTCATTCAACTCTAGAAAGAAATTGATGGCTTTTTCACTTCTTGCAAGTGAATATAATTAGTAAATAGATTTGTATGAATCTTGCTGCTTTGTCAATCTTAAATATTACAGTTTTACTTGGTACTGATACAAGGTGATGGCTCTTCTTACACTTCTTTATGGGTCTGAGAATTGGACTTTAATGAAAGGTCAGGCCAGTCGTATCCCTGAAATGAGATTCTCAGGCACGTGGCAGGGTATACTCTCCATGATCATAGAAGAAACACAGATATACGGCAGGAACTGAATGTTATGATATACTCGACAGGATCGACCAGTATTGGCTGAATTGGTGGGAACATCTTTGCCAAGTGGATGACTGCCACATCCCCAAACAACTATGGAACTATAAGCCAAGGGGACGGAGAGGTGTGGGATGTCCGAGGAAGCGCTGGAGTGACCAGCTGTAATATTTGCCTATTTGAGACCGGAACAAACCGTTCTTGGTTTAAACCTTGAGGATGATGATGATGACTTGGTATTGAGAGCATATCTCTGCAAGTATAAGAATTTTTACAGTGTCATATCATAAAAATTCTTATCCTTCCATAGGTATGCTCTTGGTACATAGTAATGTTCTAATTTTCAAGTCTATTTTGTTCCTCTGTGTCATTCCAATTTTTCTAAAGTAAATGGGTAAGAAAAACTGCTAGGGGTTCAGTAATGTAGTTTTATTGTTTATAATGTGCAGAGAAATTAGTAAATTACCTCGAAATAAATACTTGTATCAACTGTGTCATTTATTTATTCTTACCAAACACAGGAAAACAGATCTTCATTTCTTAAGAGTAGTAAAATTGCCTTAAAAATATAAAAAGCAAAGATTTAATACACGTATATTTTGATTTTGACTTCACAGTTGTATCATAAAATTTGTTTTACAAATTATTATTACACATTATTATTGTATGCAAAAAATTTAAATTTTGTAAATTAATGATACAGACTTGCATTAACATAAAAACAAGTTTAATTTATGCACTAAAATTAATTAGGTTAACTCAAGTAAATAATTATCTATTGCTGTACATTAAAATATGTAATTGCTTTTTATATAAAATTTTACTTTCTTATTTTGTAGAAGAGCTTCCATTCGGGTCATTCTGTTCTCAATTTTTTTATAATGTCTATTGTAAAAGTATATGTTCTGCCATTTATTGTTTTTGGTGTATCAACAACAGCAAACACATGAGAAATGGTATATGTCAGAATATTCTCAATATTTTCACCAAAAAACAATGAAGGTTGGATAAAGAAATTTGACTGTAACATACCACCTTCTTGGTTTACTTCAGTCATAAAGCTTCTTTGCGTCTGTGATATATTTTTTTTTTTGAGGTTATATGTCAAACTAGGTGTGTTACCAGCTCACAGCACCGATTCTTCTACAGTGCCTGAAGAGTTTACTGGGTTATTATTGTGGAAGCTTCTGGTACCAGAAGTGTACACAGGGACTGTTTTCAGAGTAGATTTAGTCAGATCTTTCCCAATTTGCGCCAACAAGAATAAAGCCACTGATCCACCCCACACGTTTTAGAGATCTAGTCAGGTCTACAGATTCCGTGGAACTTAAGTAAAAACTGACAACCGAGTTTGTTTTGCAAAAATTGAAGAAATCAATAATTATAATCCGTTTTTCCAAGTGAATTTTGAGTACTTCGGAAACCATTAATACATCATTTTGTAGATCTTCTGATATTAAACAAAATGATGAAACAGTTCTGAAAAGAGTAAATATTTTCTCAATAAAATTCCTACGGTGTATTACTACAGCATGAACCATGTACATGATTCAGATGTTCAGTGGTTGATGAACTGTCCTTCTGCGTTTTAAATAATGAAGAATGAGATTTTGCTATACAAGAGTGAGGAATGAGATTTTCTATTTTGTTAGCCAGATCTTAAATGAAATCATTAATTGTGGATGTACATTTTATCATCTGTGTCCTCTAGGTTGAAACCCATTCAGAATATTCAATAGAGTAATTGTCATCACATTCTTCAATTTTTGTTTCTAAAAATGTTAAAACTTTTTTTTTTAAACAGCTAATGCTGCAATGCCTGAGCATACACTCTGCGTGTTTCATCACATGTAAGGAACTTTGTGATATTCTTGTAAGATCCTTCAGCATGTGGTGCATAAATCAGTAATCATACATACACCCACTGAGTGAGTGCTGCTTGCTCCACCTAACACACACCACTTTGGTTACAAAGAAAACATTTTTAAAATCCCACCTTAACATTAGGATGTTCCTGTGTAAAATTGATGTACAGTTCAAGTAGGTTACATAAAATCAAGTGCTTCATAATACAAGTTTTCCATCCTTACAATATCTTTAGTTCCAGGCAAAATTCTTGATTACTAATCATGCTCATACAAACATTTTACTAAACTAACAGTTTCAGGATTAAGTTTTTCCATTTATATGATCTGGTTAGAATAGATATATTGACCCCTTCATTTTTTTTTCTGATCCACATAAGAGAAGCAGGAATCATTAAAATCTGAATTTGCTTCTGTTATTTTTAGTTGTTCTTTCACAATATCAACAAACCTATGGGTATCAGCTGCATTTTCTTTAAACTCTTTTTACATTCGACTGTCCTGTACTGATAACTCTACTTCAGGTACATTTTCAATTTTACATTTAACATTTTCCTTTAATTTTTTTTTAATTTCTCACACCCATACGATTGTTTGTAGTGATCATTTAGTGCATGTAATTTAAATGGGGAGCAACTGACTTCAGTAAATAATGAATTTAATGTATCAATTATTTTCTGCTTTTCTAAGTCCTAATTTCCTGAGGGGTCAGACCTGTGTAATCATGAACATCTATATCTACAACACTTTCAACATTACTATCACAAATGTCACTTTTTTTCTTTTTAATAAAATGTTTCTACATGAAGAACAGTTTATGTCCTGATTTAACCTTATATCTTTTTAATAAGCCTTTACAATGGTTAATGCTAACTATGCAAAGTGATTTTTAACAGATCTTTTATGTTTTTAGATTGGATCATAACATATTTCCTGCAGAAATTCAGACTGTTTTGAGAAGAAACTCGTGTGGTGTAGTCTATTCTTAATTTTAATAGACTGTTATTAACATCATCTATAGCAGCTACATTTTCTTTCTAAACCTTTTTTAGATACACAAGTGATTTTTTGTCACATCCAGTCAGTTACCTGTCCCACACATTTTGTTTCATCTGTGTTCATAAAAGATATATAAACTAACAACACTCACACTTATATAAAATATATTGAACTTTACTGTAAAATTTTATAGAAGTAAAATGGTCTTATAGAAAAAAAGTGATAAATACACACAAGATTGAAATATAAAATTTACATCACTATATCAATATGAAATATTAAATAAATTCACTAATGTTATATCCATGAGGAATACTGACACCAAGCATCCTGTTGCTGCTTGTGAGAGATGGATTTCTGTTCAGTGATATTGAAATTTTTAGGAGTGATTTATCATCAAGCTCTTTTGTTTTTTAAATTACTTTCAAATTTTCTTTGCAGTGCTCTAGATCATTACCACAATACATAATTAAAATATACTTAAGTATCATCTGGATGTCTATAATACTTGATCATTAAGAAGTTCTGTATCTGTTCTATTTAATATTAAAATACAGTATTAGATTGTGTAACGGTACGGAATTGTGAGCCACCCCAGTTTAATTTCATATTAATTCAAATCATCATTTTAAGCACTTTCCAAATTGCCAGACTTTCACCTGTAAGGAGCCTCCAGTACAGCAATGCAACATACATACAGTCAGCCAAAACAATTGCCAGACGCATTGCGTAACCGCCAGTAGCAGCCTTGTGACACAGTCCAGTCTGCTGTGTGTCATCAGAGAGAGTGGTAATAAGCAGCATACAGTGCAGATAAAAATTACATAGTGGCCTCGGGTGTAAGATAGGCCATAGTTAAGAGTCGGCCTATCTTTTAAAATACTAAAACTAGTATAAAAAACAGTATAAAACGCGGCCAGCCTAAGCGAGCTAAGTGTTCGAAAATTTATGTCGGCCGACAAAACAAAACGAAATGCTATTTTAAAGTGAACTAAAGTAATAGTGGCGCATCAACTTAATTTGAAATAAGCAATAACAGTACCGCGGTTAAACAGTAAAAAACTAAATCATGGTGTGTTAAACAGTGCATTCACAGCAGAGGTGCAAAACAGCGGAGTTCTTCAGACGTTAAGTATTAACTGAGTTTTAACCAAGATTATTTTACCTTTTTCCCCAGAGTATAATTCAACATAAATAAATTGTAAATCTAAAATGTACATCAGAGATCTCAAAGTGGGGTTTAATAGAACGATAAAATCAAAGAACGAATGTGTGAGAGTGGGTAGCTAAAGCACGTATTGGTTCATTGCAAATAGCAAATAGTTGGGGTATACCATAGTTGTAATAAGCTAGGTAATTAAGAAATATTTTATTACTATGTTTGATTTCACAAATTGTTGCTCATTCTACAAGTATTTGCTCTAAATGTCATGAAAGAGAGACGAAGTAATTATTTTGAATAATAAATCGGAGGCAATTTGTTTTAGCACAAACGGTGTATTTGATCTTTGCCTATATCAAATCCAAATAATCCTTTTTGCAGCTGTTTTCGTCTGAAAGACCCTGGAATATAACCCTAAGGTAAGAGATAATTATAATTTAATTTAATTGAGAAGTTTCAATTGTAAAAAGATTTCCTTCAGGCTGCTGGACAGCCAGTTACAAAAACAAATCTGGTTCCATAAAAATGCATCCTTGTAGTGTCAGTTTCATAAAACTTATTTTCACCTCACAAATTTGACTTATTATGCCAAGAATTGACAAGTGATCTGACAGAAGTTTGTCCATACATATTTAAGGTTTAGATAAATTGTAATGTAAGTCACTCAGTCATCAACAATATGAATTTGAAGATTTGTAATAAAAAATGTGTAATTCTCAAACTACTCAGTCAGTCTTTATTAAAATTTTCAGTATTATCAAAGAAAGTGAGTTTCAGAAAAAAGTACTCAGTGTTTAAGACTCTTTATTAGGAAACAACAAATTTTGTTCTAGTAATTTTTATAATTTTTGTAAGGAAAAAGTTTTCATTCAAATAAATTATCCACAAAAGGGAATGGTATAATTAAGTAAAACTTATTCCTCTGATAATCCTTAAAATGTGTTCATTCAACTCTAGAAAGAAATTGATGGCTTTTTCACTTCTTGCAAGTGAATATAATTAGTAAATAGATTTGTATGAATCTTGCTGCTTTGTCAATCTTAAATATTACAGTTTTACTTGGTACTGATACAAGGTGATGGCTCTTCTTACACTTCTTTATGGGTCTGAGAATTGGACTTTAATGAAAGGTCAGGCCAGTCGTATCCCTGAAATGAGATTCTCAGGCACGTGGCAGGGTATACTCTCCATGATCATAGAAGAAACACAGATATACGGCAGGAACTGAATGTTATGATATACTCGACAGGATCGACCAGTATTGGCTGAATTGGTGGGAACATCTTTGCCAAGTGGATGACTGCCACATCCCCAAACAACTATGGAACTATAAGCCAAGGGGACGGAGAGGTGTGGGATGTCCGAGGAAGCGCTGGAGTGACCAGCTGTAATATTTGCCTATTTGAGACCGGAACAAACCGTTCTTGGTTTAAACCTTGAGGATGATGATGATGACTTGGTATTGAGAGCATATCTCTGCAAGTATAAGAATTTTTACAGTGTCATATCATAAAAATTCTTATCCTTCCATAGGTATGCTCTTGGTACATAGTAATGTTCTAATTTCAAGTCTATTTTGTTCCTCTGTGTCATTCCAATTTTTCTAAAGTAAATGGGTAAGAAAAACTGCTAGGGGTTCAGTAATGTAGTTTTATTGTTTATAATGTGCAGAGAAATTAGTAAATTACCTCGAAATAAATACTTGTATCAACTGTGTCATTTATTTATTCTTACAAAACACAGGAAAACAGATCTTCATTTCTTAAGAGTAGTAAAATTGCCTTAAAAATATAAAAAGCAAAGATTTAATACACGTATATTTTGATTTTGACTTCACAGTTGTATCATAAAATT
>JAWRYS010001547.1:0-180316 GCA_034769895.1 Magicicada septendecula
CAGTTTAATCTGTTTGTTATCTCATAATTTGATGTATATACCCTTAGGTAAAGTGCTATGGAAAACTTTTTCAGAACGCTGATCTCTATTATTCTACCGAAAATTCATTGTTTCGCGGTTTTTTGTTCAGAAAAATTTCAGGCAGAACTAATATTTTCGGTCCTTAAGTAAGGAGCATGATCAAAACTTACTTCTTAATTTCAGTAAGTCGTAGGTCTATCTGAAATGGGTGCTTCAAAACTGAAATGTTCACGATATCCAACACAGAGATATTTTAAAATAATTTCTCTAGAAAATATTACCACACTAACCTTTCTTACCAAATATTATTCAGCTTTCTTTTGAACAAGTTTTTTTATTTATGAGAAATGTTAGTAGTTATGAAATATTAGTAATCGAATATTATCAACAAGCTCAAGTATTAATGTTAACATAAGTGCATAAATATACAATGGATAATTAACAGTACATTATAAGTTACAATGCATAATTAACACACTACCGGGATTATTGCAATTGTATGTTTATACGAATTTTCAAAAACCAGTCCGGAAAACTTTTACTTTACATCAATGACAGGAAACTGTACATGTTTTGGGTAACTGTATTTCGCTATAGGCAACCCATTATCAAATTACTTTTAATATTAATTCTGACCCACGATTAAAAGGAAATAATAAATAAGCATCTTAAATATTACGTCTACGGAAGAGTTGGATAGGATTATGGGTTTAGAGATGAACAGGAACCCTAGGAATCCGTGTATGATTCGAGGATCTCTAGGAAACGTCCATGACTGGCGGTAACGTGAAAACTTTGGACTTGGTTTCTTTCATCTTATTCTACTGGCGTTACAACCCACTAGCTTCTTCAACGATGTTTCTCCATACAGCCCTCTCATTACATAACCTTCTTCATCTTGTTATCTTCATATTCCTCACATACTCCTCAACATCGTTGATCCATCTATTCATTGGTCTTCCACTTGAGTTCCTGGAATTTTTCTGGAATTTGTATTCCTCCATCCTCACTGTATCTTTCTACTCTTTATAAACCTTACTACATCAGTTCCTTGTATCAAATTATTTATTTCAAGATTCCTTAGTATTCTTTACAAACCGTCGTTATTTTGCACTGGTTCAAAAAACATTTTAAGCATTTTTCGTTCGAATATTCTTAGATATTATTCATAATTTTTCGTTAATAATTTGAACTGGTTTAGTTAGAAAAACGAGAGCTGAAACGAATGCCTTTCGCCAAATGTACAAAGTACAACAGCTGATTTCCCAGCTTTTATCAAAATTTTCTCGAAAACAGAGGCTATTTTCTCACGGGAGGTATTGACTAAATTTGTCCATGGTAGGGGGTAGTAGACCAAGGCTTTTCCACGGTGACGAGTGAATTACGATAAACAGGGGGAGAAGTACAGTTGGATATTTGGCAGTAATAGCTTCTTGTGTATGTTATATTTATGCAGGACATTAACGAGTTGGTACTGCCTGCCTATAAGACTGCACTGCCGACCTATCCAGTAAGGGGGGTTGGAATCCTCACTAACTCCTTCTGGTTCCACGAAAGCTAAAAAAATTATGTTTAACCGAGTAAAATCGTTATTAAATCACATTCTGGAATTCTGTATCAGCCAATTCTTTAGGGTTCAGAAACATGACTTTTAAAGTCATTCTTCGCACAAATTATTCCGTCATTAAGAACACAGACGACAACGCATTTAGAAAATTATTACAACGTTCGAACAATGAACGGTGTCAGCATAAATGTTAGCAGTTTTGTCTGATTAAAAAATAATCGCGTGAACCTAATCAACTCAGATCTTCTCGGGGAAGTTGGTCAAACTCTGACAGGAAAATAGTGATAACAAATACTTGCTTGTATGCTATAAATGGACAACTTTTATTTGCAAAACTCACATGAAGCAATTTTTACGAAGCGATTAGATCGTTTCAAAGTATACAATATATTTTGTTATATTATTTTTTACATTATGTTTTTTAGATTACCGTTATAAGGTTAATAAAATCATTTGTAATATGTTTTCTTAACTTCCCGTACGGATAATATTGATCACGTGCGATTACTTATAAAATTTTACTTCACACAACAAATTAACTCATAATTTCTCTTAATTTTGTCAATTACGTAAAACGTAGAAAGAAGACTATAACAGGATATAAATAAAAAAATAATTATTGTAAAATGTTTACGAGATAAATGTGTCTGATAAGTTAATAACTTTACTAGTTGTCTTGTTTGTTTGTTTTTTCAGAAGAGAATTAGCCAGAAGACTTAACTGTATTTATAATTAGTTATGTAAATTTAAAAGAAGAACAAAATAAGACTGAATTCTTTTCTTTTTCAGTATTACAAATATGTCTTTTACGCAAAACGTAGACAACATAATTAGGTATGTTCCGCTTTGTGAAAGAAAGAGACCCATGTGAAAAACTTAACTGCAGATTCAAAAGCGTGCGGAAGGGTTAGGAGTCACAAACTATAAAGCGCCCCGATCTTACAGAGTCATTTATGTAAGGATATCTTAAAAATAATATACCACAAATAATTAATCCAACAATAAGTTGTAAGCAAAGATTTTTTCACAGGGGAGACGACACACACAAAATGAAAATACGAAATAACAAATTTTCATTTGTCGTAAACAATAAACAACGGGGTTGCAGATAATCCTTTGAGGAGTTGTCATATAATAATCATTTAGTTTAATTATGTACTCAGGATACAGATCTGGAAGGGGAATCCGTAATTCTGTAAACAGTTTCTGGTACTGGATTTACCCTGATTAACGGACACAAATAAACACGATAAATTTATTACTACGTAAAAATACTTTATGACGCACTAAGTTCAAAAACAAAATGTAGTCTTGTATCGTGACAAAAACAAAACAATATATATTTTGTGTATCTTCTTAATACTCGGAGTGACAAGAATAGATAGATAGAGAGAGAGAGAGAGAGAGAGAGAGAGAGAGAGAGAGAGAGAGAGAGAGAGAGAGAGAGAGAGAGAGAGAGAGAGAGAGAGAGAGAGAGAGAGAGACAGACAGACAGAGAGACAGAGAGAGACAGACAGACAGACAGACAGACAGAAGAGAGAGAAGAGAAAAGTATGAGAAGAGGACCGCAGTAACACGGCGAGAAGGGAGCGAGAAAGGATAGTATGACAGAGGACGTCATAGAAGAGCGAAAGAAAATGCCAACATTTGGTTAAAGGACAAGATAGATAGATGACCAAAATTATCATTATTATCTTTTTTTATTTTTGGCAATCGTTAGATAGGAGAAAACCCATATCACTCGGCCGATATCACGCACAACGCGCAGCGCGCCGTGGAGATTTGTTTCGTATATAAAATTTCTTCTAATTACTACAATTTTGTCGTCCGCCAGTCAAACCGGACGAAGAAAATAGCATAGCAATAGGGAGGGGTGTTATTCTTTGTAATACCGTACGTTCATTCCTCTTTAATTGATTGCCAAAACCTACAAAAATCAGGGGGAAAGAGAGAAAGGTGAGAAGAAAGAAACCAGACAAAGAGGGCCTGAAGTGAGATGCACATAATCCTATAAATACGTACAAAGAGAGAGAAAGGGGAGGATACAGAGAGAGGGAAAGAAAGATAGAGAGAGAGTGTGAAAGGAAGTGATTGAGAGTTAAAAACTGAGAAGTTAGAGACTATATAAAAGCAGTTTCTTATTGTTCGAGCCGCACGTTAATAATGGAGACGCAAGCCAAATACAAATCTATGACAAACCACAATTTTATTTTTTTTGTTACCACACAATTTTATTTGTATAAGCTCAGGTAAGAAGCTTTGTACTTTTTAGGCACACTTCCCTTTATCATTCCTCTCCCATTAAATTTCAAATATATTTACGACTAACGTGTTCAGCCTGTCGCTTGCCGATTTTTGCTGATGGTAGCTCGAACGCGTGTGTCATTTTTTCGGGTACTTTTACTTCTTGACCACGTTTGAAGTGTTAGTGTCATATTGTATTTCGGCTTCTCCCACTAAATATTCAACGAAAGGTTTTTTAATTCACAAATAATTTAGGATGACTAACGGAAATCCATAATCAAAATTTCACGCAACTTATTTGAGACAATGACTGGGTCATTGTGAATGGAGAGGTCACACAGTATAAACATCATAATATAACGGTTTCTCCGCGTTTCTCATCCCCTAAATCAGTTACATCAAAATTAATGCGTCCTCTAAGAGCGGTATTCAGAACGGACGGATATTACCTGAACAGAGCTTGTGTAGTAGCCTTTATAAAACTGTATTTTGTGTAAAACTCGATAATTATTGTGCAGTTATTGTGGGTTTTTTCAGTCACGTGAAAAATTAGCATAACCCCACGTAGAATTTTATGATTTACTATAGGCCTGTCTAGACCTCTGGTTAGGCTCGAGCGAGTGGTGAGTTGTTAAACAAATATATACAATTCATAGAATCGGCTTGCCTCTTTAAACATTCCCCAAGTTTCGAAGACGGTTTGAACCGGAGGAAGCAGGTCTCTTCAAGAAGAAAGGGTTTACAAAATAGGGATTATCTGGATCGTAGGAGAATAAAAAACCTTATAGGCGGTCCGGCGAATGTATAAACCCTGGTCTATCAAATTGCTCCTATGGTGGCCATGTGTTTGGTGAACGAGTTTCAACTAAGTGTTGCTCGTTAGACAGTTGAACAAAACGTGCATAGTAGGGCACACGGAAAGAGAGAATTGTAAAGGTCGCACGAGCCGACCTACGTGCACGCTAGTCGAATTCGACTACGTAAACATTTAACGCTCCCAAAATACAGAAGAATTATAATATAATTTTCTAAATCAAAACACGAAAGCTATTAATATGTGTGTTACTATAAGCCGATATTTATAAAAAAAGCCGATTTCAAGAAAAAATCTTAGTGTGATCTTGTAAGGTACTATGATAACCACACTCGTGTATAGTAGCGCAATTTGAGCAGCACGCATAGAGCTTCAGGTATCCATCGTAAGCATTAAGAGTAAACTGACTGGTGTGAAATGGCAGGAATATGTGAACACGCTGAAGAAAACTAAATTACAACTAAAAGCAAGAAAAATAAAGCAGAAGGAACGAAAAGAGGGAGGGAACTGTCAAAATGAACCAAAGATAAGGCGGGTATCGTAGGGACCGAAAGGCGGGGAAGTCTGCTAATACTTGAAGCGGCAATTCGATCATAAGTGAGTCTAATATGGAAATCATGACTGCACTTTTACAGAGCAAAATGCAGCGTTTTTATCTCCGCTCAGCAGCAATGACACAACTGAAAACCTCAAACCAAAATAAAGCAAATACTAAACCCTTAATTAGTGTAACTCAAATCTGCCCTTTATACACAAACGTAGACAATGTAATTAACCCTGTTTCCTTTCGAGGAAGAAAAAGTCATTACTTCAGATTCAAACAATTATCTGCGTAAAGATCGCAGTCACGAAGTACTAAGCGCCGTGACCTCTAAAAGGTCATTTATAGACGAACAAAAAAAAATGTACAATATCTAATGAATACAACAGTAGTTTGTAAAAAAAAAAGAATTATCTGAGACAGAAAATATGAAAAATGAAAATAACAGAGAAACAAAATGACAACACGAAATTAGAAAATTCTCTTTGAGGTAAACATTACACACAAGGATACAGGAACATGCATACTGATAAGTCCTTTTGGCATTGTCGTATTTAATAATTAGTTTAAATATGCACTGTAGTTCAGAACTAAAAGAAAAAACCGCAATTGTGTACACACTGTGAACACCCAGCGTGGTGGATTTACTTTGTTTAACGGACACTAGTAAACACAACGGTATTTAATATTAAAAAACAATACTTTATGAACATTTCGTCGAAAAACATGTATATGTATGCATTCTGTTAATACTGACTGTGACAAGTATGGACAGAAATAGAGGCAAGAGAAGGGGGAGAAAGAGAGACGGTGAGAGTCAAAGAGTGATGGAAGAAGGAGAGACAGAGGGGGAGAGTGAAAGGCACAAGACCGGGAAAGGCAGTGAAAGGGAAACCGGGAGAAAGTGAAGCACTCAGACGAAGACAGGGAGGAGAAACACACAAAAATTTTCAAAAAGTATTTTATATTTTTATTTTGTAACTTATTTATTGGCTTTTTTTTTTTATATTTCATGTTAGATAGGACTGAACCCATACCATTCGGCCGTTATCACGCATCATACACAGTGTACTGTGGGGATTTACTTCGTATATATAACATTTCTCGTAATTACTATCATTTTGTCGACTGCCATTCAAACCGGACTAACAAAGCAGGACAGCAACAGGAGGCGCGTTATTCTCTGTAATATGTTCAGCCCTAAATTTAACAAACAACCGGATAAATGTGGGGGCGACAGAGATGGAGAAGCAAGAGGGTGACAGTATAGAGAAAGGGAGGGGAACAAGAGAGCGTCAGAGAGAACTGAAGAGAGACGGACGAGAGCCTATCTGATAGGGCCGTGCTGTTGTTCGGGCCGCTCTTTCGTTGCTGATGGATACGCCAACAAATACAAAACTTTGATAAACGACATTTTAACCTCTCTTGTTATCGCATAATTTGATGTGTATATTCCCTTAGGTAAAACGCTGCCGACAGCTTTTTCGGTGCATTTATCTCTATTACACAATATCCATTAAAACGTTCAATATCTACGCTTAGTGTAAAGTTTGTGCAGGCTAAACCGTTTCTGATTAGGAAGAATATATGATACTTGCACCCCGTTTCACTGACGTTCGATAAGAATTTAACAGCCGTTAATTAGTTAACGCGAAAATACCTTATTTATGAATCTCCCCGTTATTAAAGAAAATGAACGTTAAATTACTGGATAACTTAAAGGGAGATTATTGGATCTTTGAGTAACTAACGGCCGTTAAAATAGCGTTAACTAATCTTAAAATTGTTTCGGCGTCACTTTCATGTATGTGGTTATTTGTCAAATTATTATTTATGTATTTTAAATTTAATATAAGTTATATGTACGAAACAATCTGTCTGTTCGGTGTTTGCGGGCGTATAATTTAATTTATGTTTAGTATTATGTGAGTTGTTTATAAAAAAGTGTGTTCATACAGTAAAATTTATAAAACTTGTGTAACTATTTTTCAAATTTTATTTTAATTTTTTTCGCAGATAAACACAAACTACAAAAAGGAAACCGGCAACAGGATATGTGTGTGTGTGTGTGTGTCTGTGTGTGTGTGTGTGTTTTACTGAATGTATTTTAAGTCTTATACCAATCAGAAGCAACATCGACAATAATCATGATAACATAGTCGTGTAATACTTACTGGATGCAACAACGTTAGCTTAACGGCCATTAAAATAACGGGAGTTAAAAACTTACAAATTACTTAAGAAACCATTAGAAAATGGTGTACTAGAATGATATCATGTTACGTATCATGATCTCGAAAGTGTACTATAGTCGGAGAATATTCATACATCTAATAAGAGCAAACAATTCTCGAAAACGTTTATTCGAGAAAATAATTGATTTAGTTTAAATTCTTTGCTTTATTTACGTTCATTATTAATCGAAAATGTTACAAATGAAATAACTGTTAAAACACAAAAAATGTAAATTACATTATACAATATAATTAATATTAATAACATTGGAAATATAGTGTATAGGGATTTTTAAATAGAAATCGGACATATACGAAAGCACACAAAAACACACAATTGTAGGCTAATAAAGTCTTTTAGCTAAATCATACGTAATTCAACAACCCTTAAAATTGAAATAATCCTTAAGAACTGTTCACTGTAACAACCAATAACACACACATGCTCACTAAATGGCATGTCAGCGCTTATTACAAAACGCAAACGTATAGTAACAGACCAAGTAAGTATAGCCATGGAAACGTGTTAAATGTGTAATGATACTTTGATGATAACTGTCTACGCTATGCAGATAATGCAGTCTCATAGCTAGTAAGCAAGATTTATAAAAGCTTTTCTGTAAATTTAACTCACGCAAACAATATACAATACACCTAATGCTTAAATCTATATCTATATAAGTCAAATACCACTGACTGACCCACTGATCATGATATCACTGAAACCACTGAATGGATATCAACGAAACTTTGAACATAGCTTCACCATAGGTCTTAGGTGCTCACTAAGAAACGGTTTTAAAAACTTTCACTCCTAAGGGGTAAAAACCAAATACTGAAATTTATCGCGGGAATCGCATACTTGGTAAATGAAGTGGTTGACATCTCAGTTTACTGGAAACCCCGAATACATTTAGTCCTGAGTTTTTAATCATTGTTTTAAATTGAAAAAAACTTCGTTGTTTGCAGGTTCTTATAGTCGAGAAAATTTCGAAGTTCAATTAATTAATAAATGTATGTCCTTTTTTTCTCGGAAACGGCTCTAACGATTTTCTCGAAATAAATAATAAATAGCTGTTGCTATGAATGTAAATAAACAAACTAAGAGTTGAGAATTTGTACAATCTATCTAATCCTATACTATTAAGCGAGCAATAATTGTATTGAACAATTTTCTCGAAAGTTGGTACTTAAGGGTATTTTGATACCAGAAATCGATTGGACTCGGTCACATTTTCCGCAAAATTCGTTTAACCCTTTAATGGGCTATGGGAAGTATACTTCCCAGTGTATTTTTTTCTACAGGCAGTTATATTCATACCAAGGTGAGTGTTAATATTTTTACTTGTTAATTATGCAATTAACATTGTATAAATATGCAATTATTCGGTTATTCTTTTTCTTAAGGTACAATGGAACACATATCCATCGATGGTGTAGTTGTGCCTCATCGAATAGTTCCCATGACAGGTGATGGATCATGTTTCTTTTACTCATTATCATGCCTCATGTACGATACTGACTCACAAGCTAATGATTTGCGGGCCACTGTCGTGCAACACATTTCCAACAACTGGCGACGGTTCAAGCCCTTTACTATGATGCCGTGTGGGATCATAAATTACAGAACTAAGACACAATATCAATCTCATATGCCTCTTCGCACCACATACGCTACTTGCAGTGAAATCATGGCTGCTGGTGAACTTTACCCATATGATATTCAAGTATATCGAGATGGCGCGTTGATCATGAGATATGGGGGGCCCGACGAAGTGAAGCCAGTTATAAGAATGAAGTGTTCAGGCCCCATGATGTCGGCACACTTTGAGCCAATCATTCCAGTAGATGAAATGCCAACACCTTATGACCAACAATCGACACTAATGCAGACGCCGCCTACATTACTTCCGGTAGACGTACTGTTACCAACAACTGCTTCTCACAGCCCTCCTCCAGTGCCTGACGAAGTAACAGAACCAGAAACCCAGGACCACTCTCATGAAAGTGAAGTAGCTCCTCCCTGTACAAAGCGACGAGGAAGGAAACGTCGTGCCAGGTTCAGTGACTCCAGCAAAAGAAAAAGGCACAGAGAAGCTGTCAAAAAGTATTCAGAGAATAATCCTGAAGTAAATAAAAAGGCAGTTAAAAAGTACACCGAAAAACCCCTGAAGTTCATATCACAGCAGTTAAAAACTATAATAAAAGAAATCCTGAAGTACACCGAGCATCTGTTTCCAAATACACAGAAAAACATCCACAAGTAAACAGAGAAGCGGTGAGAAAATACAAAGAAAAGAGGTCACTTATTCCCTGGAAGATAAAATCTTTGTCGGGCTTTAAATATGACTGTAATACTGACTACAACAATGACAAGATTTTATCTATTGGTGATTTTATACAGTGTAAATGGTGTAATGCTAAAAAGTGGAAAGAGGAAAGTGCTGGGTTATGTTGTAGCAACGGAAAAGTCCACCTTCCTCTCATTAAAGAACTACCAGAACCTCTCCACAGCCTTCTCACAAATGAACATCCAGAGTCTGAACACTTTTTGGTAAACATAAGAAAATATAATGGTTGTTTCCAAATGACATCTTTCGGAGCCAAAGAAATAAAAGAAGGGAACTTCATGCCAACTTTTAAAGTACAAGGTCAAGTCTACCACAGGATAGGGCGTTTGTTGTCTTCACCTCCAAACAATCCCTCATTTTTACAAATATATTTCCTTGGAGACGACGAAAAGGAGACAAACAGTAGATGTAACAATTTTCCAAACGTAAAGCCTTGGTTAGTTGCCAAACTTCAAAAAGTGCTTCACAATCACAATTCTTACATAAACGATTTCAAAACAGCATTGGAAAGTGTTCCAGATGGCCAGGAGTTCAAAGTAATAATCCATGCAGACAGAAAGCCCGTAGATGGACATAGGGGTCAGTTCAATGCACCCACAACAAGCGAGGTGGCTTTAGTGATCGTAGGCCAGGAGTTTGCAAAGAGGGACATCATTCTCCACAGCAGAGACTCTAAGTTACAGCGCATAAGTGAAACTCATCAATCTTATGACGCTTTGCAGTATCCACTTACGTTCTGTCGTGGGGAAGATGGTTACTCCATTGCCATTCCACAGTGCGACCCAAACACTAAAGCCCCTCTAAAAAAAACTGTTTCAGCTTCCGAATTTTACTCATTCCGCATAATGGAGAGAGATGGCCAGCAAAATTATTTGTTACTTTATCGCAGTCTCCTGAATCAATTTTTGGTTGACATGTACGCCAAAATTGAGACAGAAAGACTCAACTTCGTAAGGAACAATCAGAGTAAGCTGCGGACCGAAAACTATGTGCATCTGCGGGACTCCATGTGAAAAATGATGGGCAAGCCAATAATATAGGCAAAATGGTTGTTTTACCTTCCAGCTTTACAGGTGGACCCCGTTACATGCACGAGCGGACTCAGGACGCCATGGCAAATGTACGGAAGTACGGTCGTCCTGATCTGTTCATCACATTTACACGTAACCCTAAATGGACCGAAATACAAGAAGCATAAGTGCACAACAAAAGCCTCAAGACAGACACGATATTATTGCCAGAATATTTCACCGCAAAGTAAAGAAAATGATGCACGTCTTGACAAAAGGCAATGTTTTCGGTCCAACAAGGTGTTACATGTTAACTGTGGAATGGCAAAAAAGAGGTTTACCGCACGTGCACATACTGCTCTGGCTGCAGGATAGGATCATGCCCCATCAAATCGACAGTGTGATAAGTGCAGAGATCCCTGATCCTGAAGTCGATCCTGCCCTTCATGACATTGTTAAGTCCACAATGATTCATGGCCCTTGTGGAAATGTTAACAGAAACTCGCCCTGCATGGTAAACGGCCAATGCACCAAGAGATATCCGCGGCCTTTAGCAACAGAAACTCAAACTGCGGATGACGGTTACTCCCAGTATCGCCAACGGTCTCCTGCCGATGGTGGTTTCTCGGTCAACATTAAAGGAGTTGATCTTGACAACCAATGGGTGGTACCGTACAAACCTGTTCTTTCCCGCTCTTTCTTAGCCCACATAAATGTTGAACTGTGCAACTCCGTTAAGTCGATAAAGTATATTTGTAAATATGTGAACAAAGGCAGTGATCAGGCAGCGTTTAGGTTGGAGAATTGTGACGATTTAAAAAAAAAAAAAAATTTAAATAAAAGAAATTAAAAAAAAAAAAATTTTAATTTAAAATCTCACATTAAAACAGAACGTAAACCCCAAAAGTAAATGATAATGTAACCCCGCATTAATACCCAAAATAAATAGTTTTAAAACCTAAAAGAATTCTATAATAAAATTGCGATAACACCCCTTAATATTTAACCCTTCCCTGTGTACTTATATGCCTGTATCAACTTGTAAAAATCTAGTACGGACATGAAAATTACTCTGTATTGAAGCGAAAATTAATAATTATGATAATTAAATGAAAAGACGTAATAATAATAATAAAAAATACCTAACTCAATAAAGAAAATGTAGTATTATTAATAGTAGTTAATTAGTATGAAAATAATAATAATAAAGTACGAACTACTTTTCTCTCTCCGCGCGAACAGCTCCCTCTCCCTACTAACTGCCGCAAAACCAACCCCAGTCGAGCGAGAGTCAGAGACAAGGTAACAGCTTTACCATGTGTCGGAAAATAAAGTGTAAATATAAAATATTAATGACGATGTAACTGAACGTAATCTTTCATGGTGACAGACTCCACAAGTAATTGAAATGTGGTGAAATAACTAAAAGTAACTAACTTAGCCGACAGATCTTTTAAAAAAGGAAACGAAATGTTTAAGTTGTAAAGTATGTTCTATCCAAACATTATAGAGTAACATTAGTGCAGTTAAAAGCAAAATGTAAAGTGTAAAAGAGTGAACACCGTACATCAGGAGTGCAGTAACAACGACATACTCACGAGCTTCAGGTAACAGCAGCCTTTCGTCATGATCGCAACTAAGAATCTACATAATAAATGGAGACACCCGAACGACATCGTAGAACTTCTAGGAAACCCAAGTGAAGAGTAACAACAAGAGAACCTGCCTCTGTTTCTATTGTATCAAGGTGAAACCAAACCATTATATTTTTAACAATGGCAACAAAAGCAGTATATTTTTGCAAAGACTTATTCTAATCATGTAAATGTTAACATAGTAGTATCTGTAATTACAATAATGAAATAGTAATCTGATAATAGTTAAAGTTAAAAGGTAATTCGAAATTTGAGCAAACTAGTATTCCAATAGCTTGCATAATGTTGACTTATTGTAGAGCATTATTAAGTTAAAACCCGGATCCGAGGTATTTGATGTAGTTAATAAATATATAATTTTATTTTGATCACCAGAGTAACATGTTAAAAGACGTAAGAGCATTTGATGCACAACTTTTGGGTAATTTATTTGTTTAATGTATTCTAACAAAATAACAATCATATTTAAAGTATTATTCAAGAAAATATAATAAAGAGATGTTATGGTTATCCAAAAGGTGAGTGAATATATCTACCAAATCCCTTGTCAATACTCATCAATTCACGGGAGCCTATTTAACATTTGTGTACTTATTAGGTATTGATGATTTTGTTAAGATTATGGCAGCCTGTTTAATTGACCTGAGCCAATTAACCAGGTTCCCGAATTGTTACGTTATGCGAAACGTTTCAAATGCGCCACTCTGCTTAATTGCTGAATAAAAAATAATTAGCAAAATAAAATACTCTGTGTTTGTCATTTAATATGTGGTAGAATTATTCACTCTATGAATGTTAATTTAAAATACGCAAAAGGAAGAATTAAAGTAAGTAAAATCAGAATTAGGATAATGTGTTTTTTAATCATTATGTGTCGTAATAATATAGTATAATATAATAACCATGATATATAAGGTAAGGATATTTAGATATAATATAATAATTATTTAAACATTGTAACCCCAGGGTAAAACCTGTTTAAAAATGCATTCCCCAACTTGTCAGTTTAACGACAATCTCAGACAAGAAAATGACCTGTCCCCGCTTGTACCAAACTATCCCTTTGTTACTCTCTGTCACCACGAGTTAGACCATACATCACCTCACTCTATTGTATTACAAAATGTGTGACCCCTTGCACAGTAACAAAAGATTTCAGACATTGTTTAAAACAAAAAACAAGTAAATAATTTTATAAATAAGATGCGCACTTTTTGTGACTTGTGTTGTTAAACAATAATTGTGTCCCTATTAATAAGCTGTTGATTTATTTACTCGTGTATTTTAATATGTGTCAGAAATTTAAATAAGATAAAATAATAATTAATATTATAGTAATATAGTATAGATAATTTTATTAGTAAATATGATATGTGTAAAGTAAGATTAACATATAATCACATGTAAACAAAACATGTAGGAGCTTGTCAAAAGTTCATTCTACAACACGTCTGTTTGTAAACAATACCAGACCGGTTGAATTCTTGTGTGTTCCTGTTAGTGTGTATTTTGTCATTGTGAGCCTCCCCCATCGCGGAATGAAACAATCACTTCACCCTCTGTGATAGCTCTATTGTTATAAGAAGCGTGTCCTTTCCTGTGTGTCGTCTTGTGCCTAGTAAACATGTATCTCCCCTTTGTTGAAAATTAAATCGAATTAAATAAAACAAGTGTACTAATTAATTTAATGGAATGATGGTTCCCTAAGTAAATAAACTAGTTCGAAATAAAAAGAAACTGTCTCTTAAATCAGACCAAAGTACTAATAATAAATAATGAGTCATTTAAAATAAAAAGTTTAATAATATCGTAAATTATTATAACACGTTAGTAGAATTATAATTATAAAAGTGTATTAGTGAAATAAGTAAAAAGAAATGAATAATATGTGTGAATAATAATAAATAAGTTGTGTCCTGCTTGAAAATAAGTCCCTAGCCGCCAGCTATTGTTAAATGGAACAATAGAGAAATATTCACCCTCGAGTTGACTTCTGCCCTTTGTACTCATAAACGAGGCCATTGTTTAAACTAGTTTGACCTACATTCCAGCGTAACAGCTGATAGTTGAAAGTAAAGTGTTAGTCCCCTCTTGTTTAGTGTGTTACAATTAATTGCTTAGAAGTGAATAAAGATTCCCCTTTGTGACATTCCGCTTATCTCAGTAAAGTAAGCAACTAGAATTAAAAATAATCTAAGGTTGAGTATGGGATCAACTTTAGATTATCTTAAGTATAAATAAGCGAAATAGATATAAGGAACGTAACACAGTCACAATGGCTCCGCACTGAAAAATTCTTTACAAGAATTAAAGAAAGTAGCAGAAAACTAACTACTAGAGTTAGAGTATACAAGATGTAATCAGTCGGGCCACGATGTTGTGAGGTTACGTAAATTAGTAGTAGAAATAAAATTAAGTTAGATTTTAAGAAACAAGATAAAGGGAAGGTCACAGAAGAAAAGAAAATGAGTACCAAGAGCTGATCGTTTAAATAGAATTTAATGCCAAAGGTTTAATAATAATCTCTGTTAATAAATGTTTACAATGTATTAAAGTGTATAGGAAATAATTCGAGGTTTTTTTTTTAAACCTCAAAGTAATAATAAGTGATTAATAATTGCTTAAATAGTAATAATTGCTAAATAAATCTTAAGTTAAACAAATTTGTGTAACGTGTAAATAAGTAGTAGTAAATCGTATCGCAGTAAATAAGAGAAAAGTGAATAATAATAATAAAAGTTACGTTGCGTAGAATAAACACCCCAGTTGTGGCAAGGTAGAGAAAAGGAAGCGTGTTCAGTATTGTATTAAGCCGCCACCGTCTCAATTGTATTAAAGGTTGCTCTCCCTAAACAATGAATGCCACCGCAAGTGGATTACAATGCATTGTGTAAAGTGTCTCCCCTTCCGCATATTTTGTCTAGTAATTGTTGAAGAGTTAAATGAAAAGTATCTTCGTGAAATTCCGCTTCTCTCAAAACAGTGATCTAAAGTGGAGTATGGGATCCTCTTTAGATTACAATAGAAATAAGTTTATGATATATAATCCAGAAGTGATTATACATGTTAAGTAACGAGTCACAACGGCGCCGACTGAAAAGGATAATGATGAGCCAAGAGAGCCAAGAGATCATTTTTTTTGAATGCTGAAAGCTAACGTGTAGAGTCAGAGTAAGCTGATGTCAGTCGGGCCACGATATTGTGAGTTGCTGAAATTAGGGAAATTAGTATTATGAGTAAGTACTGTATTTAGTGAGAAAAAGGGAATTTCACGGAGGAGGAACATTTAAATGAGAATTAAGATCATTTAAAGAGAATTTAAAACAAATAAACCGTGCAATAATAATAATAAAAGAGAATAATAATTAACAATAATAATAATAAGAAATTTCACACGGAACTCCCCAAGCATACTCTCGGTACATAGCTGACCAAAATTTTAGGAGTCTGTGTTGGTAAGGAGGCGGAGTATGTGACGATTTTAAAAGAAACAAAAATTGAAATAAAAGAAATTAAAAAAAAAAAAAAAAAATTTAAATTTAAAATCTCACATTAAAACAGAACGTAAACCCCAAAAGTAAATGATAATGTAACCCCGCATTAATACCCAAAATAAATAGTTTTAAAACTAAAAGAATTCTATAATAAAATTGCGATAACACCCCTTAATATTTAACCCTTCCCTGTGTACTTATATGCCTGTATCAACTTGTAAAAATCTAGTACGGACATGAAAATTACTCTGTATTGAAGCGAAAATTAATAATTATGATAATTAAATGAAAAGACGTAATAATAATAATAAAAAATACCTAACTCAATAAAGAAAATGTAGTATTATTAATAGTAGTTAATTAGTATGAAAATAATAATAATAAAGTACGAACTACTTTTCTCTCTCCGCGCGAACAGCTCCCTCTCCCTACTAACTGCCGCAAAACCAACCCCAGTCGAGCGAGAGTCAGAGACAAGGTAACAGCTTTACCATGTGTCGGAAAATAAAGTGTAAATATAAAATATTAATGACGATGTAACTGAACGTAATCTTTCATGGTGACAGACTCCACAAGTAATTGAAATGTGGTGAAATAACTAAAAGTAACTAACTTAGCCGACAGATCTTTTAAAAAAGGAAACGAAATGTTTAAGTTGTAAAGTATGTTCTATCCAAACATTATAGAGTAACATTAGTGCAGTTAAAAGCAAAATGTAAAGTGTAAAAGAGTGAACACCGTACATCAGGAGTGCAGTAACAACGACATACTCACGAGCTTCAGGTAACAGCAGCCTTTCGTCATGATCGCAACTAAGAATCTACATAATAAATGGAGACACCCGAACGACATCGTAGAACTTCTAGGAAACCCAAGTGAAGAGTAACAACAAGAGAACCTGCCTCTGTTTCTATTGTATCAAGGTGAAACCAAACCATTATATTTTTAACAATGGCAACAAAAGCAGTATATTTTTGCAAAGACTTATTCTAATCATGTAAATGTTAACATAGTAGTATCTGTAATTACAATAATGAAATAGTAATCTGATAATAGTTAAAGGTAAAAGGTAATTCGAAATTTGAGCAAACTAGTATTCCAATAGCTTGCATAATGTTGACTTATTGTAGAGCATTATTAAGTTAAAACCCGGATCCGAGGTATTTGATGTAGTTAATAAATATATAATTTTATTTTGATCACCAGAGTAACATGTTAAAAGACGTAAGAGCATTTGATGCACAACTTTTGAGTAATTTATTTGTTTAATGTAATCTAACAAAATAACAATCATATTTAAAGTATTATTCAAGAAAATATAATAAAGAGATGTTATGGTTATCCAAAAGGTGAGTGAATATATCTACCAAATCCCTTGTCAATACTCCTCAATTCACGGGAGCCTATTTAACATTTGTGTACTTATTAGGTATTGATGATTTTGTTAAGATTATGGCAGCCTGTTTAATTGACCTGAGCCAATTAACCAGGTTCCCGAATTGTTACGTTATGCGAAACGAATCAGAATGAGTGGGATGAAGTTTCTAAGTACGAATCAGGTCGCTACATCAGCACTTCCGAAGCGGCTTGGCGTATTTTCTGTTTTCCTATTCATGAAAGGTTCCCACCAGTAGTGCAGTTAGCAGTCCACCTTGAGAACGGCTAGAGGGTATTTTTCACTTCCGACAACCTTCTGGACAAAATCCAACATCCACCAAAAACCACATTAACACCATTTATCGAACTCTGCAAAACCGATTCCTTTGACAGAGGCCTTCTTTACCTTTACTGTGAGGTCCCAACATACTATGTCTGGAAAAATAACCAGTTTTGCAGAAGAATCAAGGATAAGGCGTTCCAGGACATCCAGGAGTAAAAAAAGATCATGTACTTGGGAGGGTATATACTGTACATCCTAACAATGTCGAGTGTTTCTTTCTGCGTCTCCTGCTACACGAGATTCGAGGACCAACGTGTTTCAATGATCTTAAAAAGGTATCTGGTATAGTTCATACTACGTACCAGTTTGCCTGTAGAGCATTAGGGTTGTTGGAAGACGACATGCAATGGGACCTAACCATGCAAGAAGCTTCCATTTCAGATTCGCCTCATAAGATCCGAGAGCTGTTTGCTGTAATATTGGTGTTTTGCCAAGTTGCAGATCCCTTAGCACTTTGGGAAAAACACAAAGAAAATCTATCAGAGGACATAAGAAGGCAGATTGAGATTGAAAGTCATGGTTTAGAGATTGAACTTTGCAAGGACACAGTTTATAATAAATGCTTACTATGTCTTGAAAATATGATCTTTTCTATGTCAAACCAATCTCTCCAAGACTTCGGTTTACCAACACCAACTCAAGACACAAACATTATTACAGTCAATCACGAGTACCTGAAAGAGCTCTCCTACAATACAGTTCAGCTTTCTGATATGGTTGCTGAGAACTTTCCTAAACTTAAAACGGATCAGAAGAACGCTTACAATGAGCTCATTGCCAACATTGATGATGGACTCGGTCAGCTGTTTTTTCTCGACGCACCTGGTGGCACTGGAAAAACGTTCCTACTAAACCTACTTCTTGCCAGCGTTAGGAAAGATAGAAAGATTGCCATCTCTGTGGCTTCTTCAGGTATAGCAGCTACATTGCTGGATGGAGGTAAAACAGCTCACTCTGCCTTTAAACTGCCTCTGAATTTAAACATCTCCCAGACTCCACTCTGCAACATTTCAAAACAAAGTGACACAGCCAAGGTCTTGAAAGAGTGCAAGTTGATAGTTTGGGATGAATGCACCATGGCTCACAAACGAGGGATAGAAGCCCTAGACAGAACTTTACAGGCCATTCGTAGCAGTAAAAACCTGATAGGTGGAATAACAGTACTACTGGCCGGAGACTTTAGACAGACTTTACCTGTTGTGCCTCGGGGAACACGAGCAGATGAAGTTAAAGCCTGCCTGAAGTCGTCTTACCTCTGGCCCAAAGTTCAAGTTCGTTCCTTAAGAGTAAACATGCGGGTGTAAATTAAAGGTGATTTTAAAGCGGAAGAGTTTTCAAGCTTACTGTTACAGATTGGCGATGGAAAGTTAAAAGAGGAAGATGGAAAAGTTAACATTCCAAACAACCTATGTGAAGTTGTAAAAGACCTTAAGACTTTGACAGATAAAATATACCCAGACTTAATGAATATAAGTGACTCGTCTTGGCTCAAAGAAAGAGCTATTCTAACCCCAAGAAATGAGACAGCAGCACTCATTAACAACTTATTGTTAGAAAAACGTCCAGCCGATGTTGTAAAATATCAGACGGTAGATTCCGTAGTAGAGGTAGAAGACGCTGTGCATTATCCGGTAGAGTTCCTCCACACGCTCAACCCTCCAGGAATACCCCCACATAACCTTCACCTAAAAGTTGGGGCTCCCATTATGCCGCTGCGGAACTTAATACCACCGAAACATTGCAACGGTACCAGACTGCAGGTAAAATCTTTATATAAGAACGTTGTTGAGGCAACTATATTCACTCGCTGTGGTTCTGGAGAAACAGTTTTCATACCTCGCATTCTTTTGATCCCGTCAGACTACCATTTTCAGTTTAAAAGACTACAATTTCCCATCAAAGTCTGTTTTGCAATGACAATCAACAAAGCTCAAGGACAGTCTTTGAAAATGGCTGGCGTAGATCTGAGGGAAGACTGTTTCTCTCATGGCCAGTTGTACGTTGCCTGTTCAAGAGTTAGCATTCCTGACAGTCTGGTTATTCTTCAGCCAAAAGGAAAAACTAAAAACTTTGTGTACAAAGAATTTCTTTAATGATCCGATAATTAGTTCTTCATTACAAGTTCATAAATTGAAGAAAAATCTGAAATATTTTCATACTCAACACAACTTCATATAACAAAAATGTTTAATGTTTATTTTAAATAAAATACATAAGAGGTTTTAATTATTTATTTATAAGAAACCTACTTTAATTGAAATGTATTAATTAAATAAGATTTTCATTACGTACAACGTGAAACTCCGTAGCGAAGCACGGGTATTTTGCTAGTTAAAGATATAAAACACTTAGTCCTACGTGGAAGTGTATGCATTGTCCTTTCGTTTTGATTCTCGGATATTGTTTTCTATTTATTATTATTATTATTATTATTATTATTATTATAAAACGGAAGCAAGTGTAGGTGTAGTAGAAACTGAAATAGATGCAAAATAATGCCTGTCACGAACCCACGAACTACACAGCTCAAAAACAATTGTCGAGAAATTGTTTTGTTGTGAGCCAATGTCTCAAGCCTCTCTTCACCGAAGAAGCGACGCTTTGCAACACGATGCGTCAAAGCGGTTCTGTCGCGAAACAATATGTCGCTTCAGTGTGCGGTCGGCCAATGTTTCGACAGCAAAAAAAAAATAAACTCTATATCAAAAGCAAACGTGGTATCACGATACATGGAAGAATACACACTTTATGAATTTAGAAACGGACATAAGCATACGTCAAAGTAACTACCAATGTTCTTACTCATAGAAGAAAAAGCAAGGGCAGATACTGCACAGACAAGACACACCCAAATCACTGAACTGGGGACGTTGAGACAAAATATTTGACAGAACATGACGAGACAGACCATTAAAGAACGTGAACACGAGAAGACGATCAACAGTGACGCGTAAACAGTAACAGACACAACGGACTGGATAAAGGAAAGGCGACAACTCGGACACAGTCACTCGAAGGATGCATCACGACAACAGTCTAGTTAGAAACATCTATTGTTCTTCAGTTCGAAAGACATAAGAATCGACATGACGGAGATGGAGTAACTGTTTAGGCTAGCGAAGTCGGTTATGGATTTATCTACTCCTCCTCCTATTCTACTCAACTCTAATGTCAGAGCGCAGCAGAATAACCTTGTACGTACTAATCTCATAAGCACTTCGAATGCAACGGTGCTCTTTAAACTGGTGACTGGACGTCCACGGTTGAACGAGATATCGACCATTCGTTTATATCAGTTATATATCGTTTAAGGAAATATGTTTGAGCCAAGCAAGCAAGGGCACTCCTCAAATTTGGTTTCAAACTTTGAGGAATGCGATGACAGGCCGTGACAGTGGGAATAGGTGTTACTACGTAGGTCGAAAATTTTCAACGCCCTAACGGGTGTGGGTTTAGAATTTTCGGTTTATGTAGGAAGTAAGCAGTAGGGGCGTATCTTTAGCAGATAGGCGGAGGTATAAAAACGAAAGAAGGCCCCTATACAGCCGTTGTTATTACTTTCAACAGTCTTTCAGCCGCCACTCACAGATAAGTAGGGTTTAATTATTTTAAATTATTTTGAAATTTATTCTTATATGTTGTTTCTAATGTCTGTAAGACGTACATTGTTATATTAAGATTTTCATCGTATTTGTTTATATTTTACTAATATTTCCTTTTTATAATTTTTTCTATTTCAAGTTGTTTTATGTTTTCTATTTTAGCTTCTGACGACGACCCCAGATTGTTGGAACCGAAACGTTAAGTGAAACAATTACGATGGAGGCAGTATGAGTAGAGGGTTTACCTGATATTAATTACCCATCGCCTAGGAGTTTTAAAGAACCAACCGTTTATATTTTTATGGCGTGCTGGAAAACCGCTATGTAACATGCACAGATTTGCTTTCACTGGATTGTATCCCCTATTTCTCTAACGAGGATACGATTAAATTCATACTTTTATGACTAAACGACACTGTTGTTGAGAACTATTGGCACAGTAGAATTGAAGACATCCCACAATGGAGCATCATATCAAACACTTGGAACTCCAAAGCGAAACAAGCGTTAAACCGTGTTCGTGAAAAACACAGAACATATGTTGACGGAAAGTTGTTAATAATAACATTCGACGGCCGAAGGATCGGCAGTTAATCGAAAAATCAGTGTTGAAAAATGTATTTCTCCAGGCGACGGTGTGCCCAAAAATGTCTCTCAACTTCAAACGTACGATTAATGAAAAAAATATTGCAGCGATCATTTTTAAAACTTTTCGTCGGCTCACTTGGAGGGAGCTGTCAGAACCACGTGTCCTGTCTGCGCCCCCCCCCCCCAAACGTTTCGCAGTTTGCTACGACGGCCACTAAAATGTTGTCCTTGACATTAGTTCTGCAGATACGATTTTAAAAGTTTTCCTTTCAACATCGCGTTACACTGGCAGCAGTTGTTCCCGTGAAGTTTCACGAAGCACGTCTGTTTTCTCAGCGAACTGTGATGTAGTGTTTTGTTCTCAAGAAAAGTTTGTCTTGCGCGGACTGTATCTATCCTAATTACGATTTCATTGAGAAACAAAATAAAAGCGCCGATAAATGAATTAACCCAAACTTCACTGGTCCGTCTGTTTTGTTTTAAACAAAGCACTAAAACTAACGAACTAAGGAAATCAGAAACATATGTGCAAGTGCTTTACTATAGATACGATGGAAAAATTCACACGAGACTTCGCTTCCACCTTCCACACGAACGGGCACATGCGCACACACTCAACGTACGAAAGTGCATCATAACGCTAGAAGAAGTCTATCTCGATTTACAACACAGTCTATAATACGAACAAACTAAAAATAAGGCTAGTTTCTTTGTCGCTTTCAATTTCCTTGGTATACAACAATAATACAAGATTTGTACTTACAAATTTCATTTGTAGGTGGTTATAAAACTATTAAACAAGTAAAATACTAACAGGTATTGTTTAAGAAAATGTAGTCAAAAAGATGTTAGCAAAAATAACAATATGTGCTTAATGAATAAACATAATCATACGATTCAGCTATCATTGAATCGAGACAATAAATCAGCTATGTTGAGAATACTGAATTCCATTATAATTAGCAATCACAATATCGGACTACTCATCGCCCGTATTTAAAATAAATAAAAACAAATAGAGAATAATTTAACGCGTGTATTCTCTTAAATAATAATCTAACTTGGAAAATGTATGGATTACGGACGTTTGTATATTCGATGTTAACAGTGTTCTAAATTATTGGCACCATAATTAATAACCTAACGTTCAGGCCAATTTATTATTACTTCATTTAGTAGATAGTGATCGTGAATCAATAAATGTTGGAAGTTTAAAAAGTTGGTTTAAAAAGTTATAAAGTTAGTTCTGCGAGTTTCGCCCAATGAACAGACAGAATTTTTAAAACAACTTGTGATGATGTTTCGACAATTTTTATTGTCGTCATCAGAGCACACGTAAACGAATTATCACATCACCAAAAACAAAAAATCGTAGTTGTGTTTCTGGTATCATAATTTATCAACTAACGTCTTGATGACGACAACAAAAAGAGCTGTCGAAACGTCGACACAAGTGGTTTAAAAATTGTTGTCTATACATTACGCGAATGTCACACAACCTTTCGTTACCGACTTATTAATGTCTTGTGTTATATATTCACACGTATTTCGATTAATTAAACTAGGTGGATGCACCTCCACCACTACTCACGGGGAAGTTGAGAATATAATGAAAAACGTGACAGCTTGACATGGAAATCAAGGTGATGAAGATCTTTTTAAGAATAGCCTCTCGGCGATATAAAATGCACAATCTCGCAAGCCAGAAGTATACACAAACAATTTCCTTGTGTTTTCTGACCAAAGGACAGGTTTTACAGGTCATGCACCCTCCATGCTTTCCAATCCTGGACCAGTCTCTTCATTTCTTGATATCAAATCCGTATATCGTCTACCATTTGGCCTACCCTCCGTCCGCTATCCCGGTTCTCGTTTACCAGCCCCTTCAGTGTTTCTACCATCGCATTACCTCGAATTTACTGCTAACAGTGTCCCAACTAATTACTCTCCCTGCTCTTGGTGATACCCAACACTCCCTTTTACTTTTCTACTCTTCCAAGCACCTCCTCATTCATCACTCTCTCCTCCCAGGAAATCCATTCTGATATCTCAAAGGCCTGTAACATCCTTTTCTCTTCTTGCCTCAATGTCCAACTCTCCCGCGTAGAGGACGCTCCACGCCCCAAACTAAACACTTTACCTATTTTCTTACTCAGTTTTGTGTCCAGTGGTCTGCACAATAATGTTTGTTTTCTATTAAGAGTTTGACTAAGGCAATTCTGCATTTCACCTCTTGGCCACAACTCACGTCCTCTGTAACTAAGCATCCAAGATGCATAAGAACTCTCACTTCTTCAATTTCCTCATTCGCTATTTTAGGCTGTGCAGTCCTGCTCATTTTGCTCTTTGTCTTCTATATAACCAATTAAACAAGTAAAATAAAACTACAGAGTAATTCAAAAAGTAATATACATAAATATTATAAGAGTAAAGTTAAACTGTTTATTAGCATTACTACATAAAATGGAAGAGATAAAGAAATTAATATAATAAATTGTTCGTCCATTTCTTAATCCGTTACCTCCTGGTCACCGTAACTGATGGGACTACTGTATAGTACAATCTGAGACTAGTAGGTCCCACAGTTCAAAGACACATACGTATCAAGTTTACCAGCCGATACCTAAAATCTACAGATTCATTGTCGTCTTGGCGTAAATTAATTTCATCGGCAAATAACTGTATGTATTAAGCGTTTAGACGGATGTTTGGATTAGAGGCGGCTGAAGACAAATGTTTCTATAAACGAATCTCGGCGGCCGTACTGCGTGTACACTCGCGGTCGCGCGCGCGAACACACACGCGCTTACGCGTGCTCGATTTAGTTAAGTGGCTTCAGGCAGCGTTTACTTTATCTAATTACTGTGGAACAGTTTGGGCCGTGCTTTAACTAAAACGCGAACAGTGCTGTGTGTTAGAGTTGTGTAGACCTAACACCGCCGCCGCATCCCCCAAAAGCCGCTCCTTATACTAACAAAGCCGTTTCAGCTAAATTACTGGATGGCTTAATTCTGTACGCACGCGACTACACAGTTTTACTGGCAATAATTACTCCGAGCAGAATAGTGTTGTCGGTGCTGGTGATGCTCACTCAAACTCACTGGCGTCAAATATATTTTATGTATCACTTCGACAGCACAATGTACAATATGTCTAGACGTATAAGTTGACAGCAACTAAACAGAATCGTTTTTTCTCATTGACATTGTTTTATTCATTTGTAATTTTATTTTAGTTCGTTCATAGTATTCGTCTTTCATTTATTTTAAAATGAAATTACAATATCATACTCGTTAACGTTTACTAGCTGAGCAAGCCACACAGAGCTTTCTCTGACAAACATATTTATCTCTTAAATGAATATATTAAGCCTGTATACTTTACTTCACTCTTTACTCTTTGGTTAAAAAATACTGTAAATAAACTAAGAAAAATTATTACAGCATGAATTAAAAAGAATAAATTCAGTCCATTTAAAAAATTGCCAAATGTTATCAAATGAACCTATGGAAAATTTTTCGACTTTAAAATAAGAAAATTATTATAGTCTCATTACTGAACAAACAGAAAGAATCACGTAACAATTACGTCACGTAATCACTAATTACGTTCATATAAAAGTAATAAAGTGTAAGTGATAAACTTTTATAGTATAGATTTATACTATAAGTAAGTACAGATTTGTAGTATAAGTAATAAACGTAAAGTATTAAATTAGCTGAGGATCCATATATAGTATAAATATATATTAAATTTAGTTTACAAATAGCTGTGTCATTAAACCATCCACAGTTATCAAAGTTATTAGGTCGATATTGGCTTTTCATAATAGACCTATCTTAAAAATCGGGTAATAGAAATTGAACAACTTGCTTAAGATTAAAAAAATACCTTAAGATAACCTAACCGTATTTACTTATGTATTTAAATAAATAAATAAATATAACTTACGTATATGTAAATTATATAAAACAATACTTATAAACTGCAACGAAACATTCACATATTTTGAATTTCTGTAGCCGCCACCACCATCCCCATACACACATGCATGCGCGCAAGTACAAATGTTTTTTGGAGGTTTTTTGAAGCTCGATGTATCGGGGAGTTTTTGTTCATTGAGATCTGACTGCGTCGATTTTGTCATCACGTCGATGGTTGGACTTCTCCAATGCCTTTAAATACGTACTTTTCTTACAACTCCTGACGACGACATTACAGAAGACGATGTCTCCAAGAAGACAAAAACTGACACTGACACACGCGCGCGCGCGAAAGAAATGTGTGTATCTAGATCAAAAGTATATTATCTACATAACATAATAATTTCAAAATATACAAAATTAAATAAGATAGTATAACATAATTGTATTCGTGAGAAACAAAAACGTGTATCCGGCTAGTACTTACATACTGATTGACATTCGGTAGGAAGTTAAATGTTGAAACAGAGTAAATGGGTGAAATATCTTACCTGGAACAAAAGAAAACAGTAATTATATTTATAGTAGCAATAAAAATTTTAGCATAAAAATAAAAATTTTATGAGTGTGACAGTGAAATTCAAAATAACATGACAACGTGTTAGTAGTCGATAGAGTGTTTTTTCTCTACGTGTCTACACGCCGTTTGGGTAATTGTACGCTACTTCCGGCTCCAAATCATCGCATCGGTCAGTCTCCGGAGCGTTGCTAAATGGATGACTCACTGAAGATGACTGACACAGCTACAGTTGAAACGTCTGGTTTTTTAAGAACAGGATCACGGCCCAAGAACCGTGAAAGTTTTAATGTTTTGACATTAGTATAATTTAACTTTAGTGGGGAGTTTAAGCGTAACAAATATCTCTGATTTTGATTTGAACCTATGAAGTAATTTCTGCACGTTAATTTTTCGTAATCACTGGCTCTACAAAATAATGTTAAATATTTGATGTCCCGTACTGTGCCTACTCTCTCTATCATAACGCTCTTGATCATTTCACAAGCTTGCCATCTAAGCTTAAAAAACAAAACAATCCAGGAATAATCATTGTATCTCAGTACAAAACACTATTTATTAATCTGATACGCGAGGGGGGCAGACGAAAGGTAAACTCGAATTGTACACTGAATTACTATTGTTATCTGACATTATGCAGCATTACGTCATCGCTAACATAATCGTCACAGCTGTTGTCGGCGGTGAGTGCGTGTTTCCCTCGCCTTCATATGGAGTCCGTCTAGAACCAGAAACATGCTGCGATCGCTATGAATCGGCAGGGTAAAAGCTTGCCATTAAGTACTTTATGGCAAGGCGCGTTTGCGAGTCTCTAATACACGTTCTTCTTTCAGATCGGCTGATGGTTGATTTATTACTGTATCGTGGCCCTTAGAGCATTTATAAGTAGGAGTGGTGTTCACAGGACTTTTCCAGCCTTAACCACAGTACTGTGGTCACTAACGTATACCACCTCAAGTTAGCGTCCTCGATCGTCACTGATGATGGCAGTCGATGCCATTGCTGAAACGTCTGGTTTTGCAGAAAACATTTAACCACGGGCAAACAGTCCGGGAAGGAATTTTAACAACACATTACAGGCAACGCCGACATGTTTTTCTCAGTGTACTCTGAGGGAAAGCACGGTTGTTTGTCCAAAGCAGTTCCGTGTGGAAATGTATTAGGGTAGAAGCATCTGTCATTTCACTGTCAGGACCACCATTTATCACGGCATGTCGGGAGAGATGGATATCGACGTAGTCTGTCGTTCGCTTGGCAACGCGTACACTTTACTTTGTCCGGCAAATGAACTGGTATCACTCTGAGAAGTGTTGCCTACAGACACTCAGTTCCCATAACCGATATCAAGTATATCAAGTAAATTATTTCAGTAAAGTAATAAGGTCATCACACTCTTTTTGAGTTACAAGGTCAATTTATTAAATAAATAATTTAAAATTTAAATAAATAATAAATAATTTTAAGTAAATTTAAGTAAATAATTATTTAAATAAATAATAAATAATTTTCAAAGGCTTACAGCAAAATAGTTTATTATCAAGTATAACGTGTAGATTATAATCAATAATGTTACAAGTTAAACTTGTACCTGCTGATAAATTTTTATCGCACCGAACAAACAGTTTACTTTGGCCCTTAAAAGAGCTCTGATTATAGTTTTTGACAAAGTACGTATTTTTAGCATATATTATAAATAAACGAACTTTTCCGTGCAGTAAATCTACTGTGTGTGACTCACTGTTGGTCGTGTCGAAACAAAAGCAAAACAACAAATTCTTGATGATTTTAACAGCTACTAAAAAGACCTAACTACACGTGTTGATGAAGTGAACATTCATTAAGTTATATGAGGTAAAGCATGACGCCCCGGTTCAGCATATTCTACACCCCCTCTTTAGTACGTTCCACCTTACTCCAGCCGGTAGACTTATCGGAACATGTAAACTGCGTTCTTTTTTAAAAGGTACCTATAACAATCCATTAAACTCACTATTTTTCGTATTTAAAGTGATTTTAGTAAGGAATAAGACGAGCGGTCTGTAAGCAAATCCTTCTCACTCAATTCATATTTTCGAATTTTCTGCTACAAAAGAATTTTGATCCATTGCCGCGCCACCGTCAAAAGTCACTACTTTTGATAAAACTGAATACGTAAATAACGTGGCAATACAATAAGACTTTATTTCACCGTAGCGTTTTAACGGAGGAACTACTTTTATTGAGAGCAGTTTATCAACCGCAAGTGTTTGTCTTAAGGTAGACAATTTTAATTGCTTGACAGTACGTTACGTTTTCGTTGCTGTTACTGTTTTGCAGTCCACCAAATATTTTCCGCTACCTGCATGGGTCTAACCTACACTTTGGAGGATAAAGAGTATACACAACGTTTCCCCAAACTTTGAGAAATGATCCTACTGCATATTTTCCGCTACCTGCATGGGTCTAACCTACACTTTGGAGGCCAAAGAGTATACACAACGTTTCCCCAAACTTTGAGAAATGATTCTACTGCATATTTTCAGTAGGCCAAAACATTTGACTATTTATATTTTCCTCAAACAACACTGTATTTGAATTTATTTTAAATATTACCATTGTTAGTTGCATGCGCTGTTAATTGAAGTACCTTTAAATTGTTTACCATGATTTGACAATTTTTATATTCCATTGAATAATACTCTAGCGCACAGGCAACTCACGCATCAAAAGGACGCTCTCTCATATTTAGGCGTACAGCGTAAGTATGTATGCCATCATCAATATTTTTAAAAAAAGTAACTGAAGTAAATAAATATTTATCTAAGTTAATTTCATTTAACATTTAAAAATCTCAAAAAATAGTGAAGGAATTGTTTATTGAACACTTTTCCTTCAGTTTAATGAGTAGAATCATTCCCTAAGTTTGGCAACAACTTTTGCGAACACTCTGTATAGAGGAAACAAACGTTATTTGTACGCTTATGATCAATAATTATAAAACTGTGTGTTTGTTACCAAAACATATACACACAAAACGCAAAGCACATAAATAATAATATACACGAGAGAAGCACACAAACACGTGTGCATCGAGGTATTTCGTATTAACATCCTGCTAATTACACCTCATTTGTCCGCCTGTCAAACAAACGGCAAATCAATACATCAGATATATTATTCACAGTATAATCACGTGTATTCGTTTCCCGATAGTTAGTTAACGCAGGTCGCGAGGGAGTGTGAAAGAAGAGATTATCTGAAACCGACCTGTTGTTGACTGCTCTCGTTATTAATGAGTGATGTGCCAGCCAGCCAGCCATCCAACGCGACACATTAAAACTGTGATAAACGAAATCTGTTCGGCTAGCACATAATTTGACATATGTATTCATTGGCAAACTACGATCCAACAATTATTCTAGTTGTATTTACTTTTGCACATATATAAGGACTATTCAAAAATTAACCTCTGATTAGGAGGCAAAGAAAAACTAAAAAATGAAAAATATTTTATTTAACCTGAAGTTACATACACATCAACATAACAGTTGCATATAATGACCACCTGCCCACATACAGGTACTTATTATAGCGTTTCATCAGCTTTTGCAGCTCTCATTGAAGAACGGTGACGGGATTGAGCGCGCCAAACCATAATCTAGGAAACACGATTACACTTCTCCCTTGATTTAGACGGCGGTGTCTCGATCCAGCCGCCGACATGGCATAAGCATGATCGCCCGTTATTCCCGTCTGTGAATTTCTCTTAAGTTCGAGCCTTTCAAGTACGTGGAATCTGGCTTTTTGTTCGTACCAGCGGAATGGACCGTTTGATAGTCGTATCGATGACATGGAGCCACCTTCCCAACAATTCATCCGACGGTTTGTTTGGGGTACCTTCCCGCACAACCCCGAGAGCAATCGATGGTTTCTCTTCTGTCTTTCCATCGACCTAGAGCCTCTCGTCCGACGCCGTCCATTATTTCGGAGTACAGTCCTGAGCGCCCCCAACAGGCGATAGGATGTTTCAACGAGTACCACCGCACACCTTACAACTGGCGGTACAGTCACTCACAGGTTCCATGTTTCGTCGGTCACTACTCGAACAGAAATACACAAAACGGATCGGGGATTTGGAAGTAACAATGTAAAAGTATACTGTTCGCTACTGCTCATCCGTCGTGTTTCTCTGACAACTAGTTTGTGTATACCAGCGAAGCGGAGATTAATTTTAAGAATAGCCCTCGTAAACTGACCAGCCGAAGAGTGTAATTTTAAATTAAATTTTCAGAAAACTAGGAAGGGAGTACACGAAAAACGATTTGAAAATAAATCCAAAGTGAGGAGTGATCAAGGAAGAGATGGTATCGCCTCGTAAAAACACTACAGGAGAACGAAATAACTTTGAGGACATCGGTCCAGGTGTGAAATAAAACAGATTTAGTTGGTGCGACAGAAGTCAGCAGCACAGTATACATGGAAACAATGTATGTGGATGTGTATGTATTTAATTATTATCAGATTTCATAGACAAGGAAGAGGTGAATCCGAAACAGGTCAACTAGGGCTCAATATCCTTGAAGTGAAGATGATGACAAGCTTTCAATAGTCTATTATGTATTTTATTTGCTTATCGCAAGTACATTTTGTTAAAGTATTCTCTAACGTCATTTTACATTACAAACGTCACACACACACACACACACACACACACACACATGCGTGCCTGTGTCGCGTACCCAAAGTTTACAATTACAAAGACAAAACAATTGTGTCATGTAGTATTTTCTTTTAATTTCTCTCCACTGGTAAACAGATATTACCAGAAGAAGAGAACATTCTCACACATTGTGTAAAAATAGGATTTATAAAGGACAAAAGTGTGAACACATTTTTCCGATGAAACATTATCTTTCATATCACGATTCGCCATGGCGCTATTATCGTACTGATTTCTTCTTAGAGCTTATAAATACTATATTGTATTTTTCTAGAAACGGTTGGATCCCTATATAAGGATAAGAAGATGAGTGTCTGCGCTGTTTCCTAGAATCAATGACTACCCTTTTCATTGCATTGTCCTTCCCTCAACAATATCTTTTACCTATTACGTGCGTCAAATGAATTACAATGTTCGCAGCTACTGAAAGCAGACTAAGATCCTATATTCTATACAAACTTTCACCCGTTCTTCGAGCTTACTGTAATTTAGCATTAGTTCATGTTTTGTAAAAAACAGCTACTAATTTTACAGATTTCAGCTGTTGTTATCTGAGTGCAATCAGTACAAAGCACAATCTTAAGGTTTAGTTAGTTATCATAATATTTAGTAAGATACGAATTCGTAGCTCTTTTCGTGTACATGAAATCTGATCTGGACTAGTCGGACGGGTACGAGCAGCTGGCAACCTGCTCATCAGTCCCCATCAGTAATTCTGACCTTCTTTGTCAGGAGGCGCTGCATAACATAGCTACTCACTTAGTCTAACGTATGGACACCTTAACTTTGTGCGCGGAACTCGAATTCGTATCCTATCGTGCCGGAGAAGACACGTTACTCATCGGACCAGATAGATACTGTTGGTGTCCATTTAACATCACGTGTAACATGTACACTTTACATAATGGGGTGGGTGGTAAAAGGACGTTGAGGAGAAAATGAGAAAGAAAAATAAATTAACAATTTGGTCACCAAGACATTTTTCGCTATGGCATATACACTAAAACAGTTTTACCTTCTTGCTTGTTTTATCGTTTATTATTAACAGTCGTTTGCAGACTTTTCAGTCCTCGGATCCTCAGTAAAAAATAAAAATTTCGCGGAACCTTCTGAATTCTAATGTAAAATAAACAGTACATATCTGGCTTCGTATATTTTAATTAAAGTGTGCCAATATCAACAAATGTGTCAAGCTCTGAAATTGCAAAATCATAATATTAATGACATCAAGTTGAGTTCAACGTGAATAATGAAGCAACCTTAGTACTATTAGTTGCGCAACGTTGGGTTTAACGTCCGACAATTTCAGTATTAAGTCCTCTCAACTACAAGTCTATTTATGAACTTTGATTTCTAGTAGCGAGCTGTTCCAAGTAAATAAAATAGTTGTAAACGTAGCTGAGTTCGATTCAGTTCAATTGCGGGCGCAGGCGCGCGCGCACACACACACACACACACACACACAGTTCAGGATAGTAATTCATTACATATAATTAACAATCAGCTAGTTTTAACTGGGAAAAGTGTAATTTTAATGAACTGTCTGTTGAAAGTTTACCCTAAGAACTTGTAACGTAAGAGATAGGTTAGTTAATAGCTCATCAGCAAATGTATTCATTATCCACATACCTTAGTTCCATCGTACAGTTGTTCCAATGTTATTTATTTACGTTGAGATCACCTTCCAACATTTTTTCCTGACATTCGGATGTTTACTACGAAAGAAAATTACACCTAGATTTCAGATTTCAATCTCTCAATCCATAGTTTTAGTTTTCCTATCATCCTCCTCGGTTTTATCTTTAACCTGGAAAAAAGTGACGTTAGCTCCCTGAAGACTTAAGCAAAGTCCAATCTCAGCATGGTACAGTAGCTTAAAAATTATGCAGAAGTGAGTATCTTTTAAGAGTTTAAAAACGGAAAATTATAGTACATTTTACTTTCTCCTAAGAGTGTCCGCGATCTTGCTGAACATTAATTTCCTATAGTCATTCACACTTTGGGAATTACGTGTCTATATCATTTCTTTATGATATTGTACTGGAAAGTTCGTGCTACAAAGTTGTGCCACGGGACTCGAGCACATTTCCTTTTGACATGCGGCACAGGGTCAACACAATCCATATAAAAACAATGTTGTACGGATTTATGAAGAAATAATATGCCGTCAAATACGAAACTCCTTGTTACGTCATATCCATCTGATTTATAGACACACACTGGTAACGGTATGAATACACTTTTTAGTAACAGACAGAGTGTTCCCGAATTAACTCGTGAACAGGGGTTTCCCAATGGAAACGCTAGGAAAATTTATAGTCGATAAGGGGGCAGTGAGCCAAAAAGATTGGGGAAAATGAACTTTTGTATTACTGGAGTAGCTTGGTTACTATGGTGAACCATTCGGTACAGAATCAAAAGTGCTTTACAGAAATACGCGCCAACCGTTTATGGATTCTGAAGTCGTTTCCAAAGTAAAATGCTTTGGATTTTCACAAGCAGCGTGGATAAATGTATGTCAATACTATGCGGCTGATTGGATTTAAACTGGGGCCCTTTGTAGTCAAGCGCCAAGGCCATGGACTATCAGAAATAATATCACACTTTACTGTAATTACCTTTGACGTTAACAATTTAGACACCCAGATAGCGTGTAGACAATTAGCGTCTACGAACTGTACTTTGTCAATTACTGTTGTGGGAGGTTAGAGGAGGCCGGAGGGCGTTGTTTAGCGTTTAGTTGCAATTGTTGTTGCCAGTAATTTACTAAATGAATGTAGATGTCACAAGCCGCCGTCAGACCTCCATGCATTTATCTGGTTAGCTCACCCCTCTCTCTCCCTCACCAACTGGTTTATTTTAGACGAGACACAGGCATTACTAATAGTATTATGTCTCATAGTACTACATTACAGTGCAGACAAAATTCTCTCTATCTCTGTCTCTCTCTTTCGCTCCGCCTTCCATACTGTTCCCTATTATAGTTCTCGCCAACTGTTATCACATACATTGGAGTCACGTAACCATATAAACCAAATCTCTCTCTCTCTCTCATCCCCTCCCATCGCTCTCTAACCTACAAGTCCACCTACCTATCTCCCCTTATGTATACCACATTCACGTGTCACTCTCGGATTTGTTGTATTATTTCATTAGGTTGTAAAAGATACAACTTATCGGCTAGTTGTAACCCAAAAATTATTGCTTTCTTTTTTTAATTATTTTTTTAAGTTTTCGTTTATATTTTCTTTATTTTACTCTTCAATTTTTATTTTTCTGGGTGTTCAGTATGTGTTAATTATCCTTCACTACATCCAAATCTGCTCTTCTTCCGGCCAAACCTTTTTCGTGTTCCTCAAGATACACGTTTCACTTTTGTAAAGTAACTCAAACAAAACTTTTTGCACAAATGATCCTAACGAAATGTATGAAACAAAAAATGCAAAGAGTAGGGGGAAAATGCCGATTCTAACGCAGAAAGGAATTCCCCCCAGGCCATATCTGGACCACAGCATCCGCGACTTGGACCACAGCATCCGCGACTTTTTCGCTGATCTGTGTCCTGGACCCGCAGCATCCCCGATGGACCACAGCATCCGTGAATAAATTTTTTTAATTTTTTTAATTTGATGTTATTATTTTTTTAATTAAATTGATTTGGTGGGATGATGTTCAATGGACCACCAGCATCCGTGAATATAATTTTTTATTTTTTTAAGAAAGCTGATTTGCATATCAGTGGGTGGCGTTGGGTGGGTGGTTTTTTTATTTCATATCAGTGGGTGGTGGTGGGTGGGGGGTGGTTCCAACTCGATGTATTATAGTGTATATTAAAATATATGATCAGGTGTACCAACCTTTGCATGAGTTCAAATTTGTCGTGTGTTATAATGTATATTAAATCTATATGATCAGGTGTACCAACCTCTGTAGTATTATTATAGTGTATAGATATTTTATATGAGCAGGGTTGTCAACATTTTCTGCGGTGGGGGGGGGGGAAATTCAAATATGTGTTATATAGTGTATATATTAAAATATATGATCAGGGTTACCAATCTTAAATTATTGTGTGCGTGTATAGAGCAGATCTGCCAACATTTCTTTCTCTTCTGTGGTGGGAAATTCAAACTATATATGATCATAATTGTTACTCTCTCTCTCTCTCTCTCTCACACGGTGTGTATGTCTCTCTCTCTCTCTCGTTGTCAAACGTTATACTCACCGGCATTATAGTGTATATTAAAATATATGATTAAGTGTACCAACCTTTACATGAGTTCAAATTTGTCGTGTGTTATAATGTATATTAAATCTATATGATCAGATGTACCAACCTCTGTATTATTCGTCCTCTCACTCCCTCTCTCTCACTCTCTCTCTCTCTCTCTCTCTCTCGTTGTCAAACGTTATGCTCAAACTGTTCTCCTCTCTCTGTGGTCAGTACCGAGCGCATGTATATGAAATTAGAAAGTTTATTCGACAAATATTAACGTCCTCTCTCTCTCTCTCTCTCTCACTCTCACTTGTTTCAACTGTGTCAACAAATAGTAACGTCCTCTCTCTCTCTCTCTCTCTCTCTCTCTCTCTCTCTCTCTCTCTCTCTCTCTCTCTCTCTCTCTCACTTTCACACGTTTCAACTATGCAAGGTTCCATACCCTTTCTCCTGTCTCCCTCTCGTACATTGAGTAGTCGGTGTGATGAATAAATAATTTTAGCACTATCTCTCTCTTTCGTTGTCAAAACGTCGTCTTCATGTTCAATGTATTAAATAATTAATAGTTTTATAATGCAGTCAGTGTGATTGATCCTTGTTAGAAATATATATATTTGGCGTCAATGAACTACTTACCTGTTATGTTGTTACAGACAATACTTCTGTTTTAAGGTTGCAGTTTACACACACATAGGTTCAGTAGTGTATAGCGAAATAAATTAAAATTATACACACACATGAAAACGGCGGCTGAAATTCATACAAATCTTCTGATGTAACAGTTCACAAAAAATAAATTAATTGTACACATGTTCAGAGGTGTAGAGTGAAATAAAATAAAGTCATAATTTGTTTAAATGATTAAATATATTTTAACATTCACAATATAAAATTCACAATTAAATAAATACATTAGAAATTGATATTTTTCGAAAGTTTATATATAATTGTGTGTCGTACTTGTAGAAGAAGCAACCTGCAACATAACAATACAACAACAACATTAAAATCATGTTAAATATCACACACACAGATGCACACGCAACGCGCGCACATACAGACGCATACGCAACGTAATCACACACACACACACACACACACATACATACGCATACGTACTCGTTCGTTTGGAAACGCATCAGTACTCGTTCGAAACGATTAACATCAGTCCCAATGGACCACAGCATCCGTGAATTTCCGCGAAAAAAAAAAAAAAAAAAAAAAAAAAAAAAAAAAAAAAAAAAAAAAAAGTTCTACTTACGTTTCATGTTAGGTTAAAAAATACAGTCCACGTACGTTTCACGTTTACGTTAGGTTAAGATGCAGTCTACTTACGTTTCACTGTTAGGTTAAAAATGCAGTCTACTTACGTTTCACTGTTAGGTTAAAAATGCAGTCCACGTACGTTTCACGTTAGGTTAAAAAATGCAAACACACACACACACACGTGTATATTATTTAAATTATTATTTAAATAACATACACACGCGTTAGGTTGCAACCTAACACGTGTGTGTGTGTGTGTGTTTGCATTTTTTAACCTAACGTGAAACGTACGTGGACTGCATTTTTAACCTAACAGTGAAACGTAAGTAGACTGCATTTTTAACCTAACAGTGAAACGTAAGTAGACTGCATCTTAACCTAACGTAAACGTGAAACGTACGTGGACTGTATTTTTTAACCTAACATGAAATGTAAGTAGACCGTTTTTTTTTTTTTTTTTTTTTTTTTTTTTTTTTTTTTTTTTTGTTTTTTTTTATTCGCGGAAATTCACGGATGCTGTGGTCCATTGGGACTGATGTTAATCGTTTCGAACGAGTACTGATGATGCGTTTCCTAACTGATCTTTCTTCTTCTTCTTTTTTTATTACTGACGACTGTGGTAGCAGCGGTGGCGAAGGTGTATAGTGAAATAAATTAAAATTATACACGCATGTCGTTACAGATGAAAAATAGAAATTAATTTCTTCACCTGCGAAGTTCCTAGGTTATATATATATATATATATATATACAGTATTTTAAATTAATAAAACAGTAATATTTATATCATTAATACTGAAACATAATTTTATTGTATGTACAGATTTTATTTAAACGTAAAATTGTTCACATTAAGACGCACACGCATACGTAACGTAATCACACACACACACATACATACGCAACGTAACCAAACACGCACACACGTACACACGCAACGAGCGCACACGTACACAACGTAACCAAACACGCACACGCGAACACACACAGACGCATACGTACACACTGCCGTCGTAACGTTAGATTGCTAATGACGGATACAATCAGTCTGATGTATAGTATTCACGTATAGGCTCCTCATAGTACCATATCAATATCTGTAATGTTATTTATTTCCAACTAAAGTCAGAGACATCCCCAGTAGTTTTTCACCTAGAACGTATACAAAACATCTGATTCTTGTTGGACCTATCACTACCGTTGCGTCATGTACTGATGACCTAAACACTACTGGCTGATCCAAGTGTGTTTGGTTCTCGTCAACAACCTCTTGCATAACTTTGCCCTCAGACGCTTTTACATTTCCATGTGTGAAGTTAACATAGCTCAGTCAAAATAACGATAATGCAGACGCATACGTAATCACACATCCGACGTGCACGCACACAGACGCATACGCAACGTAACCAAACACGTACACACACGAACACATAGACGCACACGCACACACATACATACGACGTTGACATGAATCATGTTACGTTGTGTCGCGCTGACTCGATATTTATATATGACTTCCATACAGATTTAAATAATACTTTCATGCTTTTGGCTGTCCTAAAAACATACCATATTTATTTCATAGGACGTTATGTATTACAACATTTTTTAATTTCGTTTAGCAACACTCGTAGACGATAGCTATTTATGTATGGAAGTAAGCCATGTGTCAAATTAGAAAGTGAAAGTAAAATGCATCGATTTAGACACCAAACCTCTGAACATACATGCAATTAATATCAATCTCTGTAATGTGTGTGAGAGAGAGAGAGAGAATTTAATGTGTATCAACTTTCAAACGTGTACGCTACCGCCGTATGATATATATATACACACAAGATGACATGTCACTATTTCTCATTTGTATGAGACACTCATCGTACAATCGACTATTGTGTATAACAACAACAACAACATTTAAGAGGTAAGTAAAAGATTTGCATATGTTACTAAGTAAAAAAAAACATAATTTTATTGAATATTCAGATTTTATTTAAATTGTGCTTATAGTCGTCTATTTGATTTTTTGGTCTGTTGCCTAATGAAGCACATGTGCTTAGGTCAGTTACTGTTGTCAAGAACGGTGTTTTTGTTTGACAGATATTTTTGATGTGTTTGTAGATTTCCAATTTTAAGTGTTCTAAATACACTGCCCTGTCATTATTATTATACGAGGTTAATCTGTATTATTACATGAGTCATCAATCGTTTAACATGAACATCAATCGAGTAACTCAAGAAGCGATTACTGGGTACGTTTATGTACTATACATTTAGACAGAATTTACTGATATCACGAGTAGACCTACTTAAATACGTTCAATACAAAAAAGGATTAATTGCCCTACACCTGAGTGCTATATTTTACGAATGCGTGCGTATTTTCTACATAAGGATTAATATAATTACTCATACGTCTGATCAATAAGATCTTTTGTCAAATGTAACGAAATTTAGAAATGCATTTTCTCATAACAAAATACAACGTACCCTTTCATTTTATATTCAAACTATTCTTATCTGAAACAGAACGTTATATAGATAATACGCTGTCCTGTTTTAAAAAAAAAAAAATTTATTCAGGTATTAATCTGTTTGTTTAAACGTTGATCTATGTACGTGACCATACGTACTTGTTTTCGTAATATTTGTTATAATACCTTTCCTGTTCTGGATTTATGATGTGTGTGTTGAAAGCCTTATGTATATATTTATATATATAGCACATAATGTATATGATAATGAAGCAGGTACTGTTATTATTATAGGAACAAGAAGGATGGATCATAGAATAAATACCATATCAAAACAAGAGGAGGAGGATCTTCTCCATAAATGGTTTTTTTCTCCGAAACGGTTAACACCTGTAGAAATTACAAAATTAAAAGCAATAGTCAACAGGCCAAGCTCAAGTATAAGACCATTTCTAAAAGACTTAATAAACAATTTATAAAACCCCAGCGATCTACATCTCGTGTTACGTGGCATGAGGAAAAACGATGTAGGATAACAGTACTTGTTAAGGTAACAAACTACTTTTAATACACAATTTTTTTTTTTATCACTGTGTGTGCGTATGTTTGACTGTAGTGCAGAGAATACTATTTGAAAAGACATTAACTTATTTAGAACGGATCTGGCGATAACTATTTCTGTGGACTTTCCTAATATATATATATTGTAACAGCGCTAATTCTGCCTGTGTGTATGTACATGCAAAGCTTCAGGCGATGAAAGTGAACTTTCCTGATGGCCACACCATTCCTTTCACTAGTCTTCTTTGTAGCGAATATTCTGACATTGTATGGTTCCACCTCGCTTGATACAGACGTCTTCACTTCTCATAAATAATGTCGTTTATCACAAAATTCAACGCAGTTTCTGCTATTGAGTACAAACGTTGTGCAGAATTAACAGTGGACAAACAGTATCCGATCGTTAACATGTTGCATGTGGACACACGATATGGGAAGTCTGTGCTTGTAACGTTGGAAGATTGTGAGCGCCGCTATCGTGTATATCTACCTAAGAGGTATGCTGACGTCTTTACAGATGAAGAACTCCGTCATATAAATCCCAGCGACCTACATCTTGTGTTTCGAGGGATGAAGAACCAGACAGCGCATGTGGAAATTGTATCTCGTTAAGGTGACAAACTAATTTTAATAAACAATTTTTTTTAATTTATTTCACTATACGCCTCTGAACCTATATGTAATTATTTGTAAACTGCGTTACCTGTTGCAGCAAACGATAACACTAGAACGATTATATTATTATTATTCAGTGATATATACATACATACAATGACTATAGCATATTTAAATCTGTTATCTGTTTTATTGGACCTACATGTACATGATTCGTATGCACGTTGTCTGTATGTGTGTGCGTGTGCGTGTGTGTGTGTGTGTGTGTGTGTGCACGTGTTGCGTATGTGTGCGTGTACGTCTGTGTGTGTGTATGTGTGTGTGTGTGTGTGTGCACGTGTGGTGTAACCCAAACGTGTGTACGTTGTATGTATGTATGTGTGTGATTACGTTACGTATGCGTGTGCGTATGTGTGTGTGTGTGTGTGTGTGTGTGTGTGTGTGTGTGTGTGTGTGTGTGTGTGTGTGTGTGTGTGTGTGTGTGTGATATTTAACATGATTTTAATGTTGTTGTTGTTTCTTCTACAAGTACGACACATTAATTTATTTCACTATACGCCTCTGAACCTATATGTATTATTTGTAAACTGCTTTACCTGTTGCAGCAAACGTTAACACTAGAACGATTATATTATTATTATTCAGTGATATATACATACATACAATTTACTTATTAAACACTTCAATGATTGTAACGTCTTACAATGACTATAGCATATTTAAATCTGTTATCTGTTTATTGGCCCTACATGATTCAAACCAAACGTGTACACGTTGTATGTACGTGTATGATTACGTTGCGTTTGCGTCTGTATGTGGGCGCGTTGCGTGTTTGGTTACGTTGCGTATCGTGTTTGGTTACGTTGCGTATGCGTATGTATGTGTGTGTGTGTGTGTGTGATTACGTTGCGTATGCGTCTGCATGTGCGCGCGTTGCGTGTGCATCTGTGTGTGTGATATTTAACATGATTTTAATGTTGTTGTTGTATTGTTATGTTGCAGGTTGCTTCTTCTACAAGTACGACACACAATTATATATAAACTTTCGAAAAATATCAATTTCTAATGTATTTATTTAATTGTGAATTTTATATTGTGAATGTTAAAATATATTTAATCATTTAAACAAATTATGACTTTATTTTATTTCACTCTACACCTCTGAACATGTGTACAATTAATTTATTTTTTGTGAACTGTTACATCAGAAGATTTGTATGAATTTCAGCCGCCGTTTTCATGTGTGTGTATAATTTTAATTTATTTCGCTATACACTACTGAACCTATGTGTGTGTAAACTGCAACCTTAAAACAGAAGTATTGTCTGTAACAACATAACAGGTAAGTAGTTCATTGACGCCAAATATATATATTTCTAACAAGGATCAATCACACTGACTGCATTATAAAACTATTAATTATTTAATACATTGAACATGAAGACGACGTTTTGACAACGAAAGAGAGAGATAGTGCTAAAATTATTTATTCATCACACCGACTACTCAATGTACGAGAGGGAGACAGGAGAAAGGGTATGGAACCTTGCATAGTTGAAACGTGTGAAAGTGAGAGAGAGAGAGAGAGAGAGAGAGAGAGAGAGAGAGAGAGAGAGAGAGAGAGAGAGAGAGAGAGAGAGAGAGAGAGGACGTTACTATTTGTTGACACAGTTGAAACAAGTGAGAGTGAGAGAGAGAGAGAGAGAGAGGACGTTAATATTTGTCGAATAAACTTTCTAATTTCATATACATGCGCTCGGTACTGACCACAGAGAGAGGAGAACAGTTTGAGCATAACGTTTGACAACGAGAGAGAGAGAGAGAGAGAGAGAGTGAGAGAGAGGGAGTGAGAGGACGAATAATACAGAGGTTGGTACATCTGATCATATAGATTTAATATACATTATAACACACGACAAATTTGAACTCATGTAAAGGTTGGTACACTTAATCATATATTTTAATATACACTATAATGCCGGTGAGTATAACGTTTGACAACGAGAGAGAGAGAGAGACATACACACCGTGTGAGAGAGAGAGAGAGAGAGAGTAACAATTATGATCATATATAGTTTGAATTTCCCACCACAGAAGAGAAAGAAATGTTGGCAGATCTGCTCTATACACGCACACAATAATTTAAGATTGGTAACCCTGATCATATATTTTAATATATACACTATATAACACATATTTGAATTCCCCCCCCCACCGCAGAAAATGTTGACAACCCTGCTCATATAAAATATCTATACACTATAATAATACTACAGAGGTTGGTACACCTGATCATATAGATTTAATATACATTATAACACACGACAAATTTGAACTCATGCAAAGGTTGGTACACCTGATCATATATTTTAATATACACTATAATACATCGAGTTGGAACCACCCCCCACCCACCACCACCCACTGATATGAAATAAAAAAACCACCCACCCAACGCCACCCACTGATATGCAAATCAGCTTTCTTAAAAAAATAAAAAATTATATTCACGGATGCTGGTGGTCCATTGAACATCATCCCACCAAATCAATTTAATTAAAAAAATAATAACATCAAATTAAAAAAATTAAAAAAATTTATTCACGGATGCTGTGGTCCATCGGGGATGCTGCGGGTCCAGGACACAGATCAGCGAAAAAGTCGCGGATGCTGTGGTCCAAGTCGCAGATGCTGTGGTCCAGATATGGCCTGGGGGGAATTCCTTTCTGCGTTAGAATCGGCATTTTCCCCCTACTGCAAAGCCTTAAATATTTTATTTAAAAATACCAGCAAAATAATCAAATTTAGTCTTTTCGATGCACATAAATAATACTTGAAAATTCTCTAGAACTGCTGAGTCAACGCCATCTGCTCTGTTTTACTGCAGAAAGGGTGAACGGATTGTTCCAGACAAAAGACGAGCAGTGCATAGATCGTGTAGCCTACGGACAGATGTTAAGTCGGCTTGTTTACAGCGATAAAACAAAGAATGATGAGTAATTTCGAAATATTAATCTGTTAACGTCTTAGTAAATAGGAACAACGGCGAAATAAAACGAAAGGCAGAAGCCACAAGGAAGCAACTAGACGCAACCCTGTTTTAATATCGTACGCTCTAACAATGTACGCTATTACCGTCGTTGATATTGGCTCACATTTTCTGATTAAAAAGTAATACGGAAGCCCGTTCTACATAGTACGCCGACCATCTGTTGCTGTTGTTAAAACTGATTATCGCAGTAAAGAGACAGAAATGAATATTCTAATAGTATTGTTAAAAACTATTTAATTTCACATAGGTAAGTTATTTTGTTCCAAGACATACAAAGAACGTTCAAGTGCGGTGCCTTCAAGAAACACTCGCTTTCTCCTCAACCACCCTGCATAACCTTTGCTGTTTGCTGTGTATCAATTTCGAAACTAACACTATTGATTTTAGTCGAATTCGAATGAACGGATTGTCGCAATTTAATTTGTGTCTTTGCAGTATGAACATTTAAATCCATAAGTATACAAATATAACATATATAAGTAAAATAAATGCATACTTATATACATTTACGAATATAGGGTGCGGCAACAGGATATGACGAATTTGATGATGTTGCGGTAGCCGTGTCTCTCGATAGAGGAGATAATCGGTTACAGCTGGAGCGAGCTACAGCCTTGCTATTTAATATTCCATACACAGGTCGAGTGACAGGTGCGTTTTTACTGTCACTGCTTTATCGAAATTAAGTCTATCATTTTAACTTAACGAAGGTTCCGTGTGAATTATCGTCTTGGAAGACACGATCGCGTTTCTTCTTGTAATTCTATCCTGTCGTGGATTAATTCTTTTAATGATGACGACCCATATGACAAGCGAAACAATGACGTAGTTACGGACAGTCTTTAAGCGAAGCTGATCTCAAGATTTGGCGATTTACGGTGTGGCCTACGAGATCTCCTGATGTACCTCTCCCAGACTAATTTCTCTGAGGCAACCTAAAGACAAAGTTTACAGAAACAGACCACAAACAATACAAGAACTGAAAGACGAAATACGGGAAGAGACAGATGATTTAAACCGCCATCCTGAAGTGGTTAAGACCATGGAAAATTTTCGGTGAAGCTTGCAGGAACTTATGAAGCATCGTGTTGAACACCTACAAGATGTAATTTTTAAAAACTAAGGCACGAAGAATAAATGGCATATATTAAATATTTTGTTACATTCTTATTTCCATGTTATTTCCAGCATCCCTCTGTGAACCTTTGAAACCTGTCAGATCCTGTCGCCGGTTTTATTATAATTTTGTAAAAAATAAAAATAATAATTTCTTAACAAATGAGTTAAGTATAAATTAACACAAAATATGATAATTTATTTTAAATTGTTGACACAAAAACTAACATTAAACATTGAATATAATACACACAGGCATTATAATTTGGTTTTATAAATCTACATGGAATACACAGTCGATCAAAATTAACGAAATAACTGAATAAATAAACAATAATTTTTAATTATTCGTAAACAACCACTCTGATGATACTGAACAATAAAGTTTAACCCAAAGTACACCAATAAATAAAATAAATGAATATTTCAGTATATTTTAGTAATATGATATAATAAAATATACCAACGAGTAAAGAAACAGGCCTGAAAATCTATAAGGTTTTGGCACTCCCCACACTACGCTATGGGTCTGAGAATTGGACTTTATCGAACTCCCAGTCCAGTCGTAGTCAAGCGGCCGAAATGATATTTCTCAGACACTTGAAACAACACTCTTCAAGATTATAGAAGAAATGTAGACATACGTCAGGAACTGAATGTGGGATGGTCCAATGTCGGCTAAAATGGTTGTAACATTTTAACCGAAGGGACGACTGCCGCCGCCTCCCCAAACAACTATTGAATTATAAGCCGAAAGGACGGAGAGGTGCGAGATATCCGGAGAAGCACTGGAGTGACCAGCTCTAGTCTGTCTGCTTGGGTACCGTAACAAACCCAACGTTACGGTCTAATAACAAGGATATTTGGTTTAATCCTTGCTGATGATGATACTAAATTATATACGTATACAAGTCGACAACATAAGAGTATTACAGTTGATATTTTTTTTGTAATCATTCAGACTTGGTTTTCCTACTTCTTTATCCCTGTCTTCTTATCTTCCGCCTGACTGGTGTAAATTTCATGCAGAATTGTTTGACTTAACTCTACTGTAAACTAGTCGTTATTGTCTAAACTTCTTGTCTGCAAAGAATTTTTTTTTTGGAATTCGCCTGAAAAATTGCAGTCGTTTCTCCTCCTAAAGTCTTTGGGTATTCGAAAAGCGTACATGGAGTTGTGAAGGCAGAGAAATATTTGTTTACAGCAAGGCCAAATCAAAAAGGTCAAGTCTGCTCTTCAAACGAAAGCGACAGGATTTCCTGACTTTTCACGGTTCGTACTGTCGCAGTAGCGGGAAGAAAGTACACTGACGAGGAATACAGAATAATCTTAAACACACACACACACACACACACACACACACACACACACACACACACACACACACACACACACACACACACACTTTATATATTGTTTATTCTGGTTTAAAACATACTCCGTTGTCAATCGATCTAAACTAATTATAGTAATTCTCATTACTCGTTCTTAGCTTAGAGTCGTCAACGATCATATCAAAAGCGGATAAAAGGATCTACATCAGAGAACCAACATATACAGTGGGCGTATGTACATTAACATCAGTAATAATAGGACGCTAACACAAATGGCGGGATTACACATGTGAGACACTAATACCGGGATTATGTACTGCTATAATACGCTGCAACATACATGGTATTGCCTGTTAACAGTGCAACTTATAATATCTAATCTGCTTCCGTCTTTACCAACACGTGCATCAACAACTAATTGGTTCTTAGAATACCAACTTTCATTCATCAATTCGATGGAGTGTGACGGTTTTAAACCTACGATTTTCCATGTAGTTTCTCAAGCTCATATTTTCTCGTGTACTTTTCTGTACATATCGTCTCATTAGAATAAGGAGAAATGTACAGTATTTTGTTTTTTTTTTTCAGAACACATTTCTATATTTTGTGATGTATGTTTTGAAACATCATATATTGTTTGATGAGTTCATTTCCTGCATACACTTCCACAACAGCACTTATATTTCCTTATACTGACAATTTGATGTCAGTAATAGACCAGCTTGTTAATAATGCCAAGAGTCTCTTTGTTAATATGAATAAAAGACAATTTTGTTAATATTGTTAATCAGTAGCTCAAGTAACGATAATTGGTAAACTAATTTTAAATATGAAGCGTGTAAAACTTAAACAGTTACTAAAATCCTTTAATGAGCTTTGAAATTAAGGTTCATTATTCAAGCTCTTCCAATCTCCATTAAGATTACGATAATTACCAGCATCAAACACCCTAGAGACGCTACATCAGCATCCCTTAATATTATATGTACATTATAAGTGATAATTTTTCAGTTACGTTGTATGCTTATCGTCAATGCTATTGTACTTAACTAAGTAAATCTAAACATTAGTATTACCTTCTTTTTATGATCCTTTTCCTTTGTCGCATAGCCTTTAAGTATTTCAGTGTTGCTCACTCTATGGTCAATATTCACTACGGTCAATTCTCCTCCAGCTTCATGCCACAACTAAGTTTCTAATCGTTCATCGCCTCTTTTCCAAATGGTACATAATTCAAAATCGTACATAGCTGTCCTCCACTTTACGACTTTATTGTAAAAACATAATCAAGGAGAGAGCTTACAAATTCCACGGCACGACTGAACATTCTCGGAGAACGTCTTTTCTCCTTTTACTTTTCAGAAACACCGCTGCCTTTTCCACCGAGGATTTATTCTCGTAATAACAGGACACTCACAATGAGGTAATAGCTGAATTTACAAACGATCTTATCATAGACCTATGGTAAAACTTTGAACCTCCATACAAATACAATAATCCCTTCCATACTTCAATCCAGTCCTTTCTGGTATTCCTCGCAGAGGACCGATGTCTGACACGATACCAGCTGACCAATGCCTGACACTCTTTTGGTAAGATTTTACTAACAATCGAGACCTACATGAGACGATTTCACTGCGTCAACTGTTGATTCGAATCTGCATCTTAAAATCCGTGATCCACCATTAAACGGTATACAAGGCCACGTTTTTAAATAAGCATAACTGTACTGTGAACAAAATAAGTGTGTGTACAATACGGCTTTTGACAAAATGAACTTTAAACGTACAGAAGACGGTTGTTTGACTAAGGCAGTTCGGCAGGGAGGCAGAAACTTATTACGGTAGAAGCATCTGTCATTACACTGTCAGGGACGCCATTTATCACAGTCTGTCAGACTGATGGATATCGACGTTGGCTGTCTTTCGGTTGACCCCAGCTAAGCAGCAGCAGAACACTACGCATACAAGGTTGTTTTTGTTGTTAAATGAACTCGGGCCTCCCTGAACAAACATTGTTCGCACAATATAAGTAACCGATACTGTTAATTTTATACACATAGGACGTGACAGATTTTAATACAGTAATGATCGAATAAAGTCCTTATTAGTTTTAACACGTGACAGTCCATACTAATTAAGCTCCAAAACACATAAATTAATTTTCGTGCATTCTAGTTTTGTCACACGTTTCATTTAAATGTGTATATTTGTAAATAATATGAATGTCTTATGCTTTGTAATGATGAATTATTTGTAATTCAACAAATAAAAGAAAAGTCAATTGAATTCCGAAAACTAGCTTTTATGTGTGTGATAAATCTCGAGTAGGCATTTGATAGAGTCCGAGTGTCGGACGTGTTAACGATTTTACAACAACGAGGAGTGCCAATCTACATCAAAAAGCTAATAAAAGAGACACGTCAATGAGAGTAAAAGCCAATGGCGAATTATCAGATAATATACCTGTAATAAAAGGCATCAGGCAGGGTGGTTCCCTAAGTACCATACTATTCAATGTAGTTATGGATGAAATTATTAAGGAGGTAAACCATATGAGAGGATATATGAAGTGTAGAAGTGTATTGGGTAGAATTGTGTGTAATATTATATGTTATGCAGACGACGTTATTCTAATAGCAGAAAATGGAAATGACTTACAAAGACTTGTGTATAATTTTAACAAAGAATGCCAGAAATATAACATGAAATTAGCGGAAGAGAAAACAAAATCAATTGCAATTTTACATGACCCGTTAAAGTGTAAGCTTGTGGTAAATGACAGAATAATAGAACAAATAATGCAGATAGACTACTAAAGAACAAGGCTTACAAGTAACAATAGAGCGCATGAAGATACAGAACATGAATTGATGAAAACAAGAAGAATTGCAGGATGCATGAATAACCTTATATCTCATGCATCAGAGGCCAAGCCACATACAGCAACAACTCAAAGAAAATGATAAACTATAGAAATGACTATATTACGGAGGGTTCTAGAAAAGACAAGATACGATAGGTTTCCAAACAATAGTATAAGAGAAACGTGTAATGTAACAAATATTAATTCTTGGATTGCAGAAAGAAGAAGGATATGGAATGAACACATTTCAAGAATGGATGACACAAGGCTAGTGAAAAAGGCAAGAGATAGACAACGAAACACCACGAGGATCATTGATCGGTCAAGGAAGAGGTGGAGTGACAGCATGTAGGACCGTTGTTATAGAACAGGACAGAGTCCTGGGAAGTTAAAGGAGAAGAAGTTTTTGTACGAAGTTATAAAAATGATGGTTACTTCACGACAGTAACGTACACCACCGATACGTAGGTATTGGTTGTTACAGACGTAGTGCAACACTTCTAAGAACACATTATTAAACCAAAACTTTAAGAGCGGCTACTATACCGGAACAGGCTTACTAAAACTCACTACTTGTATGTGAAGGAGAAGAGGCAGAAGAAATAAATCTGGCCAAATTTATGGACTCCTTAAAAGTGAACAGTTAGCTTTAAATGAATTATTACAACAGCCGTGCGTCGGTGTGTTAGGAAGAAAAAAATACCACTATTTACGTAATGTGAAACTCTGTCATGAGACATCAGCTGCTTAAGTGATTTTTGACATCATGTAGGCTTAATCACACTGTATACATTTAACGTCCGTTTAATGAAATTATGAGTGCTTTCACTAGCAATGTTTTACACCATTTTCATCTCGTATATTTCGGCCTTTTAAAGGTGAAAAAATGTTTAGCTACCACGTATTCTATTCCACCGAAGTTTACGTGGAAGACGATAATATATTCGATGGACTATACTTTATACTCCTTTATATTCTATAATTCGATGGAATGAATACGTATCATTAGATTATACATAGTAGAGGAGTCTGGAAGCTAAACACATACAGAGTTGGAACAGCGCCGTAATTCGTAGGCAATTTATTACTCACACTGTAGTGCAAAGTGTATCTCACGTCCCTGCTAAAACTCCCTACCTAACAATAGAAATAAACACAATATACACATTGAACATATTATACGCAAGCTGAGAAACCAACGAAATCAAATTGTAAATCAACGAGTAAAAATAGTTTTAAATTTCTTTGTATAAACACGTGAGACAATAATTGTAAATGGATATATTACTATTTCTCTTGTTTGGGAAAAACAACAACTTACATGTTGTTAACAAACCATTTTTTGTTACATTTTGTTGTTGTTCAAGTTACATTTTTTAAACACTTAATCAGAACTAAGTTATATAAATTTTCATCATTTCAAATGTACGTGTATGTAGCAAAAGAGACCGTTATGAGTAACAAACATACATATTTCAATACATTTATATTTCAATAATGGAAACGATATTCCCAATCAGGAAAGGATTCTGTATTTGTTCATTGATCAATATGGGAGAAATAAGTGACAAAAATAGAAAGGCAGAACATTATTCGATCGCGCCCTTGTGTGTGTGTGTGTGTGTGTGTGTGTACGCCTACATCATTTCTGCAGTGCAAAGGTGACACATCTTGTTTGTTCTTTACCTTCATAAACAAGAACAATATCATGATTGAGTTGTACTCGAACACAACTTAATTACATCTGCTGTGACTTTATGAAGAAAAGCAGAAACCTGTGACGCCGTAAGGATATTACTACGGATTCACATATTAATACTTCGTAACACGAAGACAAAGAGAGGAAGAGAGAGAGAGAGAGAGAGAGAGAGAGAGAGAGAGAGAGAGAGAGAGAGAGAGAGAGAGAGAGAGAGAGAGTGTGTGTAAGATATACATGTACACAACGTGGAAGCGATATATATAGTCTCTCTTAATTACTTTCGTACATTGCAAATTGTACTACGTAATACATTTTACTTATACGTCAAAAGTGATTCATATATAAGGATCAAAAACGAATCTAGAATGGCTATTTAAATACTAGTCACCACGCACCATAAGATTAAGAATCTTATCATATCAGATTACAAATTTCAATTTTTCTGGGTATTTATTATTAGAGAGGTAGCCGTAGATTTTGCTTTTGGTTTGTCTGATCTAAAGCTAAGAACATTGTTCCTAATGTATACGAAAACATACCTAAATTAAATCGGTTGTGGAAAAAGGACCACCACTACCGGTGTGTGTGTGTGTATGTGTGTGTGCTGTGTTTCATCATCACATACACAGAGTCATGCAATACCTATTTCCTTACAGTTTGGTGAACATTTAGTTTTTTTATTCGTAATATAATGCCAAAAATTTGCCTACAGTAGTAATCCTAGCGGGATTCCGAGTAAGGAACAAAGTGGAGATTGCGGAGGGCCTGGAGACGGCTTAGAAATGACAGTCTTCGTGGAATGCTGCATACGAACACTCAAATAGTCGCCCAAAGCCTCAATTACCTAGGTAGCTATTGATCATTCCCCAAAACGCAAGATGGTCAATATGGGAGCCACGACACAGTCGACACGAAACAGTCGAAACAACTGATCTCATTTACTGGAGACGAGTCGACCGCTTGTATGAGTGGTGTTGGACAAGGCGGTGCTTAGACGTGAGAGCCAACCGAATACAAGATCACGTCAGGTTGTCTTTGAAAGAAGACGAACATTATGTCATGTTAACCATAGGAATTAACGACCCTTACATTTCTGGATTGCAATAAGAAGGAGCCCCTATGCTACAAATAATATAGAGAGGAAACAAAATAGGATAGATAAGAATGTTGTGGCTAAGGAATAAAAGGAAAAGTAAACATGAAAGTGCCACATTGGAAGCAAAGCAAAGAGACAGACCACGGCGACAGTTTCTTCGAAGATGGAAGGATACTGTGTGTACAGCGAACTGAACAAAATTGACTAGCAATAGGACAAAATGACAGGCGTTTAAGGACTTATCCAACCCAGGTGTACGTTACAGCGCTTAAGTGCTTTTCTTTAATGACTATTGTGTACTGTGCTATTTGTTTTCTGTTTAATACGAGGTTTTCTTCTCATTTAGTTGTCTAGGTAAACAGTTTAGGTTGCTAACATATAGCTCATGCAAACTGTCAATTAACTAACTATCGTTGGAGATGATACATTAGAATTAATGTTAATTGTACGTTTTGTGTTAAGACTGCTACATGCATCTGGTGTAGCCGAAACGTCCCTTTTCAAAACTTGACTAACTGGTGAGTAACGAACGTTTTTTTCAATTCCTCGTAACAACTTAACTAACCTGTCATTAATTAAATAATTAATCAACTGCTTCGAAGCGACGACTAAAAAGACACTATGTGACTAAAACTATATTCAGGTCCTGCTGTACATCGACACTTCGTTTGCTATCTTGAAGAGTATATCCTGCCACGTGCCTGAGAAATATCAGTTCAGCCGCTTCAATACGACTCTTTCTGTGACATAAAATCGCAATAGTATGTGCTTCAGCTACCGAAAAACACAATCCCAATGTTCTACTTTGTCTTCTTGCAACGTCAATTCTAGGACTAGTTAGTGACCACATTCCAAAGACGCCAAGCCATGTTATCTTGATTGGCCTCTGTTCATACGTTTGTACCCTCAAAACGTTCCTGTAGCCACTTTTATTCAATCTGTCTATCTGTCTCTCTCTCTCTCTCTCTCTCTCTCTCTCTCTCTCTCTCTCTCTTAGTGCCTTTCCCTAGCATGTCATCTATCAACCTTTCACTCTAACTCCATAGTCACACTAGTTACTGTGCCTAATTCATTGAACCACTCGTTGATGTTAACTCACATCAGGCTTTCCACCATTATTTATTCCCACTAATCTTACGGTATCTTTATCATCGTTTGTTGTTCCATTTCATGGAGTCCTATCCTCTTCCCCAGCATCGTGTCTTAAAGGCTGTAACCTTCTCACGCCTATTTCCCAAACGTTACCGTCATACAGAACCAAGATCCATGACAGAACGAATCATTACATATTTCCATGTTTCAAACGCACTATATTTGTGTAACCTCTTAACGTTTCACAACAAAGGATATTTATTCAAAGTCGTTTATTTTATTACAGTTTTGATCCTATACTTTTCTAGATTTAATTACAAAAATTTGTCATATTTTCTCCACACCCTGCTGCCTCAAAAAATGCCAGTGCACACACACACACACACACGCGAGCGAGCGCGCAGTACTGTGTAGAAAAACAATCTGTATGGACAAAAGTGTAAACTATATATTTCTTATCAAAAAATTAGCCCTTTTACAATTATTCCGTGTTCATCTATTGGTGTATCGATTTCATAAAGCTTTTGTATTATAAAAACGGAGACTATCGTTTCTTAGAAAATCTGCCATCTCTATTCAGACATTACGTATAACGAGGTTGGAGATTCTCATATAATCACTAGCATCATCTTCTATTCTTCAACACTGTTCGCCTACTATTCTGGGAACATCTATTGTTGTGTGGTTACCTGTTCCACAATGGCTGGTAGATTACCGTCACGGCTTGTTCAAGATAGTTTCTTATATAATAAGTTTTTAAAAATATAATTAATTTCTTCTTTCTTATTTTTTTGCGTGTTTTCTACAGTCGAGGCTGTATCTTGTTTCCGCTGCATCATATTACGCAGTGCGGGAATCCTTTTCTTGTACCTCTGTTTGAAATTGCGTCTTAGACGAAAACTCTCGTTTCATAACATTCTGGAGCTGTCCCTTCTTGCTTTTTCCTCTTTTTGGACCACTCTGGTCACCCATCTGCTGCTGGTGACTATATCAATAAACAAGGGCTTCATTAAAAATCTGTCTTTCGAGTAACTACTATGTGCTTTAAAACACTTTCGCTCAATGTTGGCATAATACAATGTCATTTACAGCAACTTCGTACAGTTTACGACTGCCTGATTCTGGACGTGTTTGATTCCTTCTCTGAGTTTTCTCATTATTTTATTTTGTCTTAATCCATAATTTTTTTTATTTATTACCTGTGATGCTAACTACTCCATTGATAAACATCGAAGATTATGAATCTGGAGAAGAATATGAAGTTGTTGCTTTTTTGAAAGCACTTACCAGTGGGTGTCACGAACTACAATAAAAAACGACGGCAATGGCAAGTTTAGTGGTTAAGACTTCAAATCGTAGTTTAGATTGTTTAACGTGCAGCTGATGTTATACCGTACTTGTGACTGACTTACTGGGTGCTAAAAAAACTAGATGAGGAGAAACTAACCGTGTTTGAGAGGAGGGTACTGAGGAGAATCTATGGCCCTGTGAAGGAAAACGACAATAGGAGGCGACTGCATAATCGAGAGTTGTACGAAAGGTTTAAAGATCTTCCGATCGTGCAACTCATACAAATTAACAGATTGCGTTGGCCTGGACATGTGCAGAGAACGGCGGAGGATAGAATCCCAAAAAAATTATGAATTATTTGCCGATGGGAAGGAGAAGGAAAGGAAGATGGCTGGACCAGGTTGGTAAGGAGGCAGTGAGGCTGGGTGCAGCAAGCTGGTGGACATTGGCCGGGAGTAGAGACCAGTGGGGAAGATTTCTTGGGCTGTAACGCCGAGGATGTATGTATGTGACTGACTTCTCAAACTGCCAGATATGAACAATCAGCTTAACGAAATACTCTGTTTTATTATATTCAATTTATTTTACTATTATATCGCTCGGTCTACTAGAACGAGCTAATCAAATTTAACTCGACCATATAGCATTTGTCTGTCCCTCTATCCGTCTGTCTGACAATCAGTCTGTCTGGGATATCTGTTGGTAACTCTGAATGCATCGACCGATTTTTATAAAACTTGGCACGCGTGTTCTTGCTTTTACACCAGAGAGCGCTGCTGTTTTTTACATTGATTCCAAAAAGAATATGGGGCAGGAGCAAAAATGTGAGCGTTAAAATTCTGAAAAATATCACAAAATCCGTGTGGAGTATCTTAATAACGAAAGTTTTAATCACAGTCTGAATATAGTGTTCGGTTTTTGAAATTTCAAAATTTAGGGACATCAGTACTCAAAAAGTTACTAAATATTTTGAAAAAAATAAATCGCAAAATACATAAACCTTGGTAACGACGTACGATTATGCTAAGAATCATACACATAAAGAACTTTACTCACAGTTTAAAAGAATACAATTTATTAATTTTGGTTTACCTAATAATAAATGTAATTTGTTCTAAATAGTGAGCGATTTCTGCTGCTCAGAGAGCTTATTATTTATATTATACGAGTAAGCACCGTATATATAAAGTAAGCCCGAGTGAATTTACTTGCTCCAATGTTTTCTTGTTAATTACATTGCATAAACATCGCAAAACACACATACATACCTACGTACAACACATTTGGTACGTTCGTTATAAAATAAAAACAAATGTTCTGCAACAAATAATGTACAATAAATTTGCATAACGCAAACGTGAACTAAATGCTGACGCAGAAACGGTATTTCACGTCAAACTAGAAGCATTTGTTGCTGCTTACAAATTTTGTATGTTTACACAAAAGAGACGGAGCACATGACAACATAATCGTAACAAAGTACAACAATAACAAGGTTGTGGAGATGCGATGGTGCAACGCCACATTTGTTTCGTTTGTTTAATACAAACGTCTGTACAATACGAGTCACCTGAATTATATAACTTTTATTCGGCTTTCCATGAACAGCGTAGAGTTACAAAAATCAAATAAAACTCATGGCTAACTTCAAACGTTACAACATTTTTTCGTTCAAGAAATATAAACAAACCAACTGACTTAATGGTATTTGTAAGCCTTTAATTTCAGTAGAATACTTTGTGGAACAGTACAAAATCTAGCAGACACAAAGTGGTAGGACATATTCTAAGACACGAAGGATCAAAACCATACTGGAGGGAACTCTGCAAGAAAAGAGGTACGAACGAAGAAACGTAAATTATGGAAGTTGTCGGTTGCTGGGGCTACGTTAATATTGTTGCCTTAAGATGGAAAACAATTATGTAACGCTCTAGATAATTAGAGATTACCTTTCCACACGTTTCTCGACTAGCCTACAGCATGCAACTGGGCGGTGAGTCAAGGTCATGCACTGACTTAGCTTCTACTAAATTTCAGAACGCTTGTTAATTATGCAAATCTTTGAACTCGTCGGCCGGAAATTTGTAAATATCTCTTGTACCTCTGCGGGGTATATATAGCCGCCAACGGCCGGCTTCGCAGTTCAGTTACACCTGGTGATATTAGAAGTGCGAATCGAAGTGATCGTTGCGGTTCAGGGGAAAGTGACTATCATGCGAAAGTTAATTAGTGAGAAACTGTAATAACGATATGACGACATTTATCGTTGTGTGTTGGACACATTTAACTTATTGTATACGAGTACCTCTGTTGATTTTTAACTGCTGTTTGTTTCTAATTAAAGTTTACAATTAGTGACTTCGTCTGGTATCAATTATTCTGTTACCACTGTAAAACACGACGATCTGTGGGACCGTCAAAACAACATGAAGAGGAGAGCAGAGAAGCGAACCGAATGGAAGACTACCGCAGACCAATCTTCGAACTGACTACCCAAGAAGAAGAAAAATAATTCTTTTATAATTGTGCTGTTATCCAGTCTATTGATCGCATAAATTCTAGTACAAAATAATACCGCAAAAGACAATGCTAAAACCTTTTGGATACACCGAGATAAAATTGTAACACTCCAGAAGCCGTTAATGGCTTTCAAAACTTTTCCAAATATTCCAATCCAAAAGACTTCGAACGATTACTCTGGTAAGTTTCTTGTGCGTTCTATATACAATTTTTGTTTATAATTCTGTTTATTACTTGCATCTGTTTTGTTGCAAGCCTGCCTCTACATGCGTCATCTTAAGGACACCATTCGATGAGCCCAACAATAATTTAATAAAGGTTCAGTAATCGCGTTTGATTCGTTCTTTGTACGTATACATGCAAGAAAACCTTTGTCCCGACGCACTGTTTCGTTCACATTGTATATCCGTCACCACTTCTCCTATTAATGGATCACAGATACGAAATTATCAACAAAACATCGAATGGCAAGACAACTGCTTTAAGTTTAATACTGTAGAGTGTTAACAGAAAGAGATACTGTAACAGACAGAACACGAAATCAGGATGAAATATCTGGCCAGTTTTCACATGTCAGAATGATACAACGAACAGTATTAATCATTTAAGTTTTTTTAAAGGCCATATCCTCTCTCTTGAACATCAATAGCCGTTACAATTTCTCAAACTACAGCGATAAAAATATTACACGATCGAGTACCGAAAGAAGACAAGTACTTCCTCCCTGTGTTATACCACAGGATACTGTACTGTCTCAGTCTATCCTCTGTAGTGTTGAAAGCTACATGAAATAGTGTAGAGCAAGAATCATTTTATACTGTAACTATCTGAAGACACGTTATTTAGTTGTTTTATTTACAAAAAGAAAATACACTATTATAGTTATTATATTACTGTTAATGACGTTATATTTACAAAATGTTACTCACCACTCTATAGATAACTCCCGGTTAACGATTTCGAGACTTTCAGCTCATCTTCAAATCGGAAACATACAGTAATAACAATAAGAAAATTCTTATATATTATCCCTACTTTCCCAGCGAGAGCGTAAACATTTCTGTAAATAGCCGCGCATGTCAACCCCTTATCTTCGAGTTTCTGTAACACAGTGGGTGGGGCCAACCACCTGTATCGGTACACTATCATTATTTCTCGTACATTCTGTATACGTTACGTCCCCCATATACCTAACGCTTAAAATCCTCCCATTTCCTTTTACTTTTTAATTATATTATAAAATATATCTTCATTTTCAAAATTAGTTTTGCCATGGAATCCATAGGTATGTAATGTCTTACTCGCACGTTTCGCGAAAATCGATCGTTATGTTTCAAATGTACTTTCGGCATACCACTATCTCACGAACCGCTCAACCAATCCCAGCAAACCAGGTGTCAGGTGATCGAGTCACTCGGCCCCCTTCCAACAATAGTACTGAGAATTTTGACAACTGACTTCAGTCGCCTCTAGGCTTTGTCTGTGTGAGGGTGTTTTTGCGCCGAAAATTTCTAAATTGCTCCACTAAAACTTAAATATCTCGGGAACTACAAATCCGATCGCAAAAATACAAAGTGCGTTGTGATCCTCAGAACTAAATCTCTCCAATAACACCAATTCCGAGTACCAGAAGCACTCGCAGAAAATAATAACACCATTTGAACTCAAACATTTGAAATGCCTCGACCTAAAAATCGCGATAAAACTCGAACCAAAAATTTCAAACCGAAAACCGGAAAATCCTATGCAGAGCGTCAACAGGCCTATCGTTTGAGACTAAAATCAAACAAATCGGCCGAGAACTTAGAAAATGGCAACCATTTGAAGATTGACGAAACCCCGTCAGCGCCCAAGCGGCCCGCATCTCCGATACCTGGGTCATCCGGCGTGCCCCCAAAGCGACTCAGATCGAGCGTACGGCTAGCTAGCAAGAAAACAGACGATGAGAACATTAATAACTTGTGCTTCGACAACATTGGACCCTCGATACTCTGCGCAGAACAGCCCGGTCCAAGTCGCCGCTTCAAAGGAGTCGACGAGGAATTCTCTAAGCCCTTCATTCCAACCCTTCATTCCTTCCCAAAGCACAAGTCTGCCCATGATTCCATGTCTACCGGTAGTCCCACGACTACCAGGTTTAAATTTTTTATGAACATAAATTAAGAACTCGCCCCTCCCACGAGTAACAGGAAGTCGACAAGAGTTTTTACGTGTGGTTATTTACGAAAATGTGATAAAATATGAAAAAGTATGTAATTTTCTTATTGTTACTATTGTGTCTTTCCGGTGTGATGATGAGCTGAAAGGCTCATAGCCTGATATATCAGCTATCATAGCTGATAGCGCTAATCGGGAATTGTCTGTATAGTGGTGTGCAACAGTTTTATTTTGTGTTCGAAACACATTTGTTAGCTTTAAAATGTATGTGCTTCTGTTTTGTAATAGATAGACAAACAGATGCCTACTGAGAGATTTTTTTTATAATACACATATATCCGTAAGGCTCCATCAAAACGATTTCTCTTTATATGTAAAACAAATTACATAATGTTTAGAGGATTTTTATCTTAATCAGACCTTGAAGTGAATAAACAATTTATTGTGATTAGTAATGCGTGATTAATTTAAAAAATTATTTCGTAATTTGCAAAAATGCTGTAAACGGTGACAGTGTAAAACGCTTTTTGGGAGTTATTTTTATGGATATGTCTCAACGAAATTGTGTCACGCACATTTGTAGACATGTCTCAATGAAATTGTGTCACGCACATTTATAGACATGTCTCAATGAAACTGTGTCACGCACATTTATAGACATGTCTCAAAGAAATTGTGTCACGCACATTTTTAGACATGTCTCAACTAAATTGTGTCACGCACATTTGTAGACATGTCTCAACGAAGTTATGTCACGGACATTTATAGACATGTCTCAACGAAATTGTGTCACGCACATTTGTAGACATGTCTCAACGAAATTGTGTCACGCACATTTGTAGACATGTCTCAACGAAATTGTCACGGACATTTTTTTAGAACTTTTTACAATGCTCAACAATTTTTTCACACATGGTTTTGGTACATCTTTAGGATTTTTGGCAGAACGAACCAAGAAAGCGCTCGCAAGGCCGTTTTTCGTCTTAAATATTTAAATTTATTTATTTATAACAAAGTGAGAGAAAATGGAACGATGAATAGTTATAATATATCAATAGAAGACACGCGGATGTTGCAGAAGTGAAATAATAATGAAGTTCACTATACGAGTCACACATTTATTAAAGGACCCCACCCGGAGATGCTGGAAACAATAAATAACGCACTTTCTGCTGTCACAGAAAGGTGGACACAATAATATCTGCAATAAGCGAACCTATAAAAAAGGATTAGTTATTCTTTGACACGTTTTAACTTAATCCGCTGTGTTACACAATATTTAAAACATTTTCTGATTTCTCTTTCCCACAGATTCGCTCAACACTTTCTGCCTGGTCTTTGTGCCATCCTCTGTTCACTCTGTCACACAAACGCTGACAGTATAGTTTGTCAGCGTACAATCTTCCCTCAAACATTCAGAATCTGTGTAGCGATCCTCATTAATTAATTATTCCAAAAAGTCTCGTTTAAGCGTTATTCTTACCTATCGATTCTCAGGGATTCTGTTGGAAAACACGTCCATCTAACTCTTGTGTAACCGGTGTCTAAATATCTGAATTTTGTATAGTCGAAACGATGCTCGTTTTCTTTAGTAATATTGGACCAGTGTTAGGTTACGTCTATTTATTAAATTTTAACACAAATGATAGTAACAATCTGTCAGACGAATGTTTGCAAATGAGATAAGCATAAAATTATCCCATTATTGGAATGTCTATAATATTAAATTGATGTAATGTCTCAGCTTACTATTATCTCTTGTAGTTACGGATACCTACAGCATATAAACTGGAAAAATATACGAGGAATAGGGTTATGAATATAGGGGGTATGGCCCCCTGAAGAGCCATACAGTACACTGTAACTCAAGAATGGCGTTTAAATGTCAGGTTGGTACTGAGTACAATTATCAGGGTGTGAATACTAGTGACGATCGTAAAAGTAGAAGAAGATGACGCACAGAAAAGGACTGCGATAAAAGACTGAATGAAATATGATGGAATAAAAATAAAAGAGAGAATGTTTAACATCATGAAAAAGAATATAGTTATCTATGGAGTGGTAGTTTGGTGCCTGAACGAGTCGGATGAGGAAAAGAATATTCAGTGATGCCAGTATAGACTATACGACGATTAGCCGATGGCAGATTACCAACGGGTGCGAAGGAATGGACACAATAAAGGAAAAAAATAGAAGGCTCCGAAAAAAAAACAAGAAATTACATTAGAAAACCCTGAGCGAGAGAGAACTAGTAGAAGAACAAGCCCTAAACAATGGAGAACAACAATTGAATTTAGAAGTGAAAAGCGTCAAAGAATATTTGTGTGTGTGTATTTATGGAAAATTTTAACTGTTATCTAATGCGCGTATATGGAATTATTATACTTGATCCACCTTGTAAATTCATGGACTAACATGACAGGAACTACTTTGCTACAGATTAATAGACTTGGGTGTAAACAACTTTACGCCTGGGCCAGTCGAAAGTGAGACGAACGACTAAGTCTTAGCACTGAACATTGATCATCCTACACTCGGTAAATGTACGGTGACTTCTTGAAACCTGTGTACATGTAATAAAAAATGAATGTTGTTATTGTCATAATGATAACCACGAAATGTTACGTGTGAATGTGTTGGAAACGTTTAGAAACACAATTATTCCTCAACCATTATTTCTAAAATGCCTACATTACGTCTTGGAACAAAATAATTCAGCCCCTGGCTGGCTGGCGTTTCAAACGCTAAGACTCGCTGGCAGTAGAGATAAAACTAGTCTGCAACAAAGTTCACACCGAATATTGCCAACTAATTTATCTTCTGCTCGGGCTGGTTTGACGTTTGCTACAAACTAACGTCTCTCCGATGTTATACAGATAAAGAAACAGACATTAACAATTTTCTAGTTCAAGATAACATTACTTTTTAAAAGTATGTTTTAAAAATTCGTTTGGTTCAAAGTGTCGGTCAAATTTGGAAGCTTTGTAACGTTTACGCCATTAATGAATAATTCTTGTTATTCAGATTCTGCTAATCCACACAACACAGTGACATTGCTAATAAGAAGTATAGGTTCAATAAAGACTGACGCTAAATGAAACTGAATCTTTTCTATAATTAAAGTCCTATCGTTTATAGTCATAGCAAAGCATGTAATATATAGTAATATATTTATATGAAATAATAATGAATGTGGCAAGATGGTAACGCAGAATAAGCATGCCCGACTACAATACACACTGACCTACTGTTAAACAATTGAAAAAACACATGGTCTTATACCGCACATTCACATTTATTTTTATACTCACTATATCTTTGTCGTTATCATCATCATCTTCATCATTATACTTCATTTATTTACTACTACTATTATTTGCTAATATAGTAAAATCTAACTCAGTTTATTTACTATATTCTCGTCTACGTCGTGTGCATATTCGATCATTACGTCACGTCTCTTCCTCTGTCCTTAATAAGCGTGTTTAGCCTTGTCCCTACTTTTATTCCTTCGTTTCTGAAAATTTAGACACATATCTTTAGAATTTTTCACCTGTCCGTTATTCATGTCCACAATCTCAAGAGAAGAAGAAGGGAAAGAGGAAAACAGACTAGCAGAGAGAGAGAGAGAGAGAGAGAGAGAGAGAGAGGGAGAGATATCGCATTCGCATTTGCATTCGTTATTGTAAGTGTCCATTGTGCTCGTTATTTCATACATCTACCATTGGAAAGAGTAAAGAGAGGAGGGGGAGCGAGTGAGGGGAGGACAGTCGGTCAGACTAAGACACTATCGTAATACTTACGGCCGAGTGTAAATTCTTTAAGTCTACTGAAATTAACATTTCCAAATGAATAGCGAATAAACACGAATAGTCAAGGAATAAACGTGACACACTACCGACCGACATCGTAAAAAGTACAATGCTAAAGACATTAACTCAGCGTCAACAAAAGTCTCAGGTATAGAGACCATTCAGCATGAATTACAAATGCCCAGGTTGTCAGACTTACCACTGAATAGTAATTGCATAGTAAATAATTGTGTAAAATCTTCAAGTGTTAATTAATAAACGTTTTAATTACCACCTCTCTGTCATCAATAAACACTAAATACTCGTCACATTTTATGTTTGCATATGTTTATGTCTTCCCACTCGTTTATTTCCGTTTCACTTATTCTCCTACACTTCACCTACAAGGCGCGTAATCTGTTGCGATACCGAGCGCGCTCCCAACTGACCAAAGCTTAGCTACTGCGACCAGCTGGTATGTATACTGGATGCTTCAGGTAACCGTAAATTTTAGGGACATTTCAAGCCATTTCAGATGTCACTGCATTTCAATGCAGTTCTGTCGAATGCGTTTCTTTTATTGCGTACCGATACGCTTAACATGATCAACTCGTTCTATATCGCTATTATCCAATTTATCGCGTATCTAGAACTCTTCGCCGAAACAAGAAAACTTATCCCGAGACATCTTATGTGCTCCTGCTGCCGTTCGTTCAAAACCCAAGATTCCTAACTATACGGCATAAGATGTCAGCCTTTTAAGATGCCCCCCACCCTGTAAACGTTATTGTGCTCCTCCGTGAGTGCGAGTAACGCTCTTGGTTGAAACCGTTAACATCCGCTATCGGAGAAACTCTCGTCAGTCGTAATTAATTTTTGGTTCCAACTATACAGTCGCGCTTTTGACACGTTCCTGTGTCCCTTAAACAAAGGCTACAATGAAAGCGACACAATGGGTCGGCTTCGTTGAAGGTGATCAGCTGCAGTTGGTGAATGCTAAATGACGCTTAAAGACGTCACTATATTACGTGACAGTGTACACGGACAGTATCACTCTTGTAAGAACACATTACAGCGTCCAAGCTGTATCCATGTAAACCTTCTGTGCGCGTGAGCTATACTCGTACAAATTTGTACGAGGTGTTCGTCAAACATATTCAACTTCAATGTTGTTTTATAAAGCTAGATTTGTTTACAAATGCCTCGTATATTAGAACGAATAAAAAAATTAAGTAATTTACAAACAAGCGTACTATATTTTTAAAAAATAAATTTAAAAAACGAATGCTTATAATTTAAAATATAAGCATTAAACTTAAATGCGTTATTAAGTTGTTTTTGTAAGTTATATTTTTTTACTGACCTTGCTTTAGACAAGATTCTGACGCCTCCCCAAACAATCCTCTCACGACAACCCTCCCTAGCGGGGCGCACCTCCCACACTGAAAACCGCTGGTATACACGACAAAATCTGTCGTGATTTTGAACATTATTTGTTATTTGAATGCGTAAGCTGAAGAACGAGACAGAGAGGAAAAGAGAGTGGCAAAAAGAAAGATAACAGTGCAAAGGGGGAGAGAAAGTGAGAAAGGGAGCGAGAGTGAGTGTGAGAGAGAGAGAGAGAGTTGGACAGACAGATGAACACAGACAGAGACAGAGAGTTTGCAACAGAAATTATACACCATGCACAATATTTACAGCATACACCATGTAATTATAAGGCACGTTCGGTAGAAAAATTCTTCACTACACCTATATTGGCGGAAACAGCATGTAACGTATCCAATAATGAAGGTAGAAATAGTGTGATAAAAATAAGCAAAATATATTTGCAGACGTAATTATTATTTGATAACGCGCGCGTGTGTGTGTGTGTGTGTGTGTGTGTGTGTCCAACATTTCTATATAAGTAACTCGATGATTTTCTTGCAGTATTGTTGTATAATATTAAATATATTAACATATATACACGATAAAATTATAATACAACTAATTGCAGAGTAATTATAATTTGATTATAATATATATGTATAACATATACCACACAAAGGCACCATAATGAACATTTGGGAAAGTTTACAAATATACAAACACAAAACAAACTAATACCTGATCAAATACAAATCAACACAAAACATGACACAATTTTCAAAGCAGTCAACATCGAAAATACACAAAATATTAATATATATACCACAACACACACAATAATAACAATTTAAAGTGCCAAATGCCAACAGGAAACCATAACAACAACCATCCAACACACAAATACTTCACAAGATTCAAAATTAGGAAGGCTGAAGATGGGAACACTAAGTGTTCCGAAACATGTTCCAAATAAGGATAAAACATCTTGAGGTAAAGTTATTATAAATATTGAATATTACACACACACACACACGCACACGCACACACACACACACACACACACACATATAATGATGAAGCGTTCATAATCTGCAACAGACAGACTCGGCGACAAACTTATGGACAAGCGATCTGAATGCCAAGAACAACATTTTCACGTATGCAGGACAATTATTGACAGTTTGAACTTCGAAACGGCGTGATGACAACGTATTGATTACATGCAGTCATGAAGCAAACATCGCGACAATGGCATATGGTTTACGTCACGCTTATTTACAAACTATTTATGCAAAATTCAAACGTACCGGAAGGAAAACGAAAAGTTGTCAACAAATGTCCTGTTACGTAACGACGATTTCGCAATATTTCGCTGCTATACGACGTTCACGATATGACAGCTGCTTTCAGCCAGCCGCTGGATAGGGTTGTCGCTGACGACGCCTAATGTCGCGTATATAATTAAACCTTCGTCGCGACTAAAGCCGCCTCTCGGCAAAAAGGTTGTACGCCGACCTGTTTCGACGGAAAAGATATTTTAAATTAAATCGTGCCTTCATCGCGTGTACTTTTCTTCCTGCCACATAAAGCGCTCACAATCGTCTTGATTTCTTGACGTCACGACGTATTGCGACTAAGACGACGACGTAACATATTTACATCATCCGACGTTTACATTTATTACATAATTTAAATTGAATTATACTGTACTTTTAATTACACGTTTGATATTACACGTTAATGTCGAAAATACAACGTCTGTCTAGATTAGACTGGGCGAAGACAAGGATACTGGAGCAAATACCAATCAACAATAATTTGATTGAATAAGCCAAGAACTAAGAACACTGACCCACAGCAATTCCTGCAATAGCTAACTACCATGGGCGTTGTATGGTGTTGTCCAATATTTTGGCGGAAACTCTGGTCAGTACAGCGTATAATGACGATAGAGGTCCCACTAATTTGAGGGATAGGTTAATGGTTGCATACATAATCCTGTTAACCATTTGTCAGCAAAAACAAGAATTATAGAACAATCTAGAATAAATCTAGTTCGTATTTCGCCTTGATAAGAGAGAAGACATAAGTTTACGACGCACTGTAAATTTTAGAAGATTTAATTGGAACTCGGTCACGTATCAGACTAGGATGGTTGAGGATACTACATGGACACGATTCACTTAACCAAGAAGAAATCATTAATTTCTCTGGTGTCATGAACGCGACAAACACAGGAGGGGAAAAGAGTAAAGGAGGGAGGGAGGGAGAGAGAGAGAGAGAGGGAGAGAGAGAGAGGATTTTGTGTGCGTCTATTGACACTTGACGATGGTGATTTTGGTGGTGATAATGTTGCTGTTGGGTCATTACTGGCAGTCTTTATATACTCAGCAACATTGGTATTGTCTTAAAAAGCTTATATATCCCTTCTCTTATCTCATAAGTTTGAGCACTGTGCTTAGATTTGCCCAACGGTGGGACAGATAACTTAGAAAATAATCATAATTTTATTATACAACCAAGTATCACGATTGCTGCAGATAGAAATTACTTCAGTATGACTGGAGAGGCATTCTCTCTACAGTGGATAAAAACGTTGATGGCGATACAATTATAACATTATACAACAATTTGCACTAAGTTTATTAAAAAAATAGGCTATAACGGCCGGAGTCATTCAATTTATACACGGGCTGTTTGACCGTGGTCGATTGCTTTGTTCTGTCATTGTCTAAACGTTTCGGCCACCCACCGGAGGCCTTCTTCAGGGGAAACAAGTTTGTAGTGTTAGACAAAAGGATGGAGAGCCGAATGTACCCCTAACCGAGGTAAAAGTAAGGTTCAATCAAATATATTGGAACTTACCGTCTGCGGCTTTTCAGAAACAGCGTCTTTATAAAATTTACATGTTTCGGGACCCTTGTCCCATCATCAGAATTTAAAAATAATTGTGTATCATTTAAATTTGATACACTTGTCAAACACTTAAAATATTAAAATCCAATATAAAAATAACTTAATATAACATGATAATAAAATATTTACAGCGAGTGCGAAGGTTACCGATGTATATCGTATGAAAACCGACCGCGCACTGATTTACGTCTCGCTCCCACCACGACAATAGCGCAAGGCAGTGTTGTACAATACATTTGACTTGAAGACCAATTTATCATTTAAAACATGCGGCTTGGTATCAGTATTATTGTGTGCTTTATAAATTTCGTACTCTTCAAGAGCGTTCAAATATCGCCCTTTCTTACATATGTGAAGGGGTTTCAAATTAGTTTTAAAATTAGTGTAGCTATGATTTTGGGAAATGAGGTGTTCTGCAAATTTTGACTTGATATTGTCCAAACTGTGAAAATGTGTAGGCGGCCTATGTTCTATAAATCTTTTTAAAAAACCACGTCCTGTCTGGCCCACATAAAAGGCGTCGCAATCGTCACATATCAATTTGTAAACACCAGTTTTGTGTTCTAGGCTGGTGGTTCTGCGGACACGAAGATTATTCATAATACTATTAGTGGTCTTATAAGTGACCTTGATATTACTGGTTTTACCAAAAATTGACCCAAAGATCTGTGGCATAAGGTATGTGTACGGTGTTGCAATATATTTGCGTGTTGTATTTTCGCGTGTTTTACGTCCGTTAATGTTGCTATGTCCCTTCTTATGTTTTCGAAGGATGTTGTTCACCATATTGACATCATAACCATTAGCGACAGCAATGTGTTTAATGGTGTCTAATTCCTCACGGTATTCTTTATCACCGAGGGGCAAAGATAAAAGTCTACAAATCATACTGTGGAAGGCAGCTAATTTTTGTGATAAAGGATGAAACGACTTAGCATGTATTACAATGTCAGTCGTTGTGAGTTTTCTATAGATGTCAAATTGCAACTTTTTATTATTATTGTCCTTAGCAACAGTTAAATCTAGAAAATTCAGTTTACCATTTTCTTCACTTTCAAGTGTGAACTGCATTTTGTTATTGATATTATTCAAATGATTATGTAAATTATTAATTTGTCTTTGTGTACCTTTGTATATTAAAAAGGTATCATCATCATGATTATCATCATATATACAAAGGTACACAAAGACAAATTAATAATTTACATAATCATTTGAATAATATCAATAACAAAATGCAGTTCACACTTGAAAGTGAAGAAAATGGTAAACTGAATTTTCTAGATTTAACTGTTGCTAAGGACAATAATAATAAAAAGTTGCAATTTGACATCTATAGAAAACCCACAACGACTGACATTGTAATACATGCTAAGTCGTTTCATCCTTTATCACAAAAATTAGCTGCCTTCCACAGTATGATTTGTAGACTTTTATCTTTGCCCCTCGGTGATAAAGAATACCGTGAGGAATTAGACACCATTAAACACATTGCTGTCGCTAATGGTTATGATGTCAATATGGTGAACAACATCCTTCGAAAACATAAGAAGGGACATAGCAACATTAACGGACGTAAAACACGCGAAAATACAACACGCAAATATATTGCAACACCGTACACATACCTTATGCCACAGATCTTTGGGTCAATTTTTGGTAAAACCAGTAATATCAAGGTCACTTATAAGACCACTAATAGTATTATGAATAATCTTCGTGTCCGCAGAACCACCAGCCTAGAACACAAAACTGGTGTTTACAAATTGATATGTGACGATTGCGACGCCTTTTATGTGGGCCAGACAGGACGTGGTTTTTTAAAAAGATTTATAGAACATAGGCCGCCTACACATTTTCACAGTTTGGACAATATCAAGTCAAAATTTGCAGAACACCTCATTTCCGAAAATCATAGCTACACTAATTTTAAAACTAATTTGAAACCCCTTCACATATGTAAGAAAGGGCGATATTTGAACGCTCTTGAAGAGTACGAAATTTATAAAGCACACAATAATACTGATACCAAGCCGCATGTTTTAAATGATAAATTGGTCTTCAAGTGAAATGTATTGTACAACACTGCCTTGCGCTATTGTCGTGGTGGGAGCGAGACGTAAATCAGTGCGCGGTCGGTTTTCATACGATGTACATCGGTAACCTTCGCACTCGCTGTAAATATTTTATTATCATGTTATATTAAGTTATTTTTATATTGGATTTTAATATTTTAAGTGTTTGACAAGTGTATCAAATTTAAATGATACACAATTATTTTTAAATTCTGATGATGGGACAAGGGTCCCGAAACATGTAAATTTTATAAAGACGCTGTTTCTGAAAAGCCGCAGACGGTAAGTTCCAATATATTTGATTGAACAACACGTGGCTTGGTACTAAACATTTGGGATTTATTCCTTTTAAACAAAAGTAAGGTTACCTAAACTCGGTTGGCTTTTACCTCACTAAGGATACGCTCTCCACCCTTTTGTCGAACTGAAACTTTATAAACTATTTTCTACTGAAGAAGGCCTCCAATGGATGGCCGAAACGTTTAGACAATGACAGAACAAAGCAATCGACCACGGCCAAACAGCCTGGGTATAAATTCTTTCATCAACAATTAACACTGTATTATTGTATGATATTATTATCATGTCACTCGTTTATACATTATTACGTATACATATAATGTGTATACATGTGGCGATAGCATGATCGCCATCTTTAAGCAGTGTAATAAATAAATGAGCACCATAGAAATCGTTCACCATACTCACAACTTCAGAAAAAGTTTTATTAACAAATAATTTCCAAATAATTTCACAACTATCATGTTTTATCGCTTCGATTCATATTTATCAAGTAACTAACTGCGATGCGTACTGTTTACTGTTTTATTTATAGCCAGCAGAAACGCGCAGTTACTTTTACGAGGGGTTCTTAGTTGCCGCCAGAGTAATAGCTCATCGTCTGGAAGGCAGAAGGATCGAGAACATGACAGCGATGCTTTCACAACGCGTGCAAACTTCGCGTAAGCAACACATGATGCCTACCTCCTCAGCGTCAACACTATTATTATTATTATTATTATTATTATTCTTATTATTATCATCATTATTATTATTATATAGATAAAATAAGTTTAATTATTCTTATACTTCCTTTATAACTTTCGTAACGTTTTAACTAAATTTATCAATTTTCTTCTTCCAATTTCTACCATACCTATACAGAGGTTCTTTCACAAGAATTGTGACTAATTCTGATTTTATTTCAAAGGATATAAAATATAGGTTTCCCTATGTCTAATGCTTCTTCCATTGCCGTTCGATGAGTGTGAGTGAGCGAGTGAGTGAGTGAGTGAGTCAGTGAGTGAGTGTGTGTGTGTGTGTGTGTGTGTGTGTGTGTGTGTGTGTGTGTGTGAGTGTGTGTGTGTGTGGTCCCGCTACAATTTAAAGAACTAGCACTATCAATATACTGTATATTCTTATTTGCCTCCGTTTCTAGCAGAATGCAGTAAACTCATCTAAATGTATACATATACACGCACACAGTGCATCGGAACATTAAAAATGTCAAAACGGGCCTGTAATATTAATAGTGTTATAAGGAACACGAACACGTCAGAAGGACGACGAGACAGTTATGTAATTCTAGACACATGGATGCCGTAAACACTCTCTATCTTATCTACAAATCATCACCGCTAAGGCACTAATGTTGATAGAGATTTAATCTTGAAGAGACACTGGCAATAAATATTTATGTCTTATGCATACTATCAGACGCTTGTATGTCTGTCGCCTGGTGCATGCACATAACGTGGTTACACGTCATTACGTACGTGCATCGTATTCATCGGCATGAACGTGCACACTTTATGCTAGCGTTACCAAATCTACTCAATCCTAGCGTAGGCCTATAGCTTCCTCATTTAAACCCAAACGTGGCATCTAGTCGGCATCAAAGCAACTGTTATCAGTCGTAATCAATTTTTCATTTCTGTTCGCATCAGTGTAGTTACGTCGTTAACATGTTTCTGCACACCATTTAAAACGGCTACAGGATGACGACGACACGACAAGTTAATCCACTGAAGGTGACAAGCAGCGGTCGATGAACATTAATTGTGACAACGTCGCGCAACGCGGACTCAAAACGGTAATCTATTCATACTAACGGTGCAACCTGATTGGTGCACAGAGATAGTGTCGGGAATTCTGCACTTTTAAAACACAATACTACATCGAAATCTTCGACTGTCATCTTTTTGGCTGAGGCAGTGTTTTACAAAGTAGACAATTCAGCATATACTGTTATTCTTATATGAATAAAAAATAATTATAATTTCCATACGTATTAATACTCCCACACATTGTACGTGTATTGATTATTTATGTATTGCCTGTCTGCAGGACATTATTATAATGATAACGACCGAACCTCAAAAAAGTTTCATCTCTAGACGTTATTAAAACATGTATTTCCCCAAGCAACTCATTATTTTATATTTTACTACTGTAATATACTATTTTAAAAAATTAAAATTTTAAAATATTAGTAGGGATATATAAAAAATAATATTGTTATATATTTTTATATTTCATGGTCAGAGCTTTAATTTGCTTTCTGCAAAGTTTTCAAAATGGAAGACAGGGATTCATTTAGCATCCAGACGCTTCGTTACACTGTCGTGCCTTTTCAGTTGTAGCTGCTTGTCCCTGAACATCCCTTGGCAGTCAGCGGTGAGCAGAACTGTAGCTTTGCGATTTGTCTGATTACTGGCAGGCAGACTGTAACAAATTGCTCAGCTTACGGTCACGGGATCCGCCAACACAATTATACACTATTCGGATTAGAAAACTCTAAATTTTTTAATTTGAACGAAGGCAAACAGAGGTAAATTATTCGCGTTTCATTGAAGGAGCCAAAGAAATAGCAAGGTGGCAGGGAACGATCACTTTCATTATGTCGGCTGACCGCAGAGAGATGCCTGACAAAACGTCAAGAGCTTCAGGAAGATCGCTTACGAAGATCACACGTATCGGAAGCAGAGAGACGTTTCTGAAGAAATGATGATTCGTAATAAATCCAAAACACAACAAGGTGTCTATTCTGCTTGTAGAAGAAAGCGAAAGGCGTAAAGGAACTCAGTGTTACGTGGACTAGGGCAGCTTCAGAAAATGGTGTAACTGCACTAATTACAACCAGTACTCAGGTTGAAGTAGGAGGCCATAGAGATTCTCTCGAGAACGTTTGATCCTTAAAATAAGAGATAGATGTATTAATCGCGCACAGATTGCAAACGGTGGAGGATAGGTGTACAGAACTTCCTCAACTTACGGCCAGACGATTGTAACACTTACGAAAAGCGAAGTCTCGTAACTTCTATGCTCATATTTGTGAGGGAAGGGCTAGTCAACGGTAAATTAAAACGAGCGCATTTATGTAGAATGAATGTTGTAATAGCATTACACTTTACTGCGGTAACAAAGTTCCAGTTTTTCAAGGCAGTTTTTGACAAACAGAATCTGAGCATGTAAGAAGAATACTTTCTCTTTAAAATTACACAGTGGAGGTAATCAGAGCAGTGTATGAGTCAGTTACACTGAAATATAAGACAGAACAGACGAGGAGTCAACGAGATCGAGAGAGAGAGAGAGAGAGAGAGAGAGAGAGAGAGAGAGAGAGAGAGAGAGAGAGAGAGAGAGAGAGAGAGAGAGAGAGAGAGAGAGAGAGAGAGAGAGAGAGAGAGAGAGAGAGGGGGGGAGAAAAGTTACAAAGATCAAACAATCGATAAAGAAACAGAGAATGGCTGAAAATAACGCGTGCAAAAACAAAAAGAAAATCTGAGTACAAATAAAAAGGAGAAATCTATAAAAAGAAAAAACAAAACAAATAAATTACTGTACGCATGAAAACAAAATGAAATTACACTATCTACAGAATCCTATCACTGTCAAATTGACAAGGTTACCACTGAAATAAAGATTACATTCAGAATTCTGTCTAGACAAAAAGAAACGTTTTGACATTTTTGAAAAGAAATTTTAATAAATTATCTAAACTATATAAATTCCGTTGAAGTGCGATTCACGTAAACTAAAAATATTACAACGGTATACGTGAACAAATACATTCTCTAAATGATCGTAAGAAATATGAGCTCGTTGTCAAAGTAAATGTTGTTTCTCCTAATCGTACAAATTACCTTAAGACTCTGTCTGTCTGTCTGTCTGTCTGCCTCTCTCTCTCTCTCTCTCTCTCTCTCTCTCTCTCTCTCTCTCTCTCTCTCTCTCTCTCAACTCAAATACATGTAAACTTTATGAATAGGTCGTACCAGAGTGTAGTCCCTGCCCACAACAGCCCACGCACATATATATTATTATTTGACATACCAATAGTACATACAGTTTTATGCAGTTTATAGATTGAGCAATTTAACATTACTTTCTCGAATAATTAACTGGCGGTCCGCGAATATTGTGGTATTAATTTACTTCGCGTCTCGGCATATTATTATTCCTGGGTTTACTTCTTACGTTTACAACAAAGTGGACGTTAAACAATTTGGAAGACATAGATAACGTTGTGGACTAGCCTTATATATCTAGGTGACAGGTTTTTACTTCTTAAGATATTTTCGCCTCATAATTTAATATTTGTCGTCTGAGGTGAGTCAGCATTTCCCAAATACGCCATTGATCTTAACCGGACGTAAAATCTGGTGTTAGTTACAACGATATTTGTAACGAATCTGTGTTTATTTGGGAATGAGTTGTGCAACATGTTTATAACCAGACAATTTAGTTTAGTACATTACACAATTATAGTTTTATCGTTGCACACTAGTCGTACAATATGTTATTATTTTAACAAACTTTGAGGATTCACTGAATTCAATTTGGTGATTAACGCAATCCGATAAGCACCGTTTAAAACAGTAGCTGATTACACAATAAACAAATAACAATGTCCGGAACTAATTAGTTTATTTTGTTCTCATCACAATCCATTTTTTTTACATTATAAATGAATTAGTTTACACTAGCGATCAGTTAATCATATCGGATTTTTTACGTCATAGTCATTTCACCCGATAATAATTTCTTCCGATCAATTTTTGAAATAATTTATGCAGTCTTTGACTTCAACAAAACATAATAGAAGTGATAAGATGTTAGAAACAAATTGAAACAAACAGATGATTATAGGGTAGCTGTGTGTCTTGAAGTGGGAAACTAATTCACAAACCAAGATTTGTTCAAACGAGAGTTAGCTGGGCTGTTAGGCCGTTGTCTCATGGTATTAAAACCAGATGATTCAGCCTCACCATCTTCGGACGTTTCGGAGGCTATCTTCAGTGGAAAATTATTGTGGCAGTTGTTCGCCAAATAACCCCGGTACTGAGGCAACCTCAAATAACCCCGGTACTGAGGCAATCTCAAATAACCCCGGTACTGAGGCAACCTCAAATAACCCCGGTACTGAGGCAACCTCAAATAACCCCGGTACTGAGGCAATCTCAAATAACCCCGGTACTGAGGTAACCTCAAATAACCCCGGTACTGAGGCAACCTCAAATAACCCCGGTACTGAGGCAACCTCAAATAACCCCGGTACTGAGGCAACCTCAAATAACCCCGGTACTGAGGCAACCTCAAATAACCCCGGTACTGAGGCAACCTCAAATAACGCTCGTTTGAGTAATGACGCCGGCCGTGAAAGCCATAGATCAAAATCAAGATGATTTGGTCTGTCATCTTAGGAAGCATAGTCGCTTATGGCCCTGAAACTTGAGAGATAAAGAAATGGAGAGGCTCAAAACAATGGGGGATATATACCTGTTGCATATATAGGAAGTAAATACTCATAGGCAGTACAATATCTGAGACCGTAAGTGTGAAGCGCCTCATACGGTACGGCCACGTGGAACGAATTCCTGATGATTATTCACTTAAGAGGCTGTTAAAACTGTGTTCCACATAGAAGATGGAGAAGAATCGAATCTATTCGATCATTGCAGTACGCTTGCAGATGTCCAATGTATCAACTTTGTTGTCTTTGATAACTGTAGTTGATTTAAGTATTCTGTGCCAATGTATGGTCATGATCTATCAACCGCTGGAAACTATTAGAAGCTTCTGAGGTGTATTGCGTTTGGGAAAAATCCAGAGGATGGAAAGACATGGGAGGGTGATTGCAGTGAGGAGAATATGTATTTAGCGATGGAAAAAAAAAAAGATTTATAAAGAGGACTACTCTTGGGTGATAAGAAACACAGAAGTATAAACGAACGCAACACTAGACTTATACTAATGATAATAGGATGTATTTATTAATATACACACACTTATTGTCTACTAATGGTACCTATAATCTCAATTTTCTATTGTAGTGTATTTATTGTTCATAGCGTAAAGGCACCATAATTTTATTCATTATGGTACCTTTAGGCTATGAAAAGTAAATACACAACAATAGAAAACAGACTTATACTAGTATAGACTAGTAGAGGAGTTGGTGGAAGAAAATAAACAAACGAACGAGAAGATACCGGTGTCAAAATGTATGGGAAGCTATAATAAAAAAGAGACAGTATAGCTGACGGTATAATATTAAACAGGAGAATAAATTTATATCAGAAGCGAGTGTACTAGCCAAACGTAGGAAAATTGGTCCACGCCAAGAGATAGAAAGGCTTTGAACTATATTTACAGTTTGGATAGAACTTTCGTCCATTCTGGGAGGCGACACTATCGATACCAAATCTTAGCAAGTCTATTATTTTCATCCTCATGAAAGGTCTACTAATGACAATACAATAGTTAAATAACAACTGATTTAGAGGGAAGGGGAGATGAGAAGAATTCAAGGAGAAAGGCCGGAAAAGTTTTTGGATCAGGTGCCTGGAGAAACTTAGGACACAGGGATTAAGAATATGGGAGTAGCATCCAAGAAAGGAAGTATCCAAGCGTTTCGAAGGTTAGTGTATAGAGGGATTCCAAGAGTAAGGTGATCAACATACAGACTTGATGACTTTAGAATATCTATCTACATTTATCTCCAAATCGGCTTCGAATAGGAGACGTTTATTGTGTTTAGATGATATACAATATGCACGACGCAGTACAACACAATACTGTAACCGTCCGTTATACACAAAAATAAGAATTTTTACATCATTAACAATTTTTAAAATGTAATCCGGATGTTTCTTTTTAAAACTTTTCAAAGAAATCCGGATTACTAATGTAACTTCATGTCGGCCAGGTTTCGTGTTCAGAATTAAATCTGTCTTCTTTTATTGAAACCCCGTTGCGTATTTATGCAAACTAATGCCCGTATCGTTCAGAACACGCCAAATAAAACGGGAACGTGATTCTATATAAAAGGTTACTCTCCACCTACGTGTAGCAGCTCACTGTCTGTGTCTCTTGAGACTTGTACACGATATTTGTTATTCAACAGTTACAATGCAGTAGCTCTGAATGCACTACCTGTGTTCCCAGCCACCAGTATGGGTGAACAGGAAACGACAACAGGTCTGAAATGTACTCCTTATTAAATGTCTTCACGTCTGGAAGTAATTTTTGCATCCGACTTAGACATCATCAATTTTTTTATATCTTTAATGATTTAATAAAACCAATATGTGTATGTCACTAAATTTTAACGATACATGTAAATTAATATGCATAATAAATAAACTTCTTTTTAACAAGAACATGTTTATTATTTAAATTATTAATCTACATTTTCCCCTCCTCCTCCTTCTCCTCCTCCTATGGCGTTACAGCCCGAAGTCAAGCCTTGGCCTCCTCTATCCTGACCCTCCACCTTTCCCTATCAGTAGCAAAGGACTTCCATCATCGCACTCCCAACATCTCTCTTGCTCCACAGCTACAACATTTTCCCATATTTAGCTTAGACGGCCTGTTGCTCTTCTGCCGTCCATACTCCCCATAATGACTACATTCCGCCAGTTCTTATATTACCCTCATCTTCAGACATCTTATATTTTCATTGCTACTGAAGACGGCAATATAAAAACTGATGACATACAGTATCATCGTCGTGTGTTTTCTGCCCAAGGGCAGGTTTTAGAGGGAATGCTGCGAAAGTTTTATGGTAAAATAAAACAATCCTGTGATTTGTTAAATCTTAAAGTTAGCAATCTTAAAGTAAATATGTATTCGTAATGTTCACTTACTAGGCCTACACTACGTATAACACGAAGATAGACGTAGATACTGCTGGTCGTTATGTATCTGTATACATCATAACACCTTACCTGCAACAAAAGAGCCAAAAGTTACAGAAACGGGCGGTAGCGACAAAACAATGGTAACTTATATAGTTCCGAAAATAATTTAAATATTTAATTAAATTACACATGAAAATTTTCATAAATTTTACTATTTAAAACATTATTATTTAATAAATTTAAAATTATTTCTTATAATATAGATATATTTAAAAAATGTTTTATACTTCAACATCCACCATTTTCAGCTTGATCGAGAGTCCCTGGAACACTATTATATCCTGTCGAAATAAATAATCCATGTAATAATAAATAAATACACAATAAAGTGATAATACTTTACAAATGGTACGCTCAATAAATTTTACAATACCCTATTATTTAAACAACATCCAATGTTTAAAGTAATTTAATTCAGATTAACATAATCCGATTATCACAGGTTCAAATCGTTGACGATTATTCAGCAAATAGAACCGATAATATAAAATCATGAAAATCGTATTATACATTTTGCAATTAAATACTATGTATAGCCTATGTTTAATTTAATAGTTTGTTTACGATTAGAAAATTCGTAATATTTTAAATCATATTATTAGCGAAAAATGTATCTTTATTCTGGTTAAACATTCAGGTTCGTGGAAATATCCTGGACACAGTGTCCCGAAAATAACATATGCGGTATACCCATCTCCAGGTGAATAATAAAAGATTGCCAAAAAGAGTTCAGAAATAGATGCCGAAGAAAGAGGGACGAGGGAACGTCCAAGACACCATGGCGGATGGCAAGCCATACTACAGGAGTATAACTGACGTGACCGGCTAACTTGGCGCACAGGAAGCGAGGACTAAAGTAAACCTGCGCGCGCGCATCACACACACACAAACACTCACACACGCGTGAAAACCATTTTCAAATGACAATGCAATCTATCACATAAGACTAACTGGGACTAAAGATTGTTCATTTTTAAGGTACGAACATGGCGACACAGTATTACTGGTAGACTGCAGCTTACTGTGAGGCATTACTGTACTGCACAACAGTGATGTCATAACAAATGCATAGATTTAAATAGAAGCGAACATGTCGAAGATGCTTACTGTACTACATTACTGTGCAGCTTACTGTTAGAGTGAGGCAAGAACATTGTTTTACTTCCATATTCCTTAAGGAATGGAAGTATGGTGATGGCAAAAAAAATCGTGTTCGAGATTATTGCAGATTCTGATTCTACTACACTCAAAACATGAAAAAAAGTCGTTTTCCGAAAAGTGTCTGTGTGTCTGTCTGTCTGTCTGTCTATCTGTGTGTCTGTCTGTCTGTCTGTCTGTAGATTTTTTTTCTATGGCAAACGATAACTGCCGCAAATTCAAACAGAATCAAATAATTTTTTGCATGCAGCCCTGATTTGCAGAGTACTCGCGACCTATTGTTTTTGGTGAAGATCGGTTGAGGGAAAGGGGTAGTTTACCTGCAACGGTTTTTTTTTAGCAAGGGTAATTTTGTTTGTTTGGCAAACGATAACAGCCGCAAATTCAAACAGAATCAAATAATGTTTCGCATACAGCCCTGAATTGTAGAGTTCTCAAGATCTGTTGATTTTGGTGAAGATCGGTTAAGGGAAAGGGGTAGTTTACCTGTAACGTTTTATGTTTTAACAAGGGTATTTCCTATGGCAAACGATAACAGCCGCAAATTCAAACAGAATCAAAAGATTATTTGCATACAGCCCTAAATTGTAGAGTTCTCAAGACCTATTGTTTTTGGTGAAGTTCGGTTGAGGGAAAGGGGTAGTTTACCTGCAACGTTTTTTTAACAAGGGTATTTTTATGGCAAACGATAACAGCCGCAAATTCAAACAGAATCAAATAATGTTTTGCATACAGCCCTGATTTGTAGAGTACTCAAGACCTGTTGTTTTCGGTGAAGATCGGTTAAGGGAAAGGGGTAGTTTACCTGTAACGTTTTATGTTTTAACAAGGGTATTTCCTATGGCAAACGATAACAGCCGCAAATTCAAACAGAATCAAAAGATTATTTGCATACAGCCCTAAATTGTAGAGTTCTCAAGACCTATTGTTTTTGGTGAAGTTCGGTTGAGGGAAAGGGGTAGTTTACCTGCAACGTTTTTTTAACAAGGGTATTTTTTATGGCAAACGATAACAGCCGCAAATTCAAACAGAATCAAATAATGTTTTGCATACAGCCCTGATTTGTAGAGTACTCAAGACCTATTGTTTTTGGTGAAGATCGGTTAAGGGAAAGGGGTAGTTTACCTGTAACGTTTTATGTTTTAACAAGGGTATTTCCTATGGCAAACGATAACAGCCGCAAATTCAAACAGAATCAAAATATTATTTGCATACAGCCATAAATTGTAGAGTTCTCAAGACCTATTGTTTTTGGTGAAGATCGGTTGAGGGAAAGGGGTAGTTTACCTGCAACGTTTTTTTAACAAGGGTATTTTCTATGGCAAACGATAACAGCCGCAAATTCAAACAGAATCAAATAATGTTTTGCATACAGCCCTGATTTGTAGAGTACTCAAGACCTGTTGTTTTTGGTGAAGATCGGTTAAGGCGAAGGGGTAGTTTACCTGCAACGTTTTTTTATCAAGCGTATTTTCTATGGCAAACGATAACAGCCGCAAATTCAAACAGAATCAAATAATTTTTTGCATACGTTCCTGAATTGTAGAGGTCTCAATGACTTTCGATTTTGGTGAAGATCGGTTAAGGGGAAGGGGTAGTTTACCTGCAACCTTTTACGTTTTAACAAGAGTAAAGTACTTGAAAATTTATTTAAACTTTTTGAAACAATGGTAATTGTTAAAAATAAAATAATTTTGTTGCCAGGCAATAAAATTATAATTTTTTCATTTTAATGTAATATAATATTTTTCATTTAATACAGCAATAAAAAGGCAGGTAAGACACAGCTTGGCTGTTTGGCTGAAAATGATTTTAAATCTAAATCTTAGAATATGGAAGTCATGTATGGTTCTCCATACCGATATTTTGTTTTTAGTGCACGGAAGACAGCAATGTAGTAAGGTGGAGCGCTACCTGTTTCACATGACTACCCTCACACCATAGTGCAGCTGAGTTCACGTGGACGCGTTCCTATCTCGTCAGTTCATATGCGTTTTTGGTTATGATTCCGGCTTCATAGTTAATATTTTGATTTTTAATTATAAACGAAGACGATTTGATAGACTTAGTTTCTTTGTTTATCATTATAAACATCTTTTTAAGTATAATGGTCATGTCTTTATATCTTTAAGTATAATCATCAAATCATATCTTTAAGTTTTAAAAGTCATAAGTAAGGTAAAGCTTTGCTTGAAGTTAAAGGCGATTTCCTTTTCTGAATGCTAGATATATCAGCCTTTGAGTAGAAGAGATAAATTTGTCGATTTGTTTTATTAAAAACGAAACTAGGCAAACAACTAACTGTAACGAAGAAAAATGTTTGACAATTTTGAACTATAATCTAATAACTGCAATGACACATATTCCACTACTAGAAAACACTTTCTGTTTGGTGACACATTTTTAATCGGTTAACACTAATCATCTGCGAACTACTTTCTTTATAGCGGAGGATTTAGCGACGTGGCCACTCGTTTTAACCAATCCAGTTCGAGTACAAGCAGTTTTTGTTTACAGCACGATGCATTTCTTCCAGATCAAAATCCTGTGTATGAATGACACAGGTACCCGGTTAAAACTGCAATTTCACCACTGCTGCTGGAAAAGCCAAGGTATCTATTATCGCAGAGACAGCCGACGCGTCTGCCCTACAACGGCGTGGCCTCAACACGCGAAAAATCACAAAACAAAATCTACAATTTCTAAATATTATTTTAAACATTTTTACATAAAGAGAACGTTTAATGTAGTGTAATCTGTAATATTTGGGACACTTCTGAATACGTACAGGCATGTAAAATGCTTTATTGTTGTGACAGGTTTAAAGGTTTTCTGCCTTTTTATTTATTTTTGCAGTTTATTTGCTGTATAACTGTCCAGCCAGGTGGACAATAAATACATCTTGTGTTACATTAATTATCTTGCAGAGAGTACTTTTATTTCTCTATTGCGAATGCGACTGGTTGTACACGCAGTTTAAGACACATTACTGTCTCTGCTTGATACTGTCACTCACTAATTTATTACAAATCTTTTTCACAGATCAGAAGTCATCCTCTTGTTGAAATAAGATGTCATAATTTGGTTTAATCTCTTTCAGTCGCCTAGCTTGTCGACTCCTTCAGTCTCCTTCAGTTTATCGACCAACTTGTTTTGAAGAGTTGCTACTGGTATAGTTGACACGTGCATATGTTACCATCTTATAACTCAAGACAGTAGTTTTATACTGCAGTTGTGGGGAAAAAGGTAGAGGAACCAAAACCGACCATGCATTTGAGTCACGATGTTTTCATGATGCAGAAAAGAGAACTGCGTAACAATAGTATAGAGGTACCATCTTGGTTGACATACTGCACTGCTTACGGTAACACAACTATCGAAAGCGAAAAACGGTAGGCCGTTAAGTTCTTATTTCCCCCTAGAGTCGATATTTCCAGCCTTCGTTGTTCTTTGTTCCCGAGAACCGTTCATGTATTCCTCAGGGGATTCCAAACTTTTCCAAAAAAGTATTTTCCAGCACAGTCCTTTCACAAGTGTTTGTATGCGACAACGGAATACGTAAGAGTTCAACAATGTGAAAAACAACGCGTAATATATGAGCGAAAATATGCATTTACTCATACATACTAAATATCTAATATCATAGGTAGGACGAATTGCGAGGCAGGGAGTAAAACGATCTGGACGTATACTAAGAATACTAGAAGACCGACAAGGAAATCGATTTAGTTTTTGAATAAAGGAATCAGGCATGGTAAGGAGAATTGGAACCTGCAAGGGGTTTGGAAATGGTTCGGCATATATGTCTAGGCCTATACGATGTCTTCACTTATTACTTTTAAAATGATCCTGACGTAAAGAAACAAAATACGTAAAAATATGTTTTGTGGGGGTGTGTGTGTGTGTGTGTGTTTGTAAAATATTGAGTAAGAAATCTTTTCACAAGAATACAATTTTAATTAATCATATATCATTACAGTGTTTCCACAGATTTACTGTCACAGTCACATGTAAACATAAAATAAATACGTAAATAAAAATTTACAATTTTTAAACACCAGCTGCTAAACAAAATATGTATGTTATTTAAAAGGTATAATATATTTTACATAGGTTAAACAAAATAAACAAATATAATTATATAGGCCTATAGTAATATATATTACTTTTAGAATTAAAAATTTTTTTAACATATAACGATTATTTTGAATTAATTTCAATACCTTTATCTATTAATGTATTATGTATTTTATGTTTGTATATTTCTAGATTTTTCTAAAGATTCAATTTTTGGCCTTCGGATATTTGTTTTAATAAAGTTGAATTTTATCATTACACTTTACTCTGATAAAGAAATATATACTACTTTAATTACTATGTATTACTTACAATATATTACTATTGTATTTACTTATTTTATTTATGTTAAATATATTATATGTGCAACGTAACATTCGTGTTTTTGTTCAGCTGTCGTGTAATAATTTGGTTTAAATTATTTGCTTTTATTTTGTTATTTTTTACGTCTGAAGGAGCGGTATTCAGCGCATGTGCTTTTATTTTCTTACACAAAATCTTATCGGCGGCGGTGGTAAAGCTGACAAGGAATACAGAGCTTGTCTTGCTTCACTGAAAAGTCGCTTTTTTTTGCTTGCTTTTCATGTTTGTTTAGCTCGAGAAAGGTGTTTCTGTTCATGATAACATGACTTAGAAAACTGGAGTATAGCAGCAACAAAATATTACTTAGCAATCTATAATCCCTATAAATGTGTATTTAACACAACTGTACGATGAATGAATTTCATGTTTTTAACACGCTCGATACGAAGTAAAGAAATTATTAAAGAAAAGAAATTAATTTTTCTGTGATACTTTTGATGACAAATAATTTTAGTGATGAGACAGACTCACAGACAGATAGATAACAGATAGATATTTAGATAAGTAGACAGTTAGACAGAGAAAAATATCTGTATATATGTAAATATCCAATGAGCTGACGAGTTTCTGCTGGCTGGCTTCCCGTTTATTTAATTCACAAATAACATCACAACTATATGCGAACTTCATTACTTAGCAAGCAGTATTATTGCTAATGCTAACATACGACAAAATAATTAAAAACAGTCTAACCTATTTTCAGTATTATTTGAGGAAATTAATTAATTTAAATGTACACATAATCGATTCGTATTAAATACACACATAATACGACGGATAATGTAGTTTTCAACTAGACCACCACTTGATTAGCAAACTCACATTACTGTTCATGTAAACGAGTGCACGTTAATTATGTGTTGTTTTTATTGATATGTATATATTTTTACCTCTTATCGCACGCGCGAGCACATACACACACGCGCGCGCGCAATACAGAGTATGCTTTTCGTTTCAGGACTGTTGCTTTACTTTTATATATATATTAAGCCAAATAGTTACCCAGGCTTCTCACTTATATAAGGAGACACAGAACTTCTATAAAAACAATTGGACGGCTTCAGTCTTAAGGCTCCTCCACACAGAGGTGATACGCATGATAAGTCGGGATGATATTATATTGCGGTAAATAAAGATTACCATACACGTGCGGGATTCCGAGAAGCGCGATACTTTTTACTCGGTATATCGCTTCGGTATTCCGGTCTACCGAGCGAGGCCAGTAGGCTGCTCGGTAAAACGCGCGGTACGTAGCATGGATTCGTCTTTATAGGAAGAAGTTCTACTTTTGTCAGTCACTTTTGATAAAAAAGGAAATGAACCCGCATAAGTACATAATTTGGCCTAATTTTCTGTATCTTTTCTTCTCTGTAGAATGATCAATTTAAAAATTTAATTTATAATTTAATAAATACTTTAAAGTAAATGAAGATTTTACAAAGTCATTATAAGTTCCATTTGGTTGATATTGATACACAGTGTTGCCAGATCTAAATACATTTTTTTTTTAAGATTGAACGTAAAACTTTCGGAAGAGAACTGTCAATTTCTGAAGTTGTTCTGACAAATCACAAAAAAAACTGTAATAGCGTAAACGAATAAATAAGTTAATATACTGTATAATTATTATCAAAAAAGAATTTTCCCTCGTAAGATACTGTTGTTTATCAAAGTTGAAAACTCCGCGACAACTTTGAAATCCTATACAAAATCAGGATGCAGATTTTGCATTTCTTTCGGAATGTAGAAGTCCTGAGATCGATTGGGTGCTCAGCCTACTTATACTTTAGTTTCGTACTAAAAAAAACCTCTAACCACTGTAGGATGAATGGGGTAAACACAAAAGTAACATCGCCAGGTTTGACGCAAAATAAATTAACTGATAATTGAAAATGCCTTAATACGTCATTGTGTGGGGGTGGTCCTAATTGTTTGTTACAGGAGGAAGAAACTACAAAGTATTGAAAGCATTGATAACCATGGTTGCAAACATCAGATTTGATGTCATACGCAAAAATAAGTTTCTAGAAATGTGACATAGCACTGTAAATGACGTAGGAAAAAATTAGGAAGATTCATATCAAATTTCGGATTTTCTGGAATTTTAAAAATATTCTTAAGATCTTGCAAAATTTCAGAGTAGGTGTTTAGACTATACGTAATTCGGTTGGGACGGTATACGGTACTCAGTACAGCACGAATAAGTCAAGGCCACCTGTGTTTCCGACTAACCGAATATATACCAACTCATTCACCAGTCACAGTCAGTCAAATAGGACTAATTACCTGATTCCCACAGAGAGATCGTTACTGAATTTCTACCTATTTACGAGACCTTGGGCAACAGTTGCGAAAACGATGGACCACCTGTTCCTTTTCTTGAAAACAAACGGTTTCTTTCAACTGGTTGTAACGGTATCACATTCCGGCCGTTTAGCCCTTACAGCCTTCATATTAAGCAAAAATATGTACTTCCATAATTTTGGGGAAAATTCTGTAAACTTCGAAAAATTTACCAAAAAACAAAAAAAAAACACGGACAAAATTACGCAATTAAGCCGGCAACCGAAAGTTGTGTTAAATTGTTTTAGAACTCGATTTGGGCTGTCTTGATAAAAACGTGCCATATCACAGCTTTAACTCCGAGAAAACCAAAACAAAAAGTCATCTGTTTTATTATCAAATGAAACAGCAGCAGACAAAGGTGGACATAAGGTAAACAGTTTGTCCAACACAGAGGTAATTAGTCAGGTGGCACGATGTAGGCGTAGTAGGCCCGGCAACTTGTGGTTAGTGCGTACATGTCTCCGCTAAGGAGAGTATCCTTTACCTTAGTAAGCACTAAGCGCACTAATGAAACCACCCAACACGACAGGCTTGCCGCTTCATCATAAATAACGGCACACTGTCAGTAGTCTTATTAAACCTTACATTGTTTTAGGGTTCTGACAGATTGTAACTGAGCTACGTAACTTTTTTGTCTTTGTTACACATAAACTTTTTAAACTGCCAGTTTATCGTAATAATCGTTGTACTCACAAAGATAAAACTTATAAAATGATTCAATCCTAAGTGACAACGGGGGCTGGAACGTATTGTGCTACTATGCTAAAGTACAGTGTTAATTTTATGGAAATTATCATAACATCAATTGTTTTTACTTTACACGCTCCTTGCTGTTTTGTAAAATAAAAACCTTATCATCACAAGCCAAAATTATTGCTGGTACTGTCGGCAGGCTGAGACACGACTTGTTGCTTCAGACATACAGCGAGGATCTCGGGTGTGTAAATATCAAAGACGAATGAGTGAACGGTTATCGATGTGTACCTGTTCACAATAAAACGGACTCGTTTTGGTGTGTCACTTCGATATGTTCATTTTTATGTGTAACATCGGACTGAAGCGATGCGTTGCCTGCACACGGTGACATCGGTGTATTGTCAGTCGACCGCAGTCTTCTGTTAGAACGCACTCGCCGTGTAGTCGCAATTGTGCAAAAAGGACATAAACGCCCACCACTAACCTGAGAGCTCTGTCAGACAGCACATGCGCGGTAAGCTATGTGTGAAGACTGAACGGACTCGAACGAGTTCTCCTACACAGGATCATTTCTACCTGATATCATGCCAAACTGCACACCACATGATGCGATTTCAGCATTCCGTCAGTTCACACTTATGGTTATATAGCTTGGTGCTGACTCACATCATTCTGTCACTACACACGATCATTTCGGTGTGTGACATCGGTGTGACATCGTATGTAGGCCGTTTAACCGGTTGCGGTACTTGTATTTGCCTACCGGCTGCTCAAAATGTCTCGTACTTTACAAGACGCTCTGCCATCAGCCAAGTTCAACTGAATGTTTATGAACGTGGTTTTGCAACAAGTATAATTACAATGGTCGAACTACGACAGGGTATCAAACGAGAAAGAGTAAGGGGGCTCTAAAAATAACTGGTACGGACCAGCCAAAAGAAGAATGTCTACTCCTAGTACGGGGGTTGAGCAGAAGGTTAGAATCAACTATATTAAAAAGCTAAATTACTTTCAGTATTTAGCTTAGTACCGGATATAAAAGTCACTAAAATTTAACTAATTGGTCCACCAATCCTACAACTACTCACTGGTAAAACGGATTCCTCCTACAGTCCTACGGTCCTAGACGTCCTACTTTCTAAAATTCAGTATCGCTTTTCAGATAATATAGGACTGTTATATACTTTTAGAGTAATCATAGTCCCGTAACGTGTTACCACACAATCCTTCTTCGAACACACAGTGTTCAAGTTTAGTAATGTATAACATCATAACACTTAAATTAGCATTTTCAAAAGTAGTTCTTCACTAGTTAATAAGACCGGGTGAAACTACGCGATGTATACGTGTTTATCCTTTTTGTGTGTAATGCGGAAGAGTACGGGAAAAGCCAAAGTGTGTGTGTGTGTGTGTGTGTGTGTGTGTGTGTGTGTGTGTGTGTGTGTGTGTGTGTGTGTGAGAGAGAGAGAGAGAGAGAGAGAGAGAGAGAGTAGTACATTCACAAAAATATGGGTGTCCGCCTTAAGTACATTATGCAGAGCTAATATATGATGTATTCATCTAGCCTACCCATTTCATAAGCATGCAAGTGCCTATACATGGCAGTAGGTGTATGCTTTTGCTACATAAATGTACTGTGATCTGTGTGTGTGCGTAAACGCTATACGATGACGTTTGGTGGTACTACACTGTACATTCACAAATCGCGCAACCAGGAAAATGTAAAAGATGTCATCAGTTTTACTTTATAGTTTAAATGCCAAGTGGCTGTTACCAAATATCGCTCAAGTAAAACTCCGCGCACCTAGGACGACTCCTAATATGTAATTCTTCATTTGTAGATACTGTAACCGCTTCCACAAATAATTCGCTGAACTGACTGACTGATGCACCGCCTTGATTTTTTATAAGCATACAATCAAGATCATTTTTTGGCATAATGAATATAAACAGATATACTACATGTTTTAACATTCATAAGTGGGGTTAAAAAATGTGGGAGCTCATGTTTCCTTTTGGTAGACTTAATGGAACGTCGTACCTACTTACTGACTCAGCGGTACGCGTTAGGCTGGGTTTACACTTTTACATTTTTCGACGTCCGTTGCTGCGGTGCGGTAACGGAGCAGAAGAGTCAACACGTGTATTGTAGAATGGCGGTTCCCACATACACCGGTGCGGTGTTTTCACCGGCCGTTGGAAATTTCCAACGGAGCTTGTTGCGGCGTCAAGGTCAACGGCACCGTTGAACGGATGGGCAAAACACAAAGATTCAGACGGGGCCGATCCCACAGTACCGGCCGTCGACGACACATGCACTTTAAACGTTTGTTCGTCATGGATTGTGACAAATTAATAACATTAGTGCAAGACCAACCTCCGCTTTGGGACAAAAGCCACAACCTTTTTAAAGACCTAACTGTAAAAGAAAAGTGCTGGTTGGAAGTAGCTGGAGGACTTGTGGAAAAATGGGAAGAATTGCCTGCATTCTTCTTACTGGCCGTGGTTCATCTAGGAAACCTGATGTCTCTGCTTTGCACACTACTAATAAGCATTTTCTATACGCGTTCATAACTGCATTCAAGCGAAAGCACAGGAATGTACAGACTGACTGATTGTAAGACGAGACTAGGTAGGGAGAGGTTTCTCCCACCGGACTGCGGTACCGCAGTATGTGGGAACAAGGAGAAAAATCAACGCCCTTTGGCCCTACCGCAGCAACGGCCGTCGAAAACGCAATGTGTAAACCCAGCCTTACGCTGTACGGCACACATACGTTACTGCGCGTCGCCGTAACAATACAGTCCACAGACTTGTGACAATTCTAGCTGATAATGCTAATAAACAGACGGCACGTTTGAAGGACACGGTTTGTGTACAGCAAACGTTGTTTGGTAAAGAAAAGGCATTAAATACCTTGTAACTCGCGCAGTTGTTGGCGACACCCCGCGCGTGACTCTGTAGAGTTACAACGGTAAAGTTACAGTTTATTGTTACTGCGGTGTGCGTACGGTGGTAATAACAACAGGAGACACAACACTGCGGTGGAGACGAAACTTCGCAATAACACAGTACAGCAACGCGGGCTGCCGTGAAATCGATACGTTGCAACTTCGTCACAACTTGGACAAGTTATCTATCTTATTGCAGTACCTACCACATCCCTCTTGTACGTATTACTTACAGTACGACAAACTACTGGAATATAATACACGACACACGCTAGACGTAAGTTATACTTGGATATTATGTTGTTACTCGAACAGATTCTATTAACTGCGTCAATGTGGAACTTTGTTTCAATAAAACGTCACCTGCTTCTCCGGTGTTTGCAGGATGTCAAAAATTGAAAGGCTATTATAGTAAGTATGTAATGTACAAGATCTCTGTCAACTGATTCCTTACAAAAACTGTCGAATTTCAAGTGTGATGTAGATAAAAGGCATTTAACCGAACTTGTGATTATTTTACTGTCTTTGGTGTGAATTTAATTCACCCACATTATAGAATGTTATGGACGTCACAGGGCCATTCGGTTTTCCAGGACAAATTCAACTTAATTAAAGCCAAAAATGTTTCTGTGTTTTCATATCTTCTAGCGTTTGGATAACTTCCACGATTTTTCGGTAATGTACGTAGTTTTCCATCATGTTTTCTTGCTAGCTTTGCAATTCGTTGTTCAATAACCCTGCGATTTATGCAGAGATCGCTGATGAACGAAAGAGCAACAACGATTCAGTTCACACACGAACTTTATACGGGTTTTAAAATTATTTTATCTAAAAGACGTATCTTGCGTGCTGAGAGACTATCAACTAATAAAGTTTTCTGAATCTGTTTTTCATTTCATAGTCATTGGGATACATTAATTGAAAATCAATCGAAATTATATTAAGCCTGTTCAATTTTATTATCAAACTGTCGACAGGAATCAAGCTGACATCTTATTGAACTCATACGATTACAGCCTATTTATTCCGTCGTTTGCATAATCCTTAAAGCATAAGTACATAAAATGTTTTCTCTTTTATTCGTGTAGCATTCGCACGCCATTTCGCATTATAAGTCCGACTCAAATCGGAGGAAAATACCTGCCCTGTCTACGTCCTTAAAAACCGGATTTATATACAGTGGAAAACGTGACCCAATTCTTTATCAACGTAATAGACTTGCCGTGTTATGATTCAACGTCTGACTCCGCTGGTTTATCGATTGTGCGCGCCACCTTTTGTAATATAAAACGAGAAAAATCATTTCAGAGCAGACGTTTTCGTATGAACGGATTGGCCATAAAACGGAATTATAACCGAAGCTACGGTGTATTGGTAATCTGAACTGCGCATAAACATTCAATTAACACTAGTGTGAATGTTCGTAAAAAAGCACAGTACTTTCTTGGTAACAGCTTCTTTTCCAATACTTGAATAAGCCTACAGTTTTTCCCGTTTTTTTTTAATAATGACTATGTTAATGTTAATTTTGCTCTAACTCAATAAAATACAAGGCGAGATGTCGATGGTTTCAGTTATTTTTTTACTGTTTTGCCTTCACTTTGATCAATCCAATGTTTTCGTCGGATCCACAATACTTCTCTGATGTGGCTTATATCGTAGCTAAAAGTTTGAGAAATGTTATTCTTGCTTGATTCACGGTACGCTATGTTTGCAACTGTTTCAACGTTTCTTTATTTGTCCGTTCAAGTTATATATCTGTACGTGGGAGGTAAAGGGCACTATGTCACAAAAGTAAATTTTACAGGAGAGAGGTTTAAAGTTTTTTTTTGCGTTTGTTTGTTTACAGCTTGCTTATTTGTGAATATTTTTCAATAAACTCTTATACAGTTACTCTTTGGACTATTGACTTTTAAAATATAATAGGTACTGTAGTTTTTAAGGTTTATTATTTTTTAAATGAAAAAAAAAATTAAAAAAATGTCTGGACATAGTAAGGTTGATATCTTCGTTATTTACTGAAATAGGACATACTGCTCTATACCTCTGCATAAATTAATAACAGTATAATAAACTAACAGCAGATTCCAATATTTGAAAAATATGGAATTCTTTCGTGAAGTCTTTAATCTTCTTGTCAGTCGAACCCAGAAGCGTAACTATGAACTATGTAGCGAAGGGGAACAGGGGGATTCAATCCCATACCTGATCAATTAAAAATTTCAGCGATATTCCATAACCACTTAACGTAGGCCTACTTCCAAACACTTGCGTGTGTTAAAGAAAATGTTATATATAATTATAAATATGAAACGAATTACAATATTTTTAAATTAATAAAATAAAATAAGTTTTCTTAATAATGACAATCACTCAATATTTGGTAAATATCGTACACATTTGCAGCATTGAAAAAACAATTACGCACGCGCAAGATAACGAATGCAGAGCCTGTTAATCTATCTTTATATTTTTCGCCCAGAAAAACGTCTCTTACAGTGTTGCCGATGTCACGACCCCTCTAGTCTAACATCTCTATGGTTTGAACCGTAGTCTTTTCACAGGTAAACTAGTACTTTCTTGAGTTTTATTCGGAAAAAGAAAAAGGTTTTATTTCTGGATTTTACAAAAAAAACCTACTTTAACACCAACTGTATGTTACTAAAAACAATCTTAAATTAAAGTTCGTAGGGGTAGTAAAACTGTTTTTTTTTTTTATCAGAAATACTAATTTTCATAAACTTGCTGAGAAAACAAATTTAGAATTACGGTGACTCCTAATCACATCAGATTTGTTACCTTTAATTTGACTAACAAATAAGGCCAGATAGAATATTTGAAATCAGCATCTATCAATATTTTTTCACATCAAAGACCTAAAAGCTTTGAGACCCAAAGAATTTATAAAATGTATTTGTAAAATTATATGGAAAGAAACCTAAATTTCTCATTTGGTCTGAATAAAATGGAGGAACCAAACTGGAAGCTAGTCTCATCCCTCTCCATAAACTGGTCTCATAACCACCCCCAGGAGCATACTAGTTACGCCATTGGTCGAATGATCCTTCTACGTACTCAAGAGCTCAATTTTTATATTTTCGTAGTCATCTTATACAGTCGTCTGTTAGTTTGGAGATGAATTACAAAGTACGGATATCCGCCAAATTATAATCTAAACCTCAAGCTGAGATCTCCGGGATTTAAAAATTACTTTTAGTAAGTAGGTCTGATAACGGTATGAGGAACGTGAAATCGGAGTAAGCAAACGTCGGTACATAAATTATAATACAGCAAACGTTCAACTGGATTCCAATTCGCTACGAATATACAGACCTACATATCCTCTGGATGTGTGTGTGTGTGAGCGTCACATCTAGCGATGATAACGGGGCGTGTAACCTTCGAATAACGCACCTTATTTTTATAAAAATACTGATGTCCTTTGTACATATCACGAAGTCTTTTTTTACAATTATCGAAATACATAAATTTATAAACGTGCATATATATATATATATATATAAATTAAATAATTATTTGGCATTCTTTCATATACGGGCGGAATATTTCATTTTATTGTAAAGTCAATGTACGTTCCATTTAACGAAGTGTTGTTATAACTAAAGAAGTGTGACGATGTCGAACAGTAAGCTTCAATTTAAGAAAATAAAATAAATACTTGCATGGTAACTTCCATTACAATAAAATAAAAATATATTCAAATAAATACATATATATTCTTGTATTTACTCGTATTTTATTTAACGTATATTTCTGCAATCTTTAACACCCCGTAAACTTAGGACATTGCGTCCTTGAGCTCGTCCAAAAGTATTTCGACGCATCACGGTATCTGTAATCGGGTACAGTGTAGAAAAGTTCTGAGATTCCAGACGATTCATACCAATGGCTTCATCCAATACCAGTATTAACGAACTTATACCTCTATACGAGAGGGGAAGACCACCCGCCGCAGTTCGGAAATTGTACCTCTCGAAGTACAACTTTAATATAAAAACATTAAAAGTTATTAGTAATCTAATCACATTAATTCACTTGAAAAAACTATATAAATTTCATTTATACAAAAATATGAATAACCGGCAGGAACATAGTAAACAGATAAACAGTAGTTTATAAAAACCGGTAAAGGTAAAAAGTAATTTTGCTGTGTTCATTTTAAGCAAAGGCATTCATTTCACTTTACGTGCGACAGTTAAAAACGTTTTTCATTTAGGCCTCCTATATTGTTTGGTGTAATAAATTGATTTGTTTCTCTTATTATGAAGGGACAAGAATGTTGAAGTATTCGTTGCCATATACACACAAGGTGCACACTTGTTATGCACATTTATAAAGGGAATTATACACACACCTGATCACGGTGCTCAGTACATAAAATTGGAGACTCGTTTGAATAAGGACAGTTGTAGTTTGAACTATTTCTGTACTGGATCTGACCAAACCACAGCAATCGGAATTCAGCGAAATAGTTTCAGTTACAAACGTTCAGCGTAACACAAGTTACAGAGAGTCGACCACAGGACAGTACTCACTGGACATGTCTACGAAAATCGTTGAAGCGCTGTTAATGAACAACGGATTACAATAATTACATACAAACAGCTAAAACTAAAGCGGAGTCTATTGCTACAACGCCAGTGAGGCGCAAGTTAGTAGTAGACACTGAAACTGTGGAACAGATAATGGAAGCCAACTATTTACGGGTAACGATAACAAGCTATGGTTCGTCAGGCAGGCTGAAACATTACAAAAGCAAACACGTGACAGGTTGTCTGAGTGATATTATATAGAACAATATATTGTTCCTCTGGAATGACCACGTTAACAGGATGGACGCGTTCTACAATTTTAATTGACTTCGCTTTGTTGAATTTTTTTAACGGCGCCAGTTTCATTTCTAATGAAACTACAAACCTTTTTCTTTTCTCCGACAACGATATGTTAACTTAACTTACACACGCAGATTGTGCACACACGCATAAAAATTAAGATAAATTATTATCGGTATTATTATTGGGGAAATGTTATCGGATAAGGATTGTTTTTCCTGCACACTACAGACAGAACATACGTATTTAAGAGTTGGGTGGGTGGAGAGCGAAGCTGGACTAGCCAATGTTTTCCGGGAATCTTACCATCCGATGTCGGCATGCACTGACGTTTGTCGTTTGCTGGCCGCCGCTGTAATCATAGCCGATTCCTACGTAAACACAGTTCGTTCTTGGACTGTATAAATGCATTACGTTTGTACTGCTGCCCGTTGTCCGATGCGTAGTACTTGAAGAAACACAGCGCATTTTATAAATTCAGTCAAAAAACAAAGAAACGTTAGGTACTTATAAAGTGTTACGTGTATATGTGTAAAGTGGCTCGGATAATCCGGAACACAAAAAAATTGCGACTCTACTGTACTTTATCAGTTGAATTTAATTGTGTATATTCTATTTCAATAAAATAACTTTTTTATCAAAGTGAGCTTAAGAGACAAAATTATAATTTACACGTTTTCAACACTTACATGAAGTTTCGCTAAAAAAAAGTGAATCACGTGAACGTTTACAGGCCGCGATGTAGTATCAGAAAAACAAACAAAATATTTTGGGGAAAAAATGTTTCTCATTCGTGAACAACACAACCCTGAAAAAAAAGCGTGAAATAGAGAGAGAGAGAGAGAGAGAGGGGGGGGGGGGGGAGTATGCGAGATGGGGAGAGAAGAGACGGAGACGCGCAACAAACGGCTAATGTTTAACTGGTAATTTAACTGGTTTCTCGTTTATTGAATACCACTGTAACTACTATACACGTAAACGAACATCAATAGTCGCCCAGTAATACTACTGCCTTGGACAACAAAACAGCGAGACCGATTTGTTGTAATACCACTGAGAGAGACAATTTATGTAAGTAATGGCAATACACGAATAGTCGATTTATGTGAGCCCCGAATAACCTTAATTTTTAATTCAAGCAATTTTTTACATCGGCGTAAAACAGAACGATACCCCCTTGTTTGAACGTTCAAATGCTTTTATGGTAATATACATAGGATCTAGAAATTAAACCAACGATTAAAGTGTACAAAAACACCAGTTGCCGCAGTACATTGTCTGTCAGTGAAAGATGTGTATCATGGCTGCAGATTGTACAGAAGAATATACACAACTCGGACACTAAATGTCCGAAGAAAGCACGGACGCGCAAATGTCGGCAACGTATCAAAATTGTTGCACAGTCAGGTTGTAAACTGTAACCAGTAAGTCAGAGAAAAACTAAAAGGAGTGCATACGTGGAACGAAATCGATATAGTTTTCCAAGTATAGTAAGTTTTCGTATGTAAGCCAATCAGAAGTAAAACTGTAGGACGGTCAGGTGTGTTATGTAGGTTATTCATAAAGACTAAATAATTATTCTTAGTTATTTTTATATTATAGTTCTCTCTAGTAAATTTTCTTTGTTTTCATTGTTAGAAACAACACTGTTATTAAGTCATTGTTGAACACATACGTAAATTGAAAAACAAGTTTTCATGTACCAAAACATAAAATAAGTGAATGAAGCTAGTATAATAGTTGTTTAAGCTAATATCAATATAATAGTTGTTTAAATTATTTAACAGTTATTTAGTTTGACATTTGTTGTATGAGTTTCACTTTCAGAAGTTCAAGTAGAAGGAACGATTTTATAATTAAATCTTTACGCTGTATAATGCAGTGTGTAGCACGTAGCGGTGCCACTGTGCCCGATGACGTCATACTTGAATAGACGGGCCTGAGTCTAGGGGGCCGTGGTACTGACCGTTTGCTACGGAACTACAGGCACCCTGCACCTTAATATGAATCATTCTTAAAATTCCGTTGACCGGTAGAATGGTGCACGCAATGTCGTCCTCCGCGAGGAGACGGAATGCATGAAATACGGGACGAGTCGAACGCTGTTGGACTCTTACCTATGAAAATCTCTGTTGCGGAAAAGACAGGGGAATGTGACACTCCATGACCGAATCTACGAAGACATAGTAGTCTACAATCCCTTGGCGGAAGACACTGTGCGACAAAAACATTTAAGCAGATTTATTTAACCAACATATTTCATTTCGGAGACGACTAGAGAAAAGAGCAATCGATGGTTTCTGTGTGGCGGCAGTGTTATGTGGGCTGTGCCAAGACTAGACAGAGCAACTGGGCATGGGGTTGATGTTTGAAGGAAGTTGACGGTAATGATGTCCAGTATCTACTTAGATGTCACACAAGGCTTTGTAAGCGATAACATGTATTTTCAAGACCTAACTGCGTTTCGTTTGCCAGAGAGAATCGGTTTATTCATCTGGCGAACTGTGCTCGTTGAGAACAAGTCAGTAAATACAGTGTTACCCGCAGTGTCGGCGACAGCTCGCGCGTGACATTGTCGAGTTACAACGACAAAGTTACACAGTATATTGTGTACTGCGGTGCGAAGTGCGTACGCTATAATAATAACGTGAGAGACAACGGTGCGGTGGTGCGCGAACTTTACAATACATAGCGTCGCGGTTTGCCGTGGAATCGATACATTACAATTTCGCCAAATAATCTCATTGTCGTATCACCCATTACCTTTTGGTGTAGGATACAAGACACTGATATTGTATATACTGCTACACTTGGGCTTTCATACGTGCCATTTGATCAGGTAATATCCCAGATTCAAGAGCTACGTGTCTCAATGAATAATCAATTGTCCCGTTTGTGGACGTGCACGATAAACGGGGAAGAGCCATGCCAGTCGTATAACCAACTAATACAATGAAAACAAACTCGAAATATTTTTAAACATGACATCATTAACACATAATATCAACAATAACTTCGCTGCCAATAACTGACTGGAAATATTTTTTTTAAGAGAAGCATGCGCAAACAGTTTACTCTAAAACCCAATTGTGATCGGAGGATAAGATACTACGGTCAAAAGTCGATGTTTCCAAAGAAAAAATACAACGTCGGAAGAATATATTCCCAGCAAGGAGTTTTTCGGGTATCTACCGCGAAACTAAACCTGGCTGTACACGGTTCCTGACAGAACGCCTGTAACATCACTTTTAGTCATAAAAGATTGAATTTTGCCGGGAACGATCGTTTTTTTTTTGGATATGTGGATCTCGTACACTGGCATTCCCATTTCCAACTCTCTGGTATGCACTTCCGACACCTAACAGTCAATCACAACGAAAATTTCGATTACCCATAAACAGTTGCACATACACACACTGTTGAGTCTCTATGGGCAAGTGCAAAGCGCAGAAACAATAAAGAATGTGGCACTGGGCGTGACCTATTAGATTCATATCTGTGTGAGTTTATCTGAAGGAATACCTTTCCAGGGGCACATACCTTTTCCGACAAATCCGACTTGGTTTTATTGGCCCCCTGATTAAAAACCAGTTCTGTTACAATCCGTTACCTTTACGTTAGAGAAGTATTTGTATTTGGTCAGGTCAGGTTTCTTAAATCTGTGTTATGGTATGTATTTCTGAGTCGTCTACGTCAAAGGTAAGTCACACACAACAACCACATAATATAGTTTAAACTACATAAATAATGTTTAAAGACTGGCGGGGCTCTTCTTACGTAGACTCCAACAACTGACTAAATTTTAAAAAATGGAAAGAAATAAAAATAAACTTGCAAGTACCTGTATGTGATCGCAAGTCACAATCCTAACGTGGACAGCGTATTTCCTCTGATATCTTTGCAGTGGACCAACGAACCTGACTCTCTTTTAGTTAGGATCGTTGAGAAAATAATTCAGTGCGTTTACAATTGTGAAATGTTTTGTTCAGAATTCTATAATCATGTGAAAGGAGAAAAGACCTGCTTAAAAAAATTAAAAGCTCAGAAAACGGTCAAAGAAAGATCATTTCAAAAATGAAATGGTCTCTGAGATATAACGATATAGCCATAACACGATCCCAATGTAGTTCCGTTATTAGTACCGTATATTTCTATTTCATTTTTCATTTGTGTAACAAAGTTGCAGACTAAATTTAAGCAAACTAATATAATTAATTTTGGACTTTGTTAGTTTAACGCTCTTTTGTATTTACGTAAGCCTATTTAATGGAATATGTTGGATTTATATATTTAGTAGTTCTGCTTTACGTATTAATAGTTTATCTTACAAACGTACAATAAAGCTTTTTGTTTCTTGTCCAGAAACATTTCCAACCACCCGGTTCCACAGACACAGTCTGAGTTCTGTAATCAGTGGCAGCACTATGGTACGCGAACGTATTCTAGTATACTGTGTTACCCTATGAGGGTTGGGCTGGACAGAGGGCCAGCCTTTACTGAAACAAGCACACAAATGCAGCATCGTGTCTTTGGGCGTGTGGCAACCTTGTTCAGTCACATGATAAATATTTCGCTTATATTGATCTAATAAGTATCGTAATTATGTCTTTCAATAAAAGTAATATGGAGTTTAGTAAAATTGCTATCGTAGTGGAGTTTGTCATTCTGTACAGTCCCAAGCCCCTGCGAGCTGCGAATCAGACAGGCTCCTTTCCACCTGATGCAGTACGGAAATCATACACATGATTACTGATACGCAAGTGGGATGGGGAATTCTGTACTCATAGAATAACGGAATGGGAAAGTCAGGTGTACTAGCAGGGAAACAATAAAAGAAGAAAGTGATGTGATTGACTAAAGAGACAAGCTGATTAGCCTGGTTCAGAACAAAAAAAAGCAGATACTTACATTTAACTAAACTATTTCAACGACATGACTTTCAGTTCAGTGAAATACAGTTCACATAAAAATACATATTACGCCAATTTAAAACTGCGCTAAATTTCAGTTTATACAATTTATCCGTAGTGATAAAAAATTGTTTTACAAGAGACATCTTACTTTTTAATGAAGTTAAAAAGTTGTAGGTTACCAGGTGTGTTCAAAACAATCGAGGCAATTACTGGTTACAATTGTGTTATGATCGAACAGCCCCTTTTTATTTGACAGAATTTTTAATTTGAGGCTTTTCCCAGAAGGGTGAAAAAACGGTATTTTTATTTCTCCAACTATGATAAACTGACAAAAAATTCTACAGTTTTTTAATAATATGCCTATAAGCATAAAGAAAGCGTATACATACGCTTTCGCAACGGGTAACAGGCTGATTTGTCGAATTATGTGTACACAGTAGCTGAAACCAATTACAGAATGATGAATGGTAGAAGAAGCAGAATAATGCGACAAACGAAATTTCATTAAATGACGTTTGTAGTAAATTCGGCCCATAGTTTCACCAATAACATTTGATACTCTGTTAAAATTGTCGAGAAACATTCTTTTCATTAATAAGACGACACATCTGAATCGTGCGCACGCGTGTATTTATCCATTGTAAACAATCTATCTTGCTATGCAAATTGACAGTAAAAAGCCTGTCTCATTTCTTAACATTTGTTATAGCCAACTTGTAATTCATGTTTTCATTTTCAATTGTGGCAAAAGAGGAAAAGATTTTTTAGAATATCAAGGCTCCAAGTGCATTAAAATGAAGAAATCAGGACGCAAATGCGTGTATACAGAACAATATTAGACACGATGGATATAAAATGGCTCATATGGTACTATCGCTTGGAACGAATGCCTGATGATCGTTGTGAAAATAGATTCCGAATAGAAGAAGAAAAAGAGATAGACCCAGGAGGTCATGGAAAGAGGATATTAACGGCGAGATGGAAAAATGGTTTACAGAAAGGGATATGGAAAGATACAAAGCTCTGACGGACAGTATGGCAGTGCCTGTATACGTACTCACATACGGATGGAATTGTCCTGAACTTTCAGATTCCCACCTCTACGTATATTACACCATATTATAATTTTCTGTCATAACATGATTTCCTAGAGAAGTTAAAGGAAAAGTCTTAAAGCTTGGTATTCTTTTAGTCTTAATCGATGCTGTTGTGAGTAAAGACACAAAAATACAATACAAACAGTGTAAGAAGATTATATGAGTAGATCCACGTTACTCACCGCGAGGATAAACTAAAGGATAAACTAAGAAAACAGAAATACGATAAACGATGGAGGTGACACACTACCTGATCTATCACGAAAACCAGAGTCAGTTTACAGGAATGACCGCGTAAAGCGATACCAGAAAGCAGGTGGTATGCCATGATTATTCTATTATACTTTTTCAAAGTTCGGTATCAAAATGTGTTTCACATTGTCCATTTTGTCACAGATTACGTGGCTTCCTTTCTCTATTGCATATGTTGGTTACGTTCCCTACGTGGTTCCTTAAAAGCATTTTATAACTCTCATTCAAAGGTTTACTACTACAAGTGAACACCTAGTTGCTGTAAGTTCATACAAAATTATATTCTTTCAATACTCAAGTCTCCTAAGACGGATCTTTTCTATTTTTCCTCAGCAAAGTTCCATATATATATCATTCTGAACTGTGTCACTTTATTTTAACTTTTGAACCTTCGTATAGACGAACATTTTCACTCGAATATGGTATTCGTGATCAGTTCCAATAAATCTGTCTTAAATCGAAAGAAAGCTCCCTGACATACACACTTTTGTGTGTGTGTGTGTGTGTGTGTGTGTAAACCGGATTTATATACAGCAGGAAAACGTGACCCAATTCTTTATCAACGTATTAAAACTGGCGCGTTAGGATTCAACGTCTGTCTACGCTTCTTTATCGATTCCGTAGCAGCTTGTGTAATTTTAAACGCGAAAAATGATCCAGAGAAGATGTTCTCGTGTATGAAGATGTGACACGATTACTAATAAATTGAACTTATAACCTGATCCGTATTGAAAAGTTGAACAACGCGTACACAGTCACACAGAATGGATCGTGCAGGTGTATCGCGAATGGTCTGTATCCCGTGCATATTTGATCAAGTTTTTATTTTGCAATCGTTTTTACCTTCTGCTGAAAGAATTATAAGCAAGTTGAGCTGTTACAGACTTTCGATCATAAACTATAAACTGAAAGACAAGGGCTAAAATCGCTTAAATTAAAATGTGCTATCTAGAGTTTTTTATATTATGTAAAAAGGGTATTACAGTAAATTTATATTGCTGTATATTAAAATGTAATTTTTATATTAATATATTACTATATATACTTTATTTTGCTTCATATTTCATCGACCGTTTGCTCGGATTTGTTTCATCAATCGAGTAATTTTTTTTTCCTCCTACCAATATTTCTTGTTCCTCTGGGTTTATTAAACTGGATTTCGTTGTTACTGCATTCTTAACACGTTGTCCTTAAACCCTTCTCTATATTAAACAAAGAAAAAGGTGTAAAACAAGTAATAAACAATACTCAGTGAAAAAAATCGACCCCCATATAACGCTGTTTAGTATAGAGCTTTGGTTGCTGAACGTATCTCGAGCGCTAAGCGGGGTATTACTGTATATTGTTCAGTTGCGGGGTAAAATAACAAGTAGCAAGTAAATTAAATTCAAAAAATGAAGTAATTTTCTATGTAGAAAACGCAGTCATTTTCGGATCCTGAAATGGTATATGAAACACAGAACAGGATGCACACGAGGCACATTGTGCCTAGCAGTGGATGCTCCAAGTGGTCAGAAATATTCTCTATAAATTTGTATCCGTAATATAAACTTTTCATTTTTTCACTAAGTACAAACAGTCAAATAAAATGATAGGACACCGTTCTATATCCAATGTGGCAGACGGTGAAAGTTCTACAACAAACACATTAGCGCGCGCGTACGTATGTTTTCGTAGGTCAGATAACCAATATAGCTCGACTTTCGAATAATATAAGTACGTTCGAATATCTGCATATACAGCTTTAAGTTACAAAGGACCCTGCAGAATCAATAAACCTTTGGTTGTGGAGCAGAATCTTAACTCAGCGGTGTAATACTTCGGTAAAGGAATTGGATCACGTTTCCCACTATACAGTATAAGGTATATTAAAACATATCTTATACTAGATACAATTAATACCTACAAATAAGGCACAGCTAATACAAAACAGTATACACTCAGATGTCGCGTCCAACCAGTTGGATAGCGGGTCGCCTGATTGATGTTCTGAAAGAAGAGCGCAACATCCGTTTATTGCAATGGCGAAAGATAGTAGTTGGCACATCTACGTGATTGGATGTTTCATAAACTTTTAAGTATTATTTGTATTAATTCATGTTATTGACAGAATATAAGAAGATTATTTAGTTGGTGTGAAGTTAATTAAATGAGTCAATGAGTTTAAGAGGGGACCGACTAACAAGGAACAAATTTTTCAGGAGAGACAAAAAACTGTTTACTTCAATAAAACCATATTGATTTCTTAAACTAAGTACTTTATTGCATAAAAATAATCGAAAGACAACGTAGAGTATAAAAATTGTTATAAAAACATTATTAAAACAATGAGTTTAAATTTAGTAATTGGGTCTTTGTTGAAATAAAAGAAAAGATAAAATATAGTTTTTTGTGGTTTTTCTGATGGTATTGAAAATACACTTACATTTCTATTAAACAAACTAATAAACAGATTGCAACAATAAAAAACTTAGCACAAATCGTGAAGTTGTTAGATCAAACAACATTTTAGTCATAAGTTCCATAGAACTTTTATTTTCTAAAGTGATAACAGTTTTAATGGTTAGGCTACAGTATTTTATATAAAATCAATAGGTAACTATACTTCTAACATACTATAATTTACTCATCCTCTTCATCTTCCTCCCTCTCCTCATTACGGGAAGTGATATGGTTATCAGCAACATTTAAACTGTATAATAATGTAACACGTCAATGTCAATAATGTACCGGCAAAGACTTAGTACATCTGCCAGTTTAGCTTGTTTTATGGGGAAAGTATGCGCATGTGATAGTTCTTTTGGGAAAATTACTTTGTGAACATTAGACGTTATGAGTTTGTAATTAACAACTTGTAAAACTGTTAATAGAGGGAGTAACTGTAACATAATACTCGTCCATATGAGTAAAATGAATCACTTTTTACGTTGAAACCTGAAATTTGTGTTTATTTTTTGTAACTGAATTTTTAAAAAAAGAACCAATTACTTCTTTGAAATCTCTCACCATTTTTCGTTTAAGTTCGTTATCGGTTTCCAAACCGGCGTAATTACTGTAGTAGGGGCAGTCTTTAAATCATCAGATATTTTAATCTCTTTTTTCTCACTCTTATAGTATGTTTCTTGGGACCCTGTTGCTACGAAATAACTTGCCTACGAAAATACTACACGCAAATGAGAAAAAAACACATTTCCAAAATTCGCATAGTTGGGCTTCTCTTGAACTCAGAGACTCAATTATACTCAGCTGGGACTAGAATAACTCATAAGAGATAAAGATCCAGTATAACCGTAGAGAAGAAGAGAAGAAACTTACCCTTTCTCTCTTTCTCGTTTCAGCAAAAAAACAACAGCGATTTTACAAATTCCTTTACTTTCTGAAGTTATTTTGTCCTTTGCAAGTACTTCTTTGTTCTCTGGTTCGTTCTTCTAATAACAGCCTTTGGTTTCCCTCGGACACATCCTTCACATTCGCAATTTCCCTTCTGAACACTTCTCTGTTTCCTATATCTTCTTCCCATGATTCCACATTTTCTAGATCCCGATGGAATTCTTTTATCCGTGATACCAATACCTATATATTCTCCTGGTAGGTGCGAATATTGTTTACTCTCCTTCCTGATTCCATTCTTACGAAGTGTCCACAGAAAGCCAGTCGACTTTGGATTATCGTGGTCGAGTTTATGCCAAACTTTGGAAACAACTGTTGGTTTGGTTTTAAATAAAATGTTTTAAAACTATTCTAGTAGTTTTCTGGATCCCATAATTTTCCTTGGAGATTACCTTTCTTTCTTTTCTATTTCCGAGAGTCATTTACTAGCTATTGTCTCTTCCGCATATCCGTATTCCGGTGTGTTTACCACATTGTAGTCTGCATTTGGATTAATAAGTCTTCTGAAATTGTCTGAACCCTATCTGAAGAAATTTTTTATTATTTAATAATTTTGTCATGTTTTTATGTTTGTTTAGTGATACAGGTCGAATTTTTGTCAAAGCGGCAGAATTACATGCTTATTTTAATAATACTGAATATGGTGGCGGCTGCAGATGTTTCCACGACCGAAACGTTATTTAAAAAAAATACAGTAATGAAAAGCTACGTAGAGCTGTAGGGCCAGAGAAGAAGCAGAATTACCATTTTGCTGGGCGCTCTATTATTTTAGACTCAATTATCAGTATCATCAGACCGGAAAGCAGTACGCATCAGTACGTATTTCAGCTCTGCAACCGTATACAAAACGAGAAGTTCGCAGGACTGCAATATAGAGGAAATAACCACGAAAACCCCGAATGAATATACAAAGGGAGGGGAACGAATCGCGCTTCACAACAGTGTGCAAAAATTGTGCATACTGTATCAGTTAATCAACAGAAACAGTGAACGGAAAACGCGATAGCGTCGTTCCTATCCCTCTGTTTATCATCACTGTGCAACTCTTGGTAAAAAAAGGCAAAAATTTAATGTGTACCCGTTGTGTGTCAACAAAACGGACTGTGGCGGAAGCAAAGATGTCGTATTCCAACGAAACTTGCCTTAAAGAAAACAGTAACATAACCAATCGATACATACCGAGTTAGTTTTTTTTTAATAGTCACGGTGACGCAGCGTGGCATAATGGAACGCGTGATTCGAAATAACACGCTCCAGAATATTCTATGCGAATCTAATGAACACTGCTGGCGTCAAGCATTTTTCTTTTTTGAGTGACAAATGACAACGAGTAGATAGTGGGATGGAATGAACGATAGCGTATGTAGGAAAAACGAAAATGATGACGAAGATACGACAGTAGAAGTTATCAAACAGAATAGACCAGGTAAAACCTGACAGACGCTCTTAAGCAGTTACACGTACGAAACCAACGAAAGAACTACCCGCACTTAAAATTATAGCATACGTTGACTACGGAGGCGAGTACTCGGTATCATTTTTCTGTTTTACTCACGCACTATCTACCTCTCTCACGTGCTGCCTCTTTACAACACTTCCATGCTTCTAATGTTCTCGCCAACCTTGTTTGCAGCCCATGTTTAAGCTATGACGTTAACCCCGCAGCAAGGTGTATACCCAAGGTTTCAACAGGAAAAAAAGAATTTTGTGTAGTAGACCCTCTGAAAGAGACTGGGAAATTATTTTATATACAGTGTTTTTATGGACCAGAAATAGAGGGAGTTTAAGAGCTAAATATAGTATTCATGCTCTAGAATGTAGGAGTGTAAGCGGACGGTAGAAATAAGATAGATGGATAATATAAGCAATAAGCAATAGTACTCGTGTATAAAAAGTGCTTTTCGCAGTGTTTTATATGTGCATAGTCATTCATTAGTTTTAACATTAGATTTGGCTGACCACGGGTATTGATCGTTTGCTTAGCCGAAAAGCTGTCCATGTGACACAAGCGTATAGGGGGACAGACCATATACAGCATGTAACAAATCTCTCTCAGGGACGAAGGCCCAGGGTTGTGTTAGTGACAAGTGACTTTAGTAGTTAGTTACTGAGAACGCAGACCAAGTCACTGTTCTTATCCCAATTTAAATACGTAATCCAGTACCTATTATAACCGCATTTTAAACAAACTTAAATGCTATCCTTAAACATAACACCTCTTGTCTACGTCACTGACGACCAGACAGATTTAAAAAAAAATATATTTCTTGGTCACGAAGCACTAAGATTCGTGAATACCTTTCAAATGGCATCGACTATGCCTTTTACGTCTGACAAATCATACAACGTCTCTATATACGCCTAGAACACACTACGAATTCAAAAACCAGAACACGTATACTACAAGACTAAGAACACGTTTAGAGCAATAACTAAATTATGGAGCTGTTGTTGAATTCAGAACGGAACCAATGATAAATAAAACACGAACAATGGAATTACCTGCTTGCACGATATTGCAACACAGGCGAGATTACACTGAATCCTGCAGAGTGTGCACGCGCTCCTGTCGAGTCGTTCGCTGTTATTCATAATGAGATTTGCATACCATAACTTTACCGCAACAAAGGGGAAAGCTTACAATAATAATATTACTACCAGTTATTTAATGACTTGATTGTTATGAATAGTCAGAATTAGCTTTTACACTTAAAATTATGTTCACAATAATAGCATTATTATTACCTGCTACCGGCATTACGATAGTAATTAAACACTAACTTTATACAGAAGTAACAAACATTCATCACTTCTGTTTCTAGTCCACATTCATGTTGTTCTGTGAATAACGGGCTTCGCAGCGTTGGAATTTGCACTCCACTCCATGAGTTAACAATGTTTTTGTATAACCTACCAGTAAAATGTTCATCTTAGTGATCTCTCGTTTATATTAAGTTTAGAGTGACCAAACGTCCCGGAAATCCGAGATTCGTTTAAGATTGTATAGGCTACGCTTATTCCAGTGTCCCGGCGCGCTGATTTGTCTTTAGTTTAATTATTATAAATATTGTTCCGAGAGGAATAAAATTTAACAACGATGTTGTTTATCACTACCGGTCGCAAGCCCGGGGCCTCCTCTTGCAAATGATGAGGCAGTAGAGTGGGAGGAGTATTAAGCTCGTTAAAAAACCTGGGTCCATCTGGCTCCGGATGGTAGCACCCAGTTATACGGCACCGGTACAGGTGACCAATGGTCATCAGTCTCAAAAGTGGAGGAGGAAAAATCCCAACGGCGGAGAGAGCGGAAGAGCGTAGGAGGTGGTATCCGAGTGAAACCCAGGGCAGGGGTCTGGAGGCTCGAAGGTGGCGGACTTTCCTGCAATTGGGTTGGTAGCCCATTCAGGGAAACTTAAGTACCTTCAATCGACTAAACACAGACAATGACGTATGCACATGAGAGTCGACTCCAAAATGCAGAGATGAGGTTCCTTAGGTTCAAGTTAGATACTTGGCCGGGTATACCAAGTTAGATAGGAAAAGGAACGAGGACATCCGTCATGAGTTAGCTCATACAGTGACATGACAGTGAATGACATGGTGAGGCAATATAGACAGAAACGGTTTGATTACGTAGAATATATGGACCCATCTAGAACACTACATGTAAGTGTAAAATATGTACCTAAAGGTAGAAGAAGTCTGGGACGGCCGTTGAAAAGATGGTGAGATCGATTGTAAAAGATGGACGACATAATAGGCTTTGAACCTTGTACTTGCAAGGAGGAGGAGGAGGAGGAAGAAGAAGCGAAACAAAAATTAGGTCACGAGAAGTGGATAGAATTCTTTTTAAATTTAGAAGGTAAAGGACATGGTAATATTAATTCTAAAACTGTACAACTATTCGCGATACAGTCTCATAAAAAGGATATTCTCGTATATGGAAATTCAATCGCTTGGCAACAAAGCAGGCTAAAAGTTAACACACTGCCTGGGATGCTTCAACTTCTATCAGTTTCAAAATGAATTGCATGGAATTTTATAACTATATTTCTGAAAAGAAGTACATTATAAAACCATTCTGAAAAGTACTCGTAGTTGTACCCAAAAGCCTTCCGCCTCAGAATTATCGAAATTTGATTAACATTTGTGTTTGAGTGTGGGTGTGTTCTTTTTAAAATTGTGCCCATTTACTATTTAAATCTGGGGATACGGTTGCAAAACAAACTAAACCCAACACCCACATTGCTTGAATCAGTGATTTGATCCATGGATAGAATAGAATAAACGATCTTAATTTACTGATATAACAGCAGCCTCCTTTAAAATAGTCTACATCATCAATATATACTTCGTAATTCGCTAATCAGGTAACATGTTCTCTCACTTCTTTATATAAGTCAATCGACGTGTGTCACCTGTACGATTACTACTAGACCTAACGTATAGGAATTCTGCCCGCTCTCTCTTATCTTTTTTATAATAACTGTCGAACTCTTTCATCCGTTAGGTACTACAAATTTTCCAGTTTTTGGAAAATGGAAGTAGCGGCAGCTGGAAGTGGAATACATAGTGCACTTTAATTCTATATATACAAGAAATCATTCTCTGTAAGAGTCTCGGTGGGTCAGTTTTCGGTGCCTCCTTCCAATTCATCCAAAGGCTGGATCGTTTATCGTGACGCCTAGCCGAATTCTGAGACCACCCCAACTCTTAGAGTAAATTGGCTTCTGTTCTGCAGCGTATGTGGGAAGTTATAAGCGGTTTAAGCCTAATGCTAACCATATATGCTCTATTAATGTAGCGATGTAACCTCGCCTGCGCTGATCTTAAACTCTGTAGCAATATTACTTAAACTATTTTGACTTTCTAAACTACTCAATATAAAAAGGATTGTGCGTATTACATGCCACCAATACACATTGTTATCCACAGTTATACGAAATGCATTAAAGCAATTTATTATTTTTTGTTTAATATAATGCAACAGCACACTATAAGTTTGCATTTGCTTCACAGGAAATAAAGAGTCAACGGGCGCACCGACAAATGTCATATCATGACCAATTAAAACGTCATTTTCCTCCCTAACTGAAACGCAGAGTCGGTAGAATATTCTGATTGAAACTCTGTATTCAACCGTCAGTAACGAAAAGGATTGCATCGTCAGTGTGGCGTTTCTTCTTCGTTCCACGTTATAGATACCGTTGCATGGACATACTTTTTTTTTTAATAATATATAATGAAGCACACTAATTTTAAAAACGACTTACTCTATAAATACTATTCCTATTCCTATCTTTATAAATTCAATTTTAATACACGATTTGTTCCTTAGCAGTTATTTCAACTGGCGGCCTGCGACACCTTTTATGCAGGCCGTGAAATAACTTTGGAAAACAAATTTAATAATTACACTATTTATTATCATTATTATTACGGCTGTACAATGTTTACTCCTGAACCAAAGATTACAGAAGTGATTGAATTCCCGTCTTCCATTGCTTCTTGTCCATCCAAAGATTTTCAATTTCTCGTTCCCTCAGCATAGTCTGAATCTCTTCTACCCAGGTGATAGGTGGTCTTCCTCTTTTCCTTCTTCCTGGCGGGGTCCATTCCATAACTCTCTTTGGTAATCTTTCTTGTGCCATTCTTTTTGTGTGCCCATACCATTGTAATTTTTTGGTTTGGATAAAATCGACAACTGAATTTTTCACATTCATAATTTACACTATAATTTACATTAATAAACAAATGAATATCAAAGTATTATTTTATCTGAGAGTGACCTTGTAGAGAGAAACCTCAATTTAAAATTGTTTTACCGATTCTCTAATAAACGTCCCGAAGTTAAAGTCGGTTCTGGATACAATAAAGGAATACACACAGAATTGGAACTCCTATGTGGAACGCATGGCAGACACGCGAAAGAAGAAGAAGAAGAAGAAGAAGAAGAAGAAGAAGAAGAAGAAGAAGAAGAAGAAGAAGAAGAAGAAGAAGAAGAAGAAGAAGAAGAAGACTAATAAACATCCAGTAGATTTTACTTTGTTTAATGAAACGTATATTCGCGATGGTCCTCTTTTATTTGTAACAAACATTGAACTGCAAATTTACTTCCTTCCATCCAGCAACTAAACAAAACAGGCGCGCTTGTCCTTAATTCTTAATTAGTGGTATCTGCTATTCAAATACTAACACTGTTTTCGACTCGATGTAGACATTCCTGCTTCAATGGCTGCAACATATCGACCTCAATTTTCACACTGAAGAGTTTATATAAATATACCGTGTTTAATACCTTATTTATACCTTTATTATTATACTGACATAATAACGATTGTACAGTTGATTGTATGTAGTAAGATACGTTGAATGTGTAATTTGCCTCTTTTAACTTGTTTACAGTTTTCCTTGTTATTGTACCCATAGTCCTTCGATATTGTTACTTTCCAAATATTTGTCTTTCTTACTGTTACTTGTCGAAAAATGTCGCTTATGATGCGGCTCGCAGGAAGGTACCTGAGTTTAACTGTGGCTCTCAAGCGCTTTTAAGTTGGAAGCCACTGTCCTAGAAGATTGTGAAACGCTGATCAGGTCAGAAAACAGTGCAAATAGGGTATTATAACATACAGCGAGATACGACTTGGGCCGTAGAAACCTTGTGCAACAGTAAACAGTAAGTAATGGTGAAAATATTTTACCATTTTTAGCATATATATTTTCCTTGGTAAGTAATGGTTCATTTTTTATCATCTTTTAAAAAGGCAGTTACATAGTTCATTCTACTTAAAATAGCATTATTATACCAATTGCACTATTATTACATCAGTAACTACTTCACAATGGTACCTAATATGTTGCTTTCTGCAGCAGATTATTTTAACAATAAACTATTACGTCACGGAGCACAGTTTACGATCACATTAACTGCGTATACTTTGACATAGTTGATAATAATGAATTATTGTATTTGAAAAGTGTAAAACGATAACACTTCTCCAGTAAAAGTATACATTATTCTGAGCTCAAGGGTTTCCATCCTTCTACTGAGGTAATATTTTTTCGCCGCAGTGTAGACACACAACATTATCGACGACAGGCGCACTTTCAAATATGCCATACGTGGCGATGTCTTAGAGTGGCGGCGTCTTTGCCAAACGTCGCTTCTCACCGAGATATCATCTCCCCTCGTCACACAATACGCGCAAGGACGTCGTGTTCTTGTTCGGGAGCCAAGAAGGGGAGACACTGAATGAGAGAGAACTGGCGACGGATCTTCTCCCATTCACGAGCAGGAAATTAGTTTACGCGCCAGTTACCGGCGAGACAAGTCCATCAGAATTATTACATCTTAAATTACATAATTGTTTCTTAGCAACCCTAAAGTTAATTTAAATATATTAAATATTTAATTGTCTATTATAATCTGTAAAATTGTTTGTTATTATTATTAATTCTGCTAATATCAAGTTTAATTAATAAATAAGTTTTACAACTACGCTCCTGCAACTATAGAGAGGCATAATTCTGAAAGAGAAGCACAATAAACATTTTGAACATGAAATTATTATAATCTTAACATGACGCAGTTTTACAGAAAAAACATTTTTGTTGACTGAAAGAGAGCAAGAAGTTTAGTAACAAAATGTTTGATTTGACTTACATTTCAAGTGAATGTTACCTTATTTTCATTTTAGTAATTAAATAGTTGCCATTTAGGATTGTAAAGTTGATATCAGAAAAGTGACAAAAATGTTCTCCTCATAAAGGTGTTGCAGACCATTACGTTATCGGTATACGTAATTGTGCGTCTAGGGAATTTTGAGATAGTAGGCCTACCTTTGTACCGGGTTGACTGGGCACTGGTCCTCACAAGTTCCCAGGGTTGGATGGAGCGATGTTAGCTCCCGAATGAGCCCACAGTCTCTCTCCAGCCCGTATTGTGTGGTGAAGCGCCACATCCTACAAGAGGTGACCCTGTTGATGCAGAAAATTACGGATCTGGACTGGAAGGTCGATAAATATTCGTGGTGGAACGCAGTAGCACCATCAGTACCAAGTTAAAGCGTAAGAGAATGATCCTGGTTCGGCTTATTTTTGGAATAACGTAGGCGTGAATCATGTTGAATTTAGCCGGTTGCATACTGCATCCTCTTTTTATAGGATTGCATTTTACTGCTATCTTACAGTTGGATGTTTGGGATCAAAGGGTAGAGGAAGACAACCACGATAAAAGCATACCGGGCCTCATGGGCCGTAAGGAGGCAGCCCCTGTACATACTTACCCATCTATAGGTTGGTACCATATAATGGGAAAATTAACATACCAAAATCTTCAAACAAAACAGCCGGTAGGAGTTAGGCCTAATGGTGAAGAGATGGCTGCACTGGAACATGCAGCATCTTGCCTATGCTCGTGATGTGAAGGTGAAGACGAATAATTGTCTGCGAGACAATATGCAAGCTAAACAAACACTATAGAACATCACAGATAGAGTGAAACTTTCTTTACGCGTGGCAGCAAAGGGGCCGTATAGGCGAAATATTTGGGAATGTCAAGTTATAGCTTCGGCGCTGTTTCCACGCACGTGTGTGTTTGCAAAACAGTATGCAAAATAGTATTGTCTGACTAAGGAAACGTCAACAAAATGAATAATTTTAGAGGTTCTGGATTCTTTAAATCAGAGCACGACGTTTCAGCTAGCCTACATAACTTTACATAAAGCAGGAGGAAAACATTAAGTTACGTTCGATGTCATCACATGTCATTGCGTTCGATGTTACGCATATACACAAACAAACATAAATATCACACACTTTCTAAATAAAGTGCCTGATTTCTTCTACACTTTTGTCGTTTACTATTCTCTTTGAACGGACAGGTTCTTGTCCAGACAAAGCCATAATTTTGATTTTCATTGATGAGATACTGATCTTGTACTCTCACATAATCGGTAAAATTTGAAAATTTAACTTAAAAACTTTTAAGAAATAAAAAATAAATATTAATAATACTAGTACTCTTAATGACTCCTGAAAGACTAACAGCGAAGCTTTTTAACTATTTCAAAAAGCTCAAAATGCCCAATACGTGGTTCAAAGAAATAGAAAAAGACGTAGAAGAACATAGATTACTCAAGAAGACATTGAAGAATACTTGCCACTCAAAAACAAATTAAAAAATGCCCAAGGTTTTCAGGAATAACCCAAGAAGAGGACAGGTGTCGTCTGAACTGACGAAAGGAGGTAGAGACATCGATTAAGAATGAAGGAGATGTGGGAGAGGAAGAGAGAGAGGAGAAGAAGGGAGGGACCAGTTGAACCAAACGTAGTCCACAGTGGTTCATACGCAAAAAATACCGGTACTCAAAATAATAATAATTGTAATAACGATAACAATAACAAATATACGTTTACAGTTGAAACAAACATAGCGTTGTTCGTGTTGATACGCAACTAGCGCTCTGCACAGATGTGATGTAATTAAGTTGATACCAGAGCAATCAAAACAGTCACTAGTTTTATTAAACAGTTTATTTAAATAACATTTAAGTCTTCAATTTTCCTTCAGTAATCGACTAAATAATATTCTAAATAAATAATACGACATACCAAAAGCGGTATCTACACTGAATCTCCGTTAGAAACAAACGTTAAATATCACTTGCTACGACCCACAGTGCAGAATTTCCTCGCCAATAAACAATTCGTTAACTAACCTCTGCCTTCTGTTCCGTCTACGTTTATTTAGGTCAGTCTCGCCAGCGACACATGAGAGCATCTAGACCAAAATTTTCTAGAAACGTGCGGGAAATGTGGCATTTGTAGCTCATTACGTATCACATTATTAACAGATAAGTCGTCACGTTCCATTTCACGGTAGACGTCGATATTATTACTTGCTGTAATTTATTTATTGCATCGTGAGAATACATATACACGGTTACAATTAAGACTTGAACTTGCCAACTGCTTTAAATCTTCAAGTAAATATGAAATTTTATTCCATCGACACAAAAACAATATACCATCAACTGAGGATGGTAAATTTAACAGACGCTGTTTGACTTCTGCTGGTGCTACATCTAAAAACGTACCTACTTTACACTACTCGCAGATACTTAGATCAAGGTAATCCGAGATTATTACTCCTGTGTGAATTACCCATAACCGGGTTACCAATAATCGTGTTGCGTACACGACGGTACATTCGATGCAAATCATGCCTACTTAAGCTACCCGCGTAGTTATCGTTATAGCAGCGTCTAACGACGATTAGTTAAAGCCACCGCACCCTGAATGCCTTCAATAACGTAATGCCTTTCGTGTACAATATATTATGGCCTGAATAACTCTAGGCGTGAATTTGTAGTGGTACACACACATACACGGATATGCACATATACCCCCCAAACACTAACGTATATAAACATTGTAAAGTGTATTTATATATTATTACCAGTATCACAAACGCACGTGTTTAAAATTATACATTTAACAGATTTGAATTACAGATTTCTTGTTGAGTTTGCATGAGGTATTATTTTCTTCTGACTAGACACAATGAGGTCACTTGTCATCTAAATCACTCATTAATAATATACTTTATGAACAAACGATTACAATATTTTAAAGTAATTGCGGTTTTACAATAACGTTACTTCTCTCTTATATTTAATTAAACGTTTGCAGCGAGACTCATGCTAGTGTTACTAAGTAGTTTCGTAATTAAACATGATAGTTGTAACTATGCAAGCCTTGTATCCGTATTTATATATTTAAATGTCAGATGAATCAATGTCGGTTAAATAATAAAATGCAAGATTTAACGAATTTTTTTCGGCACATTTTCTGTCTCCGCAAAATCAAGCGCGGACTTGAAAAATATTGTAAATGAAGAAAATCATATATCAATTGTCTTGAGATTCCTCTACTTATAATCAATTATAAGTTAGGTTGAGTCGCGTTACTAAAGAATCATGTAAATGTGGATGAGCGTAAGCAAATAACACTTGTTGTGACCCTGTAAAACTGTCGTAACTCAATGCGACAACAAATCGCGTTAAATCACCTTTCAGTTATTTTAGCCTATAGTGAAACACATGTATGTTGTTTGCAATACCTAATGGCTACTGGCAGTGTCGTAACTAAGGGTGCGATCAGTGGGATCAAACCTCCCATATATATATATAAATTTCCGCAAAATTCCACAATACTTAACTTATACCTTTTTCTAAGCCCGTAACGTGTTGAAATGAAGCTAATAATTGTAGAAATGAAAAAATTACAATATTTGTAAATTAATAAAATTGAGTTTCCTAATAATGACAATCACTCAATAACTTGTAAATAAGTACGTATTTGCAGCCACAAAAAAAATCAAGCACGCGCCAGAAAACGTTCATATGCCAGAGCCTATTAGACGTAATAGGTAAAGGCAGAGCTAAGACACTTTTACGGGGTTGTCTGTGTCCTAACTCCTCTAGTTTACTACTTCTATGGTCTGAACTGTCGTCTCTGCACACGTAAACTAGCAGTTTCTTGACTTTTATTCATAAAAATGGGAAGAAATTACTGCTAGATTGTACATAAAAAATAATGTACTCTGACACCAACTATAAGTTGCTTAAAACATTCTTGGGACAATATCCTTAAATTAAAAGTACGAAGAGGCAATAAACCAGTTTTTTAAACATAGTCTTCAGAAACACTCTTTTCCACAAGTTCCATTAAGAATACTAATTCAGAATTAAAATAAGTCCCAATGACATGAGATTCACTACCTTTAATTTCAGTAACAATAAATTAAGATAGAGTGTTTTGAAATAAGCACTTTTTCACAATTTTACTCCCATATTTTCCAATCCAACTTCCATGAATTTAACCTGAAGTTGAATTACGTACGAATTGAGTTCCTTTACTGGAAAACTGTAAAACACTAAGAATTTATAAAATGTATTTATAAAATTAAATGATAAAAATCCTGAATTTATCATTTGTACTGAAGAAAATGGGGAAGTCTACCTTCAAGCTAGTCTTATCCCTCCCCCAAATGAGCAGCTCCTAGGTATGTCTCTCACGTCTAGAACACGTATACTACAAGACTAAAACATTTATAGCAATAACTTAATTATAGAGCTGGTGTTGAATTCAGAACGGAACCAACGATAAATAAAACACGTACAATGGAATTACCTGTTTGTACGATATTGCAACACAGCCGAGATTACACCGAATACTGCAGAGTGTGCACTCGCTCCTGTCGAGTCGTTCGCTGTTATTCATAATGAGATTTGCATTTCCCAACTTAGCCGCAACAAAGGGGAAAGCTTACAACAATAATATTATGACCAGTTATTTAATGGCTTAATTGTTATGCATAGTCAGACTTAGCTTGTACACTTAAAATTATGTTCACAGTATATTAACATTATTATCACTTGCTATTGGCAAATAGTAATTAAACACTAATATCATACAGAAGTAATAAATTTTCATAACTTGTATCCGCCGAATATAATAAACATCCCCCCCTCCTGGCCAGGAGCAGCTCCTACTTACGCCACTGGCTACTGGGTAGATTGTAAATATATGGCAACTGGAAAGTTTATAAATATGGAAATTGTTAACAACGAGATTTCTCAGATATATAAAACGTGTGCGGAGAAATTCAGGCTTAGAAACTATAGCATAAATGCAGAATTCAGTAAATTCCCTGTCGTTTGACAAAGTACAGGTCAAAGTAAGCGGACCACGTAGGAGAATGGGAGAGGAGAGATTCCCTGACCAAAATTTAAAATTATAAGCATAAGAGATATAGCGACATCTGGCAAGAGATGGCATGAAGTCAGAGACCGCAACAGGTGACATTTAAACCATCTAACAGAAAAAAGAAAAAGACAAGACTCAAGGATTAATTTTGATTTATTTTGTCCGTTATAGCTTTATGGTCCGGGACTGCTAATCAAATACGTTCATTACTTGTAACGAATACCAAAGTGTCAACTACTATAATAGTTTAGTTCAGAGAAATTACACCAGACTAACGTTCTTCATTTCCGTTTACATTTCCTTCAAGCTTATCTGGCCTGAGTGTATAACTGATCTGCCGATAAAATGACTATGCTAAAACAACTGGAATCTACAACATGAATTAATATGAAATAAAAAAATGTTCGTCAAGCGAGAGAAAGGAAAATTTACTGAATAATGTAACTGAACAGGTAGTGTTATATGAGCCAGACATATGGCCTGTTAGATAAGGACGAGTGAAATACAGAAACGTTGAAAAGAACGAAAGTGACTTCATCAGTAACAAACTGATTAGATGTCCAACGATTATAGAGGCGCTAAAAAGTGAATAGATATTATCTTTTGCGAGACACAAGAAAAAGACACCGCTCACTATGGGGATCGTAATATGTTATCCGATCGTTGATCGGGAGTGACTCTAAATAGAAGGCTACTGGGTAGGCGGAGATGAATGAAATAAAAAAACCGACAAGAAGAGAATGGGAGGAGGAAGAAGAAGAAGAAGAAGAAGAAGAAGAAGAAGAAGAAGAAGAAGAAGAAGAAGAAGGAAGTTTTTTGAAAGGAGAAGTATAGCTGTTGGTTTACGTTTTATACTCCTCAGTTTTGTTTCCGTTTGATGATAAATTATTCTAATAATAGCAACCGCTCAAGTATGTTTGTATGATTCACTCAATAATTTGGAAACCAATAAAGATAAAACATTGGGAGTAGGATCAAAATTAAATTTTAACCTTTCTGTACAATTTACTTGCTTAATGTATTAGTCTACCTTGAATAGAAACACAATTTCTCCCAGGGTACTTTTTATGCCTCAAAACATAAAAATAAATAATACTTGATATAATAATACAATTTCATATTAAATTTTCTTTTTTTAATTTGTTACTACAATGATATAATTAAATTAAAATAGCATGTACATCAGGTATGGGATCTGGACTACATATACAAAAATAATTATCGGTAAAGAGGAAGAACTTCTTGCATAAGGACAGTTTATATTTTAATACGTACTAAATCGAGTGTGCGATAGTTTCATTGCGTTTTGTTTTTTATTTTTACTGACTCATTTTTCTAAATTTATTTAAAATATACCAAAATGTGAAGAACTAAAATGCTGTTACTACTGAGTACTTTTTGTAGGCTTATCTAGTATTTCATTTTTATCGGTAGAGGTTTTCAAATCGCGTAGTACTAGCGAACGTAAAACCCATAAGCGCAATGTATTTCCCTATCTTGGCCATTGTTTCATCCGACTGTGGAACGAAGAATTTAGTATCTTTCATGCACGTGACACCAGGATCAGAGTTCTAAATTCCTCGCATTTCTGTGCGATGCTGGTACTGGGAATGCAGGATTGCAGATGTTTAATTACCCATAAGGTAATTAGAAGCCTGATGTTATAATTCTTAAACATAAAAAATATTCAGTAAATTTTTTAGCATTATCTGTCGCTTCTCTACTTTTCTCTTTTGTTTTAATTGTTCTATTAGTAGTTGGCTACTTAAATGTATTTAATGTGAGCATTATGGGCTTAGTATACCAGTGGGTATGGCGCCTATCTACTAATCTTGAGGTTCTAGGTTCGCGTCCCGAGTGCACCATAAAGTCAGAGTGCATTTTTCAACTCCCCCCCCCATCAGGTCGATTCAGAGTGTGGAAATGAGTACTAGGGATAACAACCTATGGTAATAACAGGCGGCTGAAACGTAGTATTGCCTTCCTTGAATACCGAACAGCTCACGTAAGCCAGCTTATCTCCTGAGCTATTTCGGTGGTAAAACAGGAGCCATTATTTATTACTTGAAGAAAGGCATTTCTTAAAGGATGCAACGAAAGTTAACATTTATGCTCCACATACACACATACATACATACATACATACATATATATAACTTCTTACGCGCAAGCGAGCACGTGCGCATGCGTATACGGTGTATCTTTTAAAAACCAAAGTTCGGTTAAATTAAAATATTCGTTACTGAGAAGTCTTCGTTCTAGAAGACAAAGGTCTTTCCGAAGTTATTATGTGGCTTTCATGCGTTTTGTTTGTATGTGTATGGTAAGTTATTAAACACTGAAACATTGTTTATTATTGGCCTCATATGCAAATAAAAACAAAGATATATAAGCACTAAATTATTCTATTTCAAGCAACTGACTAGCTCGGTCTTATGTAGACGAATCTTGAATACTAATGTGGTAGAACTAAAATTGTTATCTAACGTAAAATTTAATACCTTATCCATAAAGGACCGACCTTTGCACGAAAGAAATACAACAAAAACTGTCACATATTTACGCCGTATCTTTACAGTATAAGATACAGTTTTTTAGTATGTGTTCTGAATCTCTTAGGACATACTGCACAACCGAACGGATTGATTTTATCGATATTGCTAGAAAAATTTATCACTGAAAATTTGTACAAATTTCGTTATTGAGAAACTTGAAATTCCTAATATACATGAAGATTATGTTTTTCACTAAAATTTTACAATTTTCCAAAGCTATTGTTGGTGGAGCATTTTAATTGTTTAGAAACAGTTATTTGGTAGTTCGACTGGAATGTAAAAGTGTGTGTGTGCGTGCGTGTGGGTGGGGTGGGTGGTTATGTGAGTGAGTGAATTATGTATAAATGACGTGTAATATTGATAACAACAAACAATATTTTTAATGCAAGATTAAGTTTGTATATTTATTTGTACTTTATTACAGTTTTTGGACAGTTTTCCTTTTTTGACTGTAATCTTCAGGTTTATACAAAATTTTTATAAATCTAAAGATGACAAGGAAACTGTCGTAACGCTGTCGTAAATACAAATACATTGTATAAAAATATTATTTATTATTAATATTCATAATGAACAGGATTAATGTGAGTAATTATGAAAATAATGATATGCGTGTAGGCCTGTATTTTAATACCTATTTACAAAGCTACAATCTTTCGTCGTTAAAATCTTTTACAGATTTGAAAGTATATAAAAACTTATTAAATAAAAAATGTAGGCGTATGTAGTATGTAGTCATACATCAAAAATTCTTTATATTTTTCACACATAAATTTTTGTTATACAATCTTTTACTATTATTGTTTGTATTTATCACACAACGTTTCAACCACTAAACAATCTGTGGTCGTCTTCAGGTGTAAGTTAAAGTAGTACATAAAATTCAAACTTTACTGCGGGTAGGCTTAATTTTGTAATGTTTGTAACTTACATCTGAAGACCTCAGTGGTCAAAACTTTGTATGATAAAATTTAATTATAATAGCATATTTGTAAGTAACTAATAAATTTATTTTCATAAAAAAAGGCTCTGCGCATTACGATAATATATTTATTACGGTATTATCACTATTGTTGTTGTTTTTGTCGTTATTATTATACGTTCTTTGAAAAGTAGGACGGATTTCTGAAACAGGTCGCCGTTTAAAGAAATTATTATAATACTACTGTGAATTCCACCAATTGTTAGTACAAACAATCGTGTCTATTAAGAACTGGGTAATACAGTTTTAAACAACATACTGTAAAGCGTGTGAGTGCTTGTTGCATCCATGTGTAGTATCTCCAATACCACTATTAACCCTATAATTAATTAACAGCATTATCTGAGGCCGAAACAAATTAAAGTCGTCTCGTCTCGGTTGTTCTCTTTGACGACGTTTGTCTTAATTGGATTCCACTCCGTTTGCTTCTGTGCGTCTGTTGTGCACATTTTCTTTATCACTCGCCTCGCGCTCCGTCTCATTTACTAATTCCGTTTCTCTTTACGACCCTCGTCCTATATACACACAAACACAAACATTTTTGTTCATTATTAGGTTTGTCTGTACAAAACTCTATGCATTAACTTTAATTTCATGAACAGTGTTTTCCTTTATGACCTTACTTTACGTAATAAGAGTACTCTTGAGAATTTTGAATAAGTTCACAGTAAGATCTTCAGTCCAATACACAAGTATTATTTTTTTACTCCTCTTATTTCATTGGGTTGATATATAAACACTGCCTTATGTGTACATCAAATTCCCGGTTTTGAATTTATTTTAGTTACTTATTTTCTTTTAGACCTATGCTCAAATTTTCATGTAGCATGTAGCGTTACATATAGTATTACATGTAGTATTACATAGTAATTATACGGACATTAACCGTCGTTTTAAGAACTCAACTTTTCACTCAGTGCCTATCCAAGATCGTCTTCAGATGTTACAAAAATCACACCTTTTTCAAAAACCTTTTTTGTGATCAATAATTCCGTTTGTTTCACACACTGTTCTTCTAGTACAAATATTTCATTAAATTTTCATTAAATCCTGAACCACATTCTGATTTATGCCAATTATGGTCTTAGGTTGGTTCTATGTGAAAAGGGCTCATATTATTATGGTATTATTTTGTTAACAGTGTTATATAACGAGGTCTCGTGTCTTTTTATTTATAATTAATTAGGTTGAGATTTAACCTAATTAAATGCCTCAAACGTTGGTCGTCAATTTGTCATAAAATATGGTTATTATTATTATTATGAATTCGGTTGAATGCTGTTTCATTTAAAATAATTTGGTTATTTTGTTGCTCGGGTTCGCTCATATTCGAATTTTGCTCTTCACTCATCGCTACGATGAACCGATTGGTGTGCCTTCTCACTGAAAACATAAGTATTGGTTTACACAGATACTTACTTGTGACGGTGGGTTACTAGTAATGCTGATGTGTATTGCTAGTAATAAACTTAGAATTATTCAAATCAACTGATTGCCGCCACCACTGCTACCAACCATGGATGCCGTTTACCTAAGCTGCAACGTCTTATTCTAGTAAAATAATAGTCAAACTCTTGTATCGGTTATGATTTAATTTTTTATTTTCCGAACTTATTTTTAATGATTATTTATATACAATAATATGGTTTACTTTCTTTTAAATTTCAATGTTGTTGATGGACTCTTTAAAATAATTGTATCTCAGGGTTACAAGACTGAATCGAACTATTTGTCGTTCTGGACGTTAACTATTTCGTTACATTATTTAATAAATAAAGCAGGTTCTTTTAGACTGCAAGATACACATAATTTAAAACAATGCAACACTATTATAATTAGTATTCGGAGAGTGATAACATTATTAAATTCTTTGACAAAAAAACGTAAACATTGAACATGTGATTATTGTTGAAGTTTTATGTTAAATTGGTTTTATTGCAACCTAACTTATTTAACTTTAAATAATTAATAATTTCTTAACTATGCTAACATCTCCATGCAATACGGTTATAAATGTAATATAGGGATAAACTTCATCATATATTTTCTTAGATTGGATAAAAACAAAGTTAACAGGTATTTGGAAATTACCCACTCCTATGGTTGAGGAGTATTACACATTTAGTTATAATCTTAAGTTTAAACATAATATAATGCTTAGTCTGCTATAGGTCAAAGGTTTCTTGTAACGTCCTCATTGACTATTTAATGTCTCTTATTTCGACAAGTCCATTGAATTAACTATAAAATTAAAGTTTATTGATGATTAAATCCTTCACTATCAATTGTTTGATTTAATTATTAAAATATTTTTCCAATCTATGTTGGGTTATAATTGATCTAATTGTATTAATTAATTTCGCTGATAGCGTTCCTTAATTATTGAATTACTATTTTAAAATATTTTGTCATTGTCACTTATACTTGCGTACTAAGTCGTACTTGGAGTCTCACTAATTAACAATTTTTTATTTGAATTAAATTATTTTAATTCAAATTCATTATCGCTCACTGCCTATGCGCACATACTCCGGATTAGACCACTGGTTAAAGAAAACTTTCACTCTTTTTATCCGACCTAACCTCAACTTTGTGTTTCGAGGTTAGAACACTTTGGTCAGCTATCGGCTATCAATTCAGTATTTGTTGGTTACGATGACCAGCGTGGATTCTTCGTCGAAAGCTTGAGATGAACTGGTGGTCTTACCTGTGTCAAGATCCTGTACCTAGTAATTAATAACGGCCCCTGATTGGCTAATTGTTATAATTTTCGTGTACTTTCGGTATCACTCGCCAAAATAGACGCTTCTTTGGCGTCATCTAACTGGGTTCGAGGCTATGATTTTTTGGTTCCCCATTGTACCCCACGGGCTTGTAATTAATTCTTTTTTATAATTTAAATTATTCATTTATAAATACACTGATCCTTTTTTCATTACTATCATCGTTTTTGTCTTTTTCTCACGAGTATTTCGGTTACCCACACCATATAGTTTTGATAAGGATTAACAAAATAAATTTCATACTATTTCTTACGAACTATTTACATATCTTATTTTCTACCTTATTCTATTTATAATGTCCATTTTCTGATTAATACTTATCATTTTTATTTAATTATCAACTATCACTCCTTTTCATTAAAGTTTTAGGCGGTAATTCTTAAAATTGTCACTATTCATTTAGGCCTACTTCAATATTTTTTCTGTCTTTATTCCCTTCTTATATTAAGGATTCTTATATTTATTACATTATTATTCTTCACTTTTGTTCTTTGTGATAGCTTATCATCACTGCACAATAGTTTTTTACATCATTATTTAGCTATTATTCATAGTAATTATTTTACTTTTGGCTAGACTCTTGATCTACTGCCTTGCTAATTGTTTATTAGTTATTTTATAATATTATGGGTTTGTAACCCATATTTGTTGTGGCCTATTTATACTGAACTAATCATTACCACTTCTGATTATATCAGTACTAGCTAGTATTGTCTTATTTTATTTTATTTACATTTTTCTCTTACTATTATTAGTATATTTGGTTGTTACATTTTTTTCTTATTTGATATTTCACCTTTATCTTTTGATTAGGTTTAGTTTGTACCAGTTTTATTATAGTAATGTTAATGCTTGGCAGTGTTTACTTCTGCTCTTGTATTTTGACATTTGTTGGCATTTATCTGAAACTTCTTGCATCTAGTATCAGCTATGGTTTACATATTATATACACCATTATTATTAATTTTATGGCCATAAACATTGATTTGCCTCACATGAATAGTATTACGTCTCAGTTAATATCATGGACTGAGTCCCTACTCTTTTATCATTGTTTTATGTGTGATTTTTATTGTTCAAGGTACCCATACTATGTTGTACTCTTGATCATGTTAATTTACACTTATACTGTACACAAGTATACAGTATATAATACAGTAATATAAGTTCCTTTATATTATGATTTTTTTGTAAATGGAATGCTCATTATAGTCTCTAGTTTGCTTACACTACAATACATTTTAGTTTAAGATCATTCCAGTCACTGTTTTTAACAATTCTTTGGAAACGTGTTGGCCAGTTTAGGTTATGTCCTATCTTGGATCCCCAACAATGGTTGAACCTAAGATTTAGTTTTTTACTTATTGCATTGACTCTTTACATTTACTTACTGCTGATTATTATTGTTTATAGTTATATCTTTCTTTTTTGTTACTATCTCAACCTTATTGTTGATTAATAGTTGTCTTTATAATAATTATTTCTACTTTACAATTTCAACTAGTCCTTTGGACATTATCTAATTGTAATTTTTTTATACATTATTAATTTATTCATTTACAACTCTTATATTCACTCTCCCTCTTATTTTCTATTATCAATGTTTTACTTTTGAGTTCTGGTTGTACCGTCAAGTCATTGAAGTTATTTTATTAATAGTTTTATGTCAGTGTCAAGTCACAGCCTAGGTTTTTGAATCAAGTTTTTAATTACTTCTGTTCTCTTTATCATTAATAATACTTTATATTCTCATGGTTTATTTTATTCTTGTCGTTATTAGTTCCTTCTTGTATCTGATTTGATTTTATTCTCCCTACTTGCACTGATTCTTTTATCCTTTCTCAATAAATGTTTTCTTGTTATGGGTGTTGTAATCTTCTTCTCACTGTCTGATCTATTGGGTATTTGGGTCAACGTTGTCTTGTCTTTAGTCGTGTCTTCGTTTCTTCTATAATACATTAGGCTACTTAATAATTATAATTTATTTTATTCCCTTATTTTAATCCTAATTCATCCTAAGTTCCTGTTTACATGTTCTTCTTTTGTTGTTAATTTTGTTGCTGGATAGTTGTGAATCCGTTGGTTTTACATTGGGATTTGGGTTGGTTATATGTACCGTTACAACAGTTAACAGTATTATTTTGTATTATGAAGTTAATTATATTTTTACTTGAATGTTTGATGTCGTTTTTTAAATATAAAGTGTCGTTTTTACGAGTAGCCTACATTGTTGCACTAAATGAATAAGAAAACCAAGTGAACGCACAAAAAGAAATACCTTCAGGTTCTTCTAACAACAGGTGTTTTCTCTATTTGCCTTTTTTACATAACCCGCCTGAATTTTTCTTACAGTGTTCGAGGTTACTATCTATCGATTCTTTGATGACTCAAGAAAATATATTTTCTCTCATCTAGACTACCTTTCTTTGTAGCAGTACAACAGATTTAAGAACAGGCCCTTACGCCATTGAAGAAAACGGGGATAAATATTCTGAATTTTAATATTTATCTTAAAACGCTTCCAGTCTAATATGACAGCGTTCGCTATGGAAATATTAGAACGATAAAGAATTAAGTGCAGCATATGCAGCGTGATGTATGAAAACGTCATATGAATCGGGGAAATGTCGTATTCAACACTAAGAGAGAAATGCGATACGCAGCATGTTACAAAAGACATGCGAGATGAAGACAGGTCGGAATGTACAATACTGTCAGAACTGTTGTTCCTTACTAACTAGATGAATTGAATCACGACGTCAAGCGTTAACGCCACATTACGTCTTATTGAAAACACGACGTATTCTCTGGCACTTGTTATGGTAGAATAATGTGAAGAGAGTTAATACTTACGGTTCAAGTAAGGCTTTGTATAGATAAAACACTACAAAACGCAAGCAAACTGAGGTTCTGAGGATAGTAACGCTAACGCTGCAACAAGAATTTTTAGAATATCCGTTTAGTTTGGCTGCGAAAATTAGATTTACCAGTTAAAAAAAAAGAAACGAATCTTGCTGTGTCGTGGGACACAAGACAGAAGTAAGAACTTCAGTGTCGAGTGTCAAGTGAAATGATTCAAGTTATAAATGATTGCTCGAATGTATTTGTAGTAAGAAATATCTCGCTACAAAGAATTACGATTCAAACGAGAGTGAACGGATAATTGAATGAGACGAGTACACAGAAGTGTTAACATGGATATTCTTACAAAAAAAATCGATATTCACAATGGACATAAATAGAATCATATAGAATGTGATAGACGCAGTATAATAACTCAATTTTTGTACAACTTATAAAATAACTAAATTACTCAACCGAATTTTGAAACATAAGAAAAAATATACAATATAAAGACGATAATTGTACTCGCGGATCAAATAAAAAACTTACAAAGTAAACGAAGATACAAAATTTACTTTTACGACAATTCAAACATGTACTTAAACATTCTGCTTGACGATACTATAAATATTATAATAAAAACTAAGTGTTACTGATTTGAAATTGGTTTTGTGAATTAAACAATTGGAAAGTTGTGTAAGTATATATGACTAATAATAATGGACAAAGTACAAGAAAAGGATTTCAAAAGTATTCAGCTCGAACTCTCAGCACGTGAGTGCATTCTCTTTTATCATAAATAAATCATTTTTAGTATTTACGTTATTCTTGTTGTAGTATTTAAACATTTAGAATATGCTCAGATCAATTGCGCTTTGCTTAATATGTGTGGCAGTGGGGACATTTTGGGTAGCTATGTAGGGAAAATAGGGTTTACTGTGCTGAGAACACTTCTTTTTCGTTTCAGCTATTTCGTGATGCGTTGAATCACATTACTGCCCTAGAAGCCCAAAGTATATAGGAGTGAGCCGGGCACCATAGTGTCGTATATGAAATTCTCACTTTAAAATGTGAGCACATGCAGCATCATGGAATCAAACCTGCTTTTTTATATTTTTGAAGCTCTGTTAATTTTTGTTTCCAACCAACGAAGTATAGCTGGAAACCACGAAGAAATTTATAAAGAGATTGATTTGGGGCATAGCACATATGACTCGGAAACCTGGACTTTCAGGAAATTGGAGAGAAGCCACCTTGAAGCTTACGAGATGTGGTGTTGGAGGGGGGGCTTAAGAATAACGTGCACGAAAAGAGTAGCTAAAGATGAGGTTCTGAAGCGAGTGGGTGGAAAAAGGACGCCGATTGGTTGGATCCATTCTGGCTAGGAGAAGTAATATGTTTGGGCACTTGATACGCCGTTCAAACTGGTTCACCACCCTAAGCAAGGGAATTATCGAGGCCGAGACAGAAATACACGAATGGGGTAATAACAACAACAACAACAAAAAGTAAGGCGATCAAGAGGTCGTCTATGGAAAAGAGAAAATTGCAAGCCCACAAACCTCTGGGTTGAGAAGAAGAAGAGAATCCTACATAGTTCTTGTGTGTGTATGCGTGAGTATGTCTACGGAAGCATGTCGTTTGTTTAAAAGGAATGAGTAAGTATTACTGAATTTAATTACTGAGAATGCTGTGCGTGTATGACGCATTCTCGTTCCGAAAATACATCTCCATTAACAAAGAATTGTCGATCACAGAAAACTAATCAAATATATCGTTCGTTATGCCCGTTTTCCGCACCAAACTCATCCAAACAACAAAAAGAAAAAAAAAAGTTTGTAAGTTTCCGTGAACTACTGCTACAAAGGAACCGCCGAACGTATTGAGAGTAAAAACACGTTTCGACGAACGTTTGTGTGAATTTATTTCATACCCAACTTCCTTCGTAAAGATTCCTTTCTTTTATTTTTCTCTCAGTTTATATTTATCGCAGTTCCACCGACTATCAGTTAAGTTTGTACTTCACCGGAAACCACTAAACTTTAAGAGGACGTGCCCGGTGCCACTTTCCATTCTAAATGATGATTAATATTTTATGGGGTTGAGTCAGTTGAATGCTCGCTACATGTTTGTTTCAACAAGTGGTTATCATTTTAGGAGACTTCCGTCAGTCTCTCTATTCTTTACTTTTATTACAGTTTGTTTTCATATTTATTACCCGTTTTAAAAATTAATGTTCCTATTGTCGCTTCACCGGAATGTGTGTGAATGTACGTTAGGAGTGAGTTGAGCTACAAACTTCAGTTCTTCTCTCGCACTTGCTTCGAGCATTTTTCAGTTTGTATAGTGAGACAATTTCTTCGCTATCACTTACACCTTGGCGTACTGTACAGTAGAAATCGCATGTAGTGTAGTCGGGTGTAACGACTTACCTATTGTAGTGACTGAACACTCATTTAATGTTTGACCAGTTATACTTTATAATGTACAGTAATATTGTTTATAACGGCATCGTATACAATGAAAAATCGCTTACTGTAGTAATATTTTTTTTAAGGCCGGTTGGTAATAGATTTTCGCAAAACTTTGAAACTTTAGTTTTCGATGTAGTTATATCGGATATTCGATACACTTTAGCTTTAAGCTTTTTTATTTAATTACGACGGTTATAAATTTTTTAATGAAATTTTTTGTAAGTTATTGTCGTTGTTCATTACCTTGGAGAACATAACGACGAATATTTTTATGTATTCTTTTCTCATTAATTTTTTTGCGCAGGGATGTTTTGTCTTTCATTGAAGTCTGGTAACACTGTCTCTTTACAAGTGACTTCAGAAATTATTAGAGCTCATCAGTGCTAGTCGCTTTGTTTTAAGGCGTGAAAAAGTACTTTGGTCACTTTGTTGGTTGTTATTTTACATTGTTCTGTGTGTATGTGTGTGTGTGTTATTTTTGTAATAGTCACGACCAAACCTAAAGGAATTTCTAAAAACCGGAAAAATGTAGGAAATGAACATTTTCATCTGTCACTACTGAAACTCTTATGGGCACTAACAGTGGGTAAAAGAAAATATTTACTTCATAACAGCATATCATTTATATTTAACTACGGTTTCTAAAAATTAATTTTTGAATAAAGGAAGTGTTGGTCCGACATCTTTCAAATGTTTACCAGAGCTTCCTGTGGTAGAAATATATCGACTGACGGGAACATTTTCTAAAATATTGATTGAAAATGAATTGATTTTTTTTACAAAATTTAAGACATCTCAAAATTTGCTTAACTTCTAGAAGACGGTTGTTACGCCATTGCCACTGTATGAAAGAGAAGTATAGGTAACAAGGAAATTGACTGGCAGTCGTGAGGACAGCCTAAAGAACGAGAGGATAAGGAGAGACTTGAAAATGCTTAGCCTTCTTGAATACATTACGAGGAATCGATAGCTGTGGAACGAGCACATAGCGAGAATGAGCAAAGAGAGGTTACTACTCAAAACAAAACTGTATAAACCGGCTGGAAGGCGAAGCAATGGTAGTCCGCGGAAAATATGGGTGCCATAACAGGCTCCGAGCCTAGTACGTGAACTGTAGATGATGACTTCAAAAAAACTAGACAAATAAACAACCAATGAATTATGTGTACATTTTGTAGTGAAACTCTTACCTCAAAGACACGTTTATTTAATTCGTTAATTAATTTGATTTTACTAAATTAGACATTAAAGAAATTTTATAAACTAGTAAGATCACTAAGCTGCAGCAAATTCGCGCAGACGTTTACAATTTCCGCAAAATTTTGTTCTTCCGTTTTTAGCTCATGGTGAAAAAGATTAATTTTCAAAGCAAACACTATACTCTGATTTGGGTTAACAAAACTTTATTTATTCGGCATTACGTTTTACAAGTTTTTCAAAACATTAATACGTTTTTTGGTGTCCTAAAATTTAAAATTTTTAAAATCTAAATGGTTCATTCGGACTGTGATTAAAATGATCTTCAACTGATATATCAATTGGATTTTTGCGATTTTTCCAATCTTCTGGTATACCCCCAATATTTTTGAAATTTTCAAAAGGGAACACTATACTACGATTGTGGTTAAAATTCAGTTTACATTGATACCCTACGTGGGCATGTTGCAATTTTATAAAAAATTTTGACCCTTATATTTTTACCCTTTTCCAACCCTATTTCTGGAGAGATCAATCTAAACAAAAATACAGTTCTGTACGTTATTTGTACCGATACGCATGCCAGGTTTTACGAAAACCGGTTAACACATCACAGTTCATCCTGAGACATATCCCAAAAGAATTTTTTGTGACTTTTATCAAACATTTCACCAACGTTTTGGGCCTTGACGTTCACAAATTTTGAATGTTTAAAAAATGAATACTACATTCAGATTTTGGTTAAAATTCCCTTTAATTTGATACGCAACACTGACAGGACTCATGCGATTTTTTTTAAATTTTGACCCCACAGTTTTACCTCCCCCCTCTATTTTTTGGGAGGACCAACTTTAAAGCGTAGGCTAAAAGTGTGAGCACGCATGCCAAGTTTTACGAAAATCGGTTGATGCGGCCTACCGATTAACTTATCTTGAGACCCTACTTAAATACCAGACACACAGACAGACAAATGCCAAATGGTCAAGTTAAAACAGAACTCGCTTCGCTCGTTCAATTAATTGATATGTATACATTAAATTAAAACGTAATTAGTCAAATAAATTCCATAAATCAACTTGCAAAGCAATGGAAAATTATTACACAACTACGTTATGTGGAAGGAGGGGTCGGCCAACCTCGTAGAAGAAGAGAGAATGTACTGTACGTAAGTATATGTCGCAATATACATTCGGGCTATCGTTTACGAGTATATAAAAAAAGCACAATTTTATTAAATTGGTGATTTCCAGTGAAATTTTCTGCGCTTTGATGTTTTCCAGCCGACTGTCAAACCGTCAGGATCTTATAAACATTTGAAAGGAACGACTACCGAGGCCAATGTCGATATTATAAAATCAAAACGAATCGCGGCACACAAATCAGTCCGATAAAAACGCATTAAACAGAGTGAAACGTAATACGCCGCGCCGACATTGAAAGCGTTTTCATTTGCCTGACAGGAAATAAAGTTAGTCGGTGGCAATCGTCGAGCGATGAATAATTAAAACGCCATATTTCCACTCCGCGCGGGGGTTGAGAAATGTTTTTCAAATGAAACTCAACACTCCACTATGTTCTGACATTCATAACAAGACGGATATCCTCCTTTTCGCCATTTCGAACTGGCATTTTCTTCTTATGCGCGTGAACATTACCACTCAAACGAAGTATATAGTTCGTCCTTTTCTGCTGGTCTCACTCGTTGTATTAATAGAAAACGCGTTACGAAGAGTATTTCTATGGGAAACGGAACTATTTGCAACAGAATATTACTTTATTTTATTTTCAGCGGCTTAAAAATCTGAAAATTATATAAGGACGGTGAATTGTACGTGCTCACTGAATACGCACGCACGCACTTTATCTGCTCACAATTTTATGCGCACGTTTGTCCCTTGTCAATTTCAATGTCTTCTTCTTCTTCTTCTTCCCGACGTGAACCCTGGCTTCCAACACAGAGCTCTTTCAGAACATCATCCAACTACCTTATACTTGGTCGACCCCTCTTTCTGCTTTCATCACCTGTGCCCTCAGGATTTTATTTGGCATACGCTGATCATGCATCCGTTCTAGCTGATCTAGCCACTGCATTCATTGAGCCTTTACGAATCTTACGATATCCTCATGCTTCAATAGCTGCAGTTTTGTTCAATACACATTGTAACATTACATTTGGCATAGCTTGATATCGTACCACATTTAATGAAGATCATGGATAAGAAACTTAACAAGAAAAACATATCTTTTAAAAATGATAGTGAAGATGAACAAATAACAACTTTAGACTGACTTAGACTACAACTGACCGTACCCAAATTAATGTTTAGGTAAAGTGATGGAAAATACCCAGATGATGAGATAAAATTCGACCAATTACAATAATAATACCTACGAAGCCAGACAGCATTATGGACCATTACTATCAGTAAAACAAATTGTTTTGTTAAATGTATCATACAATATAGAAATAATCAAAACACAAATTGAGGGATAATAGGCCCAAATACACAATAGAATGTAAAAAAAAAAATACTAGCAAAATGTTAACTAACCAATATAATTGAATAATACAAGAACACAATCATTATAGATACATGGAAACATACAATTAAAATAGTGTGATTAATGGTGGACCTAATGTTATAAAATAAATACTGTACAACTAAAGAAGAGATTATTGTGTAATAAAAACAAATAATAAAATATGGACAAAAATATAGAAATGCCAATCCATGTGTAAACAAGGCTTAAGAAGTAATAATTATCAAATGTATATGACAAGATGAAAAAACCAGTAAAAGTACCTAGTACAGCAATGGATGAACTATCTAAGACAAATAGAAAGATATAAAATCATTATTAAATGATTAAACTTTTTCTTTTAATGTGTGAAAGTAAGAATAAAGTTGTGTTTATGTTATTTATAGTTCTGTTAGGTAATAAGTGGATGATATGTCTTATGCAGGATTTATGTAACCAGGCATATACAGATTGTTTGATCACAAAATGTGAATTATGTTTTTTATAATGTTCCAGTAATAATTATTGTTGTAATTTTAAATAATAATACTAATAGAGTTATAGGGAGTAGTTTTGATGGTAGTTGCATAGTTAATAGGTGTTACAATAACAGAAAATAGAAATTTAACGTGTTAAGACCTAGGCCTATAAAAACTTTGGAATTTTGTAAATTTTAGGAAATACATTTAGAATTTTATAAAACAAATGTTGTAATATGGATAGGTTTATAATTAATAGTATACACAGTAAATATGGAATCGAAATAATCAGTTTTAAATTATTTAAGAAAATTCAAATAGCAAAAATGTAACATCAGAATTTATTAAGCAAAAATGGGCATGTTTGGTGTCTATGTGTCACAAATGTTAAGACCAAAATAATGATGCTATTAGTTTTAAATTCCCAATTAGTATAACAAAGTTATACTAATTTAAAAGTTTTGGCCAAGTTCATGCAATAAAATAATGAATTTGCATGACAAATGTATATCTGAATCAACCAACCAGATTTCAAGTTTTACCTTAGCAGCCGAAAATTCAGATAAATAAAATAGGGACTTTTTTAACAACCATCATTGAAAACAGACGCGTTTTTATAACGTCTTAGCTAATTATATTTTAATAAGAGGAAACCTATACCAAACATAGTAAAACGAATCAGGACAGTTATTGAAGAACATTAGAGGAACCCAAGACCAACAAGACCCCAATTCGGAAGAATTTAAATCCTGGAAGAAGAATTAAGGAAGATTTGGACCCCACCTTCGTCCTGAACGAATAAAAGAAGAGGATCTGGGTGAATCTGTATAATTTTATAAACTTATTTAACAACAACACCCACATCTGAGCACACGAACCACTTAGAAAACTAAACAATAAAAAACCACATACACTATAATATATACCAACACTAAAGAACACTTGAAGATAACACAAATTGATTATTACACCTTTTGAATACCAAAAAACTGAACGACAACTAATAAATATCTAAAACTTTTTATAACCTAGAACTGTGGACAACACAACCACGACTACTAGTTTGCACTATAAAACCATCAAAACCTTTTTATATCCTTATCTTGTAAAGTTTGTATTTTGATTTTAAGAGTTGTATTAATTGTTTAACCATAACATTCGAACCGAATACGCCCTGAGATTATTTTATTTAATAGAATAAAAACAACGAGCATCATTATCGAGGTTGATCCCAGCATAGTTATTAGTAACTACCAACTTATTAGCGAAGACGACATAATTTTGTCACAATTTGTATTAAAATAAAGAAAAAAAACGTAATTGATCAATTCGTTTGAATAAAGATTGATTAAAGGAGTACATCTGTTTGGTTTTTTTTTGCATTATTATTACTGATAAAATTAAAAGATACGATAGCACAGCAAAGCGGACGGAGCGACAGTTGGCAGCTCCGAATTACGTCACTGGTTTGAGCGCCGAAGGGAGCGAACGGCGGAAATAGTGGAATACAACAGTAAATGAATTTACTTACATCTTATTATTCAACACTATAGAGAGTAGTTGGGTTATAACATTTACAAAAAACTCTCTCCCTGCTCTCGCTCTCTCTCTCTTTCTCTCTCTCTCTCTTTCTCTTTCTCTCTCTCTCTGCTCCCTCTCATTCACACACGCGGGCACGGAAGTATGGGTTTTAAGGATTAAGAAAAAAAAGTAAATTGCAGAGAAAGTACAATCAATCAATAAAAAAAAGTCGATCTGCAAAGTAAGTACAATTTCTGAACGAACCTTTAAAGGAAAAAGAGATATATCGAAAAAATAGAATGTGAAGTAGTATAACAAAAAAGGGTAGTGAGCACAAGTACATGAAGAATATACGACGACAAAGGGAAACAGAAGGCGAATAAACGCAACAGAAATGTAAGTTTATGTGGAAAATAAAAGAAACTTGTTTTTTTTTATTAAATTTTTTTTTAGAACAGTTGAAGAAAAAATAACTAACGATAGCAAGGAGATACAAAACAGATACTGAAAAGTTTAGCCCAGTTCGAGCATAAAAAACAGAATACCCGCGAGGAGAATCACAAGGACAAACAAGAATACAAACATAAAGAGGAAGAGAAACATTACAAACAGACAAAGAAAACGTGACAAGTTAATCAATCGACTCAAGTGAAAAATATTCAATGCCAGGACGTTAACAATTTAACACAAAACAGTAGTCTCAAAGCAGAAAATTAATTCATCTCAGTGACTCAATAAGTACGTCCTTTAGCAGGTACATTATAGCCATATCAGATTATATCCCCCTCCCCCAAAATAATGGATCCAACACAAATGGAACTAGCCGAGGCAAAATATCAATTACTGCATCCATTACTACAGGCCATTAGCAGAATTCGTCACTATGAATAATTACCGTTGAACAATTCGTCTATCCGTACAATCATAGACGGACACAGGTATTAGTTGATAATTGTGGCCCTAATACAATTTAATGCTTATAATGGTCGCTTCCACACACACACACACACACACACACACACACACACACACACACACACACACACACACACACACACACACACACACACACACACACACACACACACACACACACACACACACACACACACACACACACACACACACACACACACACACACACACACACACACACACACACACACACACACACACACACAAGAATACAACGTCAATGATTTGATTTGAACCATCAATAACCCGAGCAGTAACGAGAAGCAAAAAACATATTTCTATTTCTAAGACCACGTTACGTTAGAAAATTATTGTTTAGTCACTGAACGAGCGGAGCGAGGTCGCAGTTTTAACTGGACCGTTTACCATTTGTGTACGTATCTATTTGTGGTATGTTTCATGATAACCTTTGAATGATCAACCGATTTTCATAAAACGTGGCACGTGTGTCCATAATTTTACCCTACAAACCCCTACATTTTTATATTAATCACCCCTAAAATAGGAGTGTGGGAGGTAACAATGTGATGGGTCAATATTGTAAAAAAAATCGCAAAAATCCATGTCGGGTATCAAATTAAGGGGAATCTTAACCAAAATCTGTACATAGGGCTTAGTTTTCACTTTTGAAAAATCCAAAATTTCGGACACCATGGCCGAAAACGTGGGTCAAAACCTTGATAAAACCGCAAAAATCCACGTGGAGCATCAAATTAAATAGAATTTTATCCAAAATCAGAATATAGTGCTCATTTTTAAAACGTCTAAATTTTTGGATGCCATGGCCTACAAAAGGGAATGGAAAGAAAAAAATATACATTATTCCAGCTAGAATAAAATATATTTTAACCCGAATCTGAATGTTGGATTTACTATGAATTCTTTAATTTTAGGGTCACCACCAGTCAAAAACGGAACTGAAAATATTAATAAAATTGTAAAAGCGTGTGTGGGAGGTCAAGATAAGAGGAATAGTATACCAAATACAAAGTCGGAATCTTAGTAATTTGAAACGATTAATACCTCTCAGCATTCAGCTGTCTAATGTTGAAATTTAACTAATAATAAAACTAATATCTCATTCAACATAGTGAATGAGTCCTGCAGATCAGGTTAAATACAGAAAGATTTGTGTCGTCTGGAGATTTTACCGAATAATATGCAATATGTTTTAATCTAATCACAACTATAGAAACTTACTATACACTGTATGACTAAACTCTGTAGTACTGTAGTTTGCAGCCTTTGATAATGACAAACAGAAAAGAGCAATGTAATACGCGCACATGTAATACGGATTTATTGGCCGGGGAGACTCTTCTACAAATTCCTCGTCCCTACTGTATGACCTTCAGCTTAGCCTTGATCATTCTACTTTCCTTATTTTTCGGAGTACCAATAGCAGTATTCGCCGTGACCATATATGCTCTCCCGTTTCCTTTGTACGACCAAACCTGACATGCTGTCTCGATCTATTCATTACTTCACCTCGTCCTACTCGAACTTACTTCTCTCCCCGTCTTCATTATGTGCCTTGTTAGCATACGTCATAATCGATTCGTTTTTATTTCTTCATACAACTAGTCGTTACATCCGTCCAGCCTCCTCTTAGGTCGACGCCTCGAGACATTCCAGATAATTTCGCTTGCAACATTTGATCGTCCCTGTCTTCGTTCCATACAGCACAGGACGCAGCCTATCAATAATCTTTTCCTAATTGAAATTTTCAGTTTGGTAGTACGTACACTTTTTATTATCGTGAAAAGTAGTTGTTGTCATTGTTTTCATAACTTTTCTTTCTTTTGTACGATTAATATCATTCGTTTTTAGCCTACGCAACTATTTAACATTCAAATTGGTCTACTACTTCTTTCACGTTTTGCCCAAATATTTATAATGTTCTAACATTTTTCGTAGCTCTTGTTTTCTGCGTTTGCTTTCGTTTCATAATTCTTCTCCACTTTGACTAACGTATCAAACAAATTCTTATCTTCTTTTTTATTTCTTGCCAGAACTGCAGAGTCGTCTGAATATGTCACTCTTTTCCCACTGCATCCTCTTACTAATAATCTTTTGATACTAATAAAGGCTTTTAATAATTTTTCGTTATAACAGTGACGTACAGCATCTTTACCTTACTTACAACTTACATTTCCTCTTACTTACTTACGAAAATAAGTACACATGTATAACTCGTTTCAGCGGCACAGGCTAACTAGAAGCTGCTCTTTGGGAGGAGGGGGGAGACTTGTTTTCTGGGGGGTGAGAGGCTACCTTGAAGGTTGGACTCCCTGTTTTCCTCAGGACGAATGAAGTATTCAACATTCTTGCAATATAATTATTTATACGATTATTTAGAAACCTTATTTTAACACACGCAACAGTCTTAGAAGTAGGCCTACATTAAATGATTACAGAATTTGACTGATATTTTAACAGCTATGGGAGGGGGATTAATCCTCCCGTAGACCCGCTCGCCGTTCACTGACTCTTGTATTTATTGGTCTACCACGCACAAATTCATTTAGACTGTACTTGTTCATGTTAGAAGATCCCAGGAAATCAATAATTCGAACTGCTTTCGCTCTTTCAATCGAGAGAAAGCATATGCTGATCTTTTTGCATATGCCCATCCGTCCCACCTGTGTTCAGTTTCCCTCACAGATATTGAGACCAACAGTCTAACTCTAGTTTCAAACGGCTAAATAGAGAGGTACTTCTATTTAGGGACTGCTCGCTGGTTGAACATTGCCTTCCGACAGGAAAGTGACTGTCTAAAACCCCCATTATCCGTATTTTCCCATTGCCCGGAATAAATCCCACACTAGCCACCGACTAGCAACAACAGCCATCCCCAATTTGAATTACCACTGGACCAATTAGTTGGGATTATTAAACGTCTATCATTTTATTTTTACTACTCGACTGCGTTAAGCTGGTTTCGTATTTTGACAGGTGTAGTGACCACTGGGCGTAATTGGATATCTCGCTCTAAAAAAAGCAGCAGTTAACGACCTTCTGTTGACTCACCGATATTATCTAAAGAGTAAAAACGAATACACCCGCCTGTAGTAGGCTTTGATTTTCAGATAACAAAACACAACAACAACAACAATAATATTGATACTTTAAATTGAAAGCAAATATTATGCAGAGGCGGGCAGACATGCTAGTCTGCGTGCAACATTTCAAACCTGTTGAAAAGTTTAATCCATAAAAAGTGTTTATTTTAATATAGCCAGCGTTTCTAGCGCCGTGGGGGTTTTGTTGTTAGTTCGTTCACATTTTATACCTTGCAGCGATCGGCTCCCGACGCATACTCTACAAATGTTTACCTAGCACCTGGTGTATAACATCCGACCGTCCGCGTACAATGCACTCCCTTAAATGGAAAAACTGTATTTTGTCTGCAAATGAATACACCAAACATATAAAAAATTTCAATAACCTTTGCAATTACAACAGCTGCAGCTGATGTACAATGCAGTCTACTTTCTATTGAAACAGATGATTGTGAGATTGACGTAAGCATGTGTGGTATAAGAAAAATAATTTTAAAAGTAACAGAGAAGAAACATGAAATTAATACACAACTGAGAATTGTAACATTGAGGCAGGTGAAGTTTTTAAAATTCCTGCCCAGCAACATCTCATGGGATGAAAGATTCATAGAAGTTATTCAATCCAGCACGACCCAAAAGAGTCTTTGTTAAGAGGAGAAACTGCTGGCTAGCCTCACGGAATACTGATCTCAGAGCAAGCTGTGGAGAATTGCTCTGTATGGATGTGAATCATAGACGATTAGAAAGAGAAGCAACGGTTACAGACTTTGCACAGTTTACTACGAAGGCGGTGCTGTAGAGAGACGTAGATTACTTTAAGTAAAGATATAATAGACAACGTGTTTAAAAGTATCATATTCTTAGAAATTATTTGAAGAGTTTAAGTTAAATAAAAGAAACCACGAAGCATTGACATATGGATAGATAAGTGACTCAGTTACTAAAAGTAGAAATGATATAGGGAATTCCAAGAAATATTTCTCTGATTAAGAGCCAGGAAAAACGGTCTAAAAGGGTACAGAGATCTTACAGAGAGAGTGGTCAACAGAATGGTCACGGTACTTCAGAACGTGGCCAGCCGTAAATTTTCGGATTTAGACTGCTAAAAGGCATTGCAGTGCTATGTGATAACAACGTGACTCAGCGTGCTAAATTTTTTTCTGTTAGGTTATTGCAGAATGTTAGGTTATACTTGATCGAAAATACTACGACTACACACGCTCGAGAAGACGTACAGAAATGCGATGTTCAGCGTCAGGTACTGTGACATCCTTACGATCACTCTATTAAAGACGTTATTTGTCTTTTCCATATTTATTCTCAACGTACCTTTAAATTTTCGTGTTGGTATCTGTTCTCAGATAGAACAATAGTTTATGGTATCTATACTAGAATATAGAAATGAAAAAACTTTAACTATAATTAATAAAAGGCTTGGTAAACTATAAACAGATGTTACGTTCAACGTAAAATAGTAACAATAAATAAAACTTGAATAGAATCCTGGCTTATACAGGCAAGCTTCTGTGGAATTCAAGGCGTTTACGTGAAGGCAAATACGCGTGCTTTGATGCAACAAAGAACAGCGAGTCACGACAAATCTGCATTCAGCGACGCCGCTGCATCACAAGAGGTTTACAGCCAGTGGCGAAACTACGGGAGGGGATCGGGGATCAAACCCCGTTAAGATCAGACCCCACCCCCCAGATATATTAAAAATTTCAGCGACATTCCGTAACCATTAAACGTCGTTGTATTTCTAAGCCAGCTGCGTGTGTTAAAATAAGGTTTATAAATAATTATAGAATTAAAAGGAATTACAATATTTTAAACCAATAATAAAATAAAGCTAAAGTCTTCTTAAGAACGACAATTACTCAACATGTGGTAAATAACATACATATTTGCAGCCTTAAAGACCAGGTATGTCCGCACCAGAAAACAGGTAGAAAGAGTCAATCTACCTTCAGCTTATCGTTTTCTCCCGGACCCCTTACAGGGTTGCACACTTAAACTATCAGTTTCTTGACTTCAACTGGAAAAAATGATAAAACTTTATTGCGTCATATTAGATAAAAAATAACGTATTTTAACATGAACAATAAGTTGCATAACACATTCTCCTAACAACATCTGTAATTAAAGTGCGAAGAGGTTTGAAAAGATCTTCATAAAGACTCTGTTTCACAAGATTTATTAATGATGAAAATTTATAATTAAAGTGATTCCTAATGTCATTGAGATTTATTATTTTTAGTTTGAATAACAATTAATCAAATATTAAGTTAAAATATTTTTAAATCAGAGATTTTACATATATTTTTCAGCCCTCATACTTCACGTTGGTTTACTCTAAAACTCAGAGATGCAAAGAATTTATAAAATAAATTGGCGAAATTATTGGGTAGAATCCCTAATTTCTCACTCGTCCTGACGAAAAGTGTCAAGCTTTTGAAAAGGTGTCCGACCTTCAAGCTAATATCATTCCCCCAGAGGGTAATCTCACCCTCCCTCCAGGAGTAACTCCTAGTTATGCACGGTTTATAACAACAGTATCATTAGAAGTTATTTAATGGATCGATTGTTAAGCGTAGCCAGACTTACAACCCCACATTAACGCAAAATTATTCTCATAGAATGCCTATAACTATTAAAGTACTACGATTTTCAAGTATTAATTTGTTCCCTGCCGTTGCAGGATGGCAGGGATTTCCGTCTCCGTAGCCATCTAAACGACGTTGTGACGACATTACCTGCGATCTGCAACTAATTTCGCAGAACATGTCAAAACGACTGTTTTCCAACTGAATGACGTACAAAGGTCCAAATAAAACTGTAGATATAGGCCTACGGATAATTTTTGTAATGTTTTGAAGTCATCAAATTTTACAATCTCGTGACTGTACTTCATCTCTTTTATTTGTAGGCTATCAATTCCTGTACCCGACTCCACAGATCTATCTCGGGTGTTCCGTCAGGATTAAAAGGTATAAATTTTATTAGCATTATATTGTAATTAAAAGGTTTCCTTGGGTTTTATGTTTTTATAAGATCTCTTATTATTAATGGAGATATTATTGGTTTGGGTTAATTGTTTTATTTATTTCTTATTTTAATTTCTCTTTGCTTTATTAGAGTTCACTGACCTGGTTGGATTATTTAAATAGCACGGTTTGTTTCAAAATAAATACTGCCAACTTAATCTTCTTTAGTTGAAGTAACCTCTAATAATTGTGTAGTGCGAAACTATCGTTAATTATAAAAATGATGACTCGTACACTAGTCTTTTTCTTCCATATTCCTTTATTTTCTTATTTGGATTTAATTCTTTTTCTTCGATATTAAAATGAAATAATATTTCTCGTCATACAAATTAGTTAACCAGACTTGTTACATTGATAGCTCAATAGTTGGTAGCATGAGTTTTCGTCGTCTCAGAGATGTAGGCTATGTTACGTTTTGGAAATATAACCCTTATGAGTTCTTCTGACTACAACAATTAACAAAAAATGTCTTTTTTGAAGAACAAAACATTACAATAATCAATTATATATGATATGATAAAACAATAACTTAAAATCTAAAGTGACGAACAGTTCGTAATTCGGACAGCGTCCGTTGTTGTTGTTAACCTAGTTTGGCTAAGTTATTTAGTAAAACTTGAATATAATAACGAAATACAATTGTTAAACATGAAATAATATTAATAGTGTTTGTGTTTATATACTGGGATAATATAAACATAAGTTAAATAGTGTCTATTACAAGTTACTATGGGATCGTGATCATTAATTATTAAGTTTCTTATATATTCTCAAAATAAACACTATAGTTTCCCTTTCTTTACATTATCTTTATAATTCACTTTATTTAATTATTCACTCTATTCTCCTTTAATTATTAAAACACAATGCACAACACTTGCGATTCACTTTAAGGTTACGTCCATTCGAAGGTTAGATGTCGTTTGTTTACATTCACCTAACCTCACTCGGTTTAAAAATATTTACACTTTGGGTTGGAGATTAATTATGTTTTAAGCGTTACAGAGGAGGTGTTCTTTACTGCCTGATGACCGTTGGAAGACTGACTCGTTATGGGTAAATTCACCTGACAATATTGAACGATTCTGATTGGTTGAATTATTAAATATTCCGTTTTTATTTTCTAAAATTTTCGTTTTCTGGTTGATGCTTATCAACAGACGCCGAGTTAAGCGTCCTTTTTTGATCAAAATTATTAAAAAATCTTAAAACTGACATAACTTTCTTATGCTACTAACAATTAAAAATATTTTACTACCATTAATCAGCATTTTTATGCTGATCACTTTGAGACCTTTCAAAGGCATAATTCTGTTCAGTAATAATAAAATAATAATTTTCACAGATTGATTTAGTCTAGTATTCTCTATAAAATATTAATTTTTCTGTTTCATCATTTAATTCTTAGTTGTAGAATTGGTTTACTTTAACATTATATGGTTTAATAATAGTAATAATATTTATAAACATCCATTTATTATAAAAACCTAGTATTGCCATCTAGTCCTACTCACGTCCATGCTCATTGGTACCTTAATTCTTTCTCAAACTAAAACTACTTAATTCTACTACAAAGTAACAATTCTTAATTATCACTTATAATCTACTTGAACTTTTACAATATATTTTATACTTTACTAGGGGAATACCCGTGCCTCGCTACGGAGTTTCACGTTGTACGTAATGAAAATGTTAGTTTAATTAATAAAGTTCAATTAAAGTAGGTTTCTTAAAAATATATAGCTGTTGCCCACGACTTCGTTCGCGTGGTCTTCAATTTAATGCGATAATATATTTAGAACAGAATCTATTCTATTGGGTTGCCATAGTAACCAAATCTAATAGTTTTTTAAGACCCCAAAGGACCCCGCAGAGGATCGTATCGAAAAAACACCTGTCCTATGTTGGTTCTCCCGTTGCGTAAAATATTTGTGCCAAGTTTGGTTGAAATCGGTCCAATGGTTTAGGAGGAGATGTGGAAGACCCCAAAGGATCGTATCGAAAAAACACTTGTCCTATGTTGGTTCTCCCTTTGCGTAAAATATTTGTGCCAAGTTTGGTTGAAATCGGTCCAGTGGTTTAGGAGGAGATTTGGAAGACCCCAAAGGACCCCCCGAAGGATCATATCGAAAAAACACATATCCTATGTTGGTTCTCCCGTTGCGTAAAATATTTGTGCCAAGTTTGGTTGAAATCGGTCCAGTGGTTTAGGAGGAGATGTGGAAGACCCCAAAGGACCCCATCGAAAAAAAACACCTATCCCATGTTGGTTCTCCCTGTGCGTAAAATATTTGTGCCAAGTTTGGTTTAAATCGATCCAGTGGTTTAGGAGGAGATGTGGAAGACCCCAAAGAACCCCCCAAAGGACCCCATCGAAAAAACACCACTAATTCAGAAACCTTCGCGGGCGTGCGCACAACAACTCACCGAAGTTTCATCGCAATCGGATGAATGGTATAGGAACGCATACGGGACAAACAAAGAAACATTCATTTTTATATATAATAAAAAAAAAATTTCCTGGAACCCGATCGCAGCGCCACCTACCGGGTCCAATTGTGAATCTAAACCATCCAGGGACCCACTCAAACACACACACAAAATTTCATCAAAATCGGTCCAGCCGTTTAGGAGGAGTTCAGTGACATACACACGTACAGAAGAATTATATATATATAAATATAAGAAAGACTACAAGCTAGCTTTTTTCCTTGTACTGTCCGTTATAAACTTCCACATTAGCTGTATGAAGGGCTTGTCAAAGCTGACAACTTATTATTTACATTATGCCTGTTCAATTCTTGACATTTCTCTTTATTACTTTCTTACTCTACTAACATACATTCTTTTATAACTTATACTACATCATTTATCAAGTTTTATTTACATAAATTGTTATTATTTTTCCTACCCAGTACATGTAGGCTTCTGTCTCATCAGTTTCTTACTATTTACATTATTACTTAGTTCCTAAGCTTTAATAGTTAATTATACTTATCTTATTTATTATTCTGTTTTATTATTTGTTCATACTTTTTATCATGAAACAATTTATCTTACTTCCTTCTTTATTTCTTTGTCTTGATTTAACATAGACATATGGTGCATAACCTAACTTACATCATTACACTTTTAAATACAATTAAAACTGTTATTATTCACTTATTTTACATTAATCATTCTATGAATGGTTTTAGTGACTTGATTCACACTCAGGTATGATTATTCTCTGACTCTTTATTTCTTTTACTTCAAATTTTATCTAATTTATAAATTTTCCTTATTGGTAAACCATTTGAGTTCTGCTGTATATTTTTTCACCCATTTTTGACAACATTACTTATGCAGTTTACTAGAGTTATTTATTATGAAGTTCCCTATAATCATATTTGTACTGTATTTTGGTCTTATTATTTGATTTACTTTTATCTTAAATTCACTATTTAACACATATTTTACATTATACAGGTTCTTTACTTAATTATTATTCTGTTCTTCATTATTAGGATATGATAATTAGTTAGGTTATTTTCTTTATGTAGAGGGAAACATCACATTACATAATATGCCTTAAAAATTAAAATAAATGACGTTTCGACACTCTTGGGTATTGTTTACTAAGAATGTTAATAACGACCAATACGTTTATAGCGGTTTATAGTCGCGGAATCGTTTGGCGACAGTTATAGATAATGCCCAGTTTCATAACTGATTCGAACTGGAGGCTCGCGGTTGAAAACACATACTGTTCTTATGACAAGTTTGGAAGTATTCGATTATAACAGACTTTTTGTAGGAGGGCTCTCAGTCCACCGTAGAGAAACAGGTAAAACTTTTCATTGAGGTTGCTCTTCCAGGGGCATGTAAACTTCGTCGAGACTGGGTGTCCTCCTGTGCCAATCCCTCTGAATGCCTTAGCAGATGGAATGAAAGGGTAGATTAGAACGGGTAGCAAACGAAATGTATGTTATGGTGTGTCTGTCGCCTCGGTTGAGGCTTGATGTGACTAAGGTTGTGGTCTAAGCTTTAACAGAAAAGAAGATTTTACGACGCTTTTGAGGACGGAAATTGGAACTTGTAAGTTAATACTGACTGAGAACCATACCCGCTGATCTGTTATACCGCATAGCTCATAATGACACTAAACACAACTGTACTATAACCATACTGAGGGTTTATAAACTTCTGACGATTACCAAAGAAAACTGACGACAAATATAACTCTCCAGTTTTGCATTGTTATTTCCTCCGCAAAAGTTAATCGCAATTCGTTCGCGTTGAAAGAGGCTCTATTTGTCTAACAGGAAGTAAAGTTATTCGTTGACGACGACTGCGCCTTCGGCCAAATGCCGAGTGATGAATAATTAAAACGCCATATTTTCTGGGAACGGCTGAGAAAACTTTTCCGATTGAAACTTCTACTCCGATATTCATAACGAAAAGGATTTCCCTGCCACATTTCCAACTGCCATTCAACTCTTATTTGCATTGGCAATGTCACCGTAACTTTAGCCATACCTCTCCACTTCCTAATGCAGTTTACTGACTCACTCATAATGTAAAGTCATAAAAGTAATAGTTACTCAAAGCCAGAAAGCCTTAAAACGTATATGATAATCAAAAACTATGACACTGTACGATCATTCACACAAAAAATATAATTAAGCAAAAGTTTTCAAAAAAAGCTCTTTTCTTATTACTAACTGAACACAAACTGCTGGTCTTGACACTGCCACTCGAATTGTAATACAAAACCAAAAATACAAAATGGCTTGTTTTCGAACCAAACGAACGAAAGCTTTATGTGTGTTTGTTTTGAAAGGACGAAAATATTAGTGACGTTTAGTTAGGTTCAGTGGTCCTAAATATATTTTAATTTACGCCACTAAAGTCGTTATTTTATCAACTTGAAAGCGTTGTAAACAGACTACTGTCTGATACCAAAGTCAGATTCTATGTTGTAATACCGCACTGCCATACTTTGTTCTACTCCTAAAATACTGAAATTAAACATTTTTAAATTGTTGCACATATGAGGTGGGCTTCTAAATTTTTATTACTAAAAGTTGTTAACAATTATCATAATAATTTCGTTTCATTTGCAAAGAGTATATGCGGATTTAGTTGTGAGTGAAAGTGTTGATTTCTTTGTTACTGAAAACTGTCATAACTGCCAAATATTATGTTAATTATATTATATTATTAATAATAATTGTTAATGCTATATCTTAATTGCAACCATTGACATGAATTAAGGTTAGGAAAGTATTATTTCAGTCGGGGTTAATTTTGAAATATTAGTCATCTATTCTGTAGTATACGAGAATGTTAATATTAACATACTAACTCGTATGTTAGTATTTAGTGTAGTCTGTATAAGGCTTTAGTGACTGATGAATAAATATGTGAAAAAAATTGCTGGGGATAAGAGCTAATCGGGCCTACGGAAGATTGTTTATTGTTGAATAAAAAATATAACAAGGACGTTAAGAATCCTTAACTTGTCACTCTCACAGTTTGTAGTGAGCAGGTAATTTCTAGTACTGTGAATCCAATGAACATGTCCATTTCTTTTGAGGATAATTTTTTTTTGATTTTTAGATACACACGTACAATTCCGGGAGTATCCTAGGGACAGAGACGTGTTCTACCTAGTCGTAGTAACGACTAACAAGAATTTAACACTTATAAAACTTATTTAAATCTCGATGTTACTTACTTAACGAAGGGAATATTTTTTTTTAGTGTTTCAAATTTTACAATTTTCCTTTAATAATAGCAGTATTCACATATCGCTACCCGGTAATTAATAGATAGCTGTAATAATACATTTTCGTTAATATTCTTTTTCTCAAAATTTTTGAATATTTGTAACACCATCGAAAACAGCTGTCATGCATGAAAAATACAAATATCCTTATGCAACAATGCTGAGTAACTTGATACGAATGACACGTCGGTAAATACAATATTTCAGTAGCATTTTCAGTTGACCAAAATCCTCGCGAATCACAACCTATTCGTCATTGTAGTTAATGAAGGTCGTCACAATCATAGCCACAAGAGCAGACGTTACAAAATTACAGCGATAAGAGCGAGCATTAAGGTCAGAATTGTTTGACAACAATATGACGATGATTGAAATTAATTTGAACGGAAGCGTGCAGCCGTCCAGCTGAACTAATTTCCTACTCTTAATGGATGGAAGAGAGAGGACACGTCGTCAGCCCTTATCTCCTGGTGGCGCACACACCACTCGACAATACTGTCGTTCCCCGTATTATGTAGCAAGGGTAGATTGTATCTGTGCGAAATTAAATTTCGCATGGACGCCACTTTGGCAAAAGCGTTCCACATTACGGAAGGGACGTGAAACTGTGATTGTAGAATGAACACTACTGCACAGATGCGCTCAGTTTTCGGTTAGGTAAGAAAGGGTTGCGAGCAGCCAAAATAGAGGCCGACTTGCTAGGGCATGAAAATTGCGGAAATCTGAATTTCTCGTCTCTTAGGTTTGGATTAAGTATTACGATTAATAACTAATTCCCATAATCCACTAGTTGCTTTCCGTACTAGAAGTTGTCTCATAAATAGATTCGGATTTGTGATAACTACTTAAACGGAAATCTAGTGTTATTCTTCAACTGTTGCAGAGCTTCCAAATGTGCCCCTTCCATTTTGTTTACATTCGAAGTGGTAGCTAAATGGGGGAGGGGGTTTAAAAGTGACTATTCATTGCTGTTCGCATGGTATTTATGTGGGTAAAAAACTAGGAATTCATGCTGATTATAGTTAGAAGGCAGAAAAATTGCTGATTACTACCAACTACGACCCCCACCATAACGCGCTTGCTGTAAGCTACTTCAGTCTGTTTCTCCACAGTTTATTTTCAAGCTTGTAGACGTATAACGTTTTTATTCGATTTATTGTGGATAGTATTCAGCAGTAAGAAACTAAAGTGGAGGACAAGAAAGAGGTTCTTAGATCAAGTAGCTGAAGAGACGTGTGAATACAAGAATGGCCTGACGATTGAGAATACAGTTACCCAAAATCTTCGGTTTGAGGTTGCAAGAAAAATAAAAACAAAATGAACAGACTCATATATGCAAACCCATTCAAATTAGTCAGCAATACGGCTTTGGCCAAAAGGACGATGGTCGGAAGCCTCTGATAATAATGTATTCTTAACTGTGCCTCTGAACGACATTGTCTCTGAACACCACGCAGACTGCATCGTCAGGTAGATCATGTTACTATCGTTTGGAGTCCACACCGCCACTCCAAACGATAGTATTCATAAACCGCAGCTTATCACCTTCAATGGAGCCTACCCGCGTATCGTCGTCATTCTGCGTCGGTGTAGACGTTGTTTCAATATCTGCAAAAACATGCCAACAACGTAATTACACTGATACGAGATAAAAACTTCACGCACGACTGATACCAGTTGCTTCAATGCCGACGGATAACGACTGAGTATTCATCTAGAAAGTTTTGTATCCGTAACGTAGTTAGGAAACAATAAATGATTCGTGATTTTATTCGTGTACTTGAAAGCATATGTGTTGCTACTGTTTCATAATTAAGCAGGTTTAGTTCGATCGTTAAAAAAATACCATTTATGGTTTACGTAAGTATCACTTCTACTAACTTATAATGATTACAACTTACTGATACGGTTAACCCAAGAGAGCTTCTGTTCTGGTAAACAAAACCCCGCTTACCTGCAACACAAAATATTAATACTGGTTTAGACAAGTCATCATCCTTACTACACAACAGTATACTATCTGGTATTATAGGCTAAATAACGCGCACCTTATTGCAAACGATATCGAGATTGAAGGCTCCCTGACACAGGCGATATGCAATTCGGGAGGATATCTTATTACATTGCGGTAAATGAAGGTAACCACACACGTGCGGGATTCCGAGGAGCGCGATATTTTTTTAGTCGGTATATCGCTTTGGTATTTCGGTCTAACGAGCGAGGTCTGTAGACCGCTCTTGCGAAATTTCGGAGTACCTGTTTAGTTTATACGTAACTCGGTTGGGACGGTTACAGCACGTATGAGTCAAGACCAGCTGTACTTTCCGACTTACTGAATATACCTATATTACCTTTATAGAATATACCTTTACCGATAGTACCGACTATATCTTTTTAATAGTGTCGCGCTAGTGTAGGCAGTCGTCTCGGTAAGCAGCGATAATCTTACCGACTATACCCAGTGTCGCATCTGTGTGGGGGAGCCTTAAGACAGGTCGGTTTGCACAATACTGTCGGAACTGTCGTTTTTTCTTACTAACTAGATGAATTGAATTAGGACGTCAAGCGTTAACGGCACATTACGTCTTTCTGAAAACACATAATATTCACTGCCAAACTTGGTACGGCAGAACAATATGAAAAGACTTAATTCTGACGGTTCAACAGTGGCATCATTTCTTCGTTTAGTTAGTCTTGAGGTTTACTCTAACATGGTTATTAAAGATCATTCTTGGCCATCTATTTTCAGATATCCGTTTAACGCGACACACAACAGTAAACATCACCTTCTCATTCTAATAATTACTGATTTTGTCGTTTCTATCTCTCTCCATTTTTCGTTTTTCATCGTCACGGACTGGGTTTCTATACCCACTATACCCATAGAGGCTCGATTTTTACAAAAATAAATATACCTGAAAATAATTTAATCTTTGCTACGTCATAAGTCATCTTATTGAATTTTGAAAATACTAAACAGTATTAGCATCAATACAGTTATTCGTACCCAAATATAGTCACGCCTAAATTTACGAAAATCGGACAAAATATATGGGGGCTGTTAAACTGTTGTGGTATTAATTAACAACGGTTTGTAGTATGTTAATCCTGAGGCCACTGTAAATGGTATCCAATCTGCTTATCTGTTATATTATTAGCACACCAGTTCATTACAATATTGCGTCTAACTAACTTTGGTTAGCTGAAAGCCACTGCAAGCCGATTAGCTACATTTAGGGAGTGCACTATATATAAACTACACGTGGCACTGAGTAATTATATACATAAATACTAACATTCCCACATGCGCGAGCGCCTACACACACCCACCCCCCCCCACACACACACACACACAAACATTGTCACTTTATAACGAGTTAATACCACATTGACGTACGAGATAAATGTTGCGTATTGGAACAAATTAATTATTTTCTCTTCTTCGTTGCTGCGTCTACATGTCAAGCCGCAGGCATCTACATGTAGGCATATTCCGTAGCCATATCGATTCCCTTGCAACATTATGTTGCAATCATAATAGCTTATATATAAGGAAAAACGTTAAATAATAGTTACTGGTTCAAAAGTAAAATGAAGCGCTGCGGAAACCAGCATGACAAATCCATAAAAGGGATTCAGCCGGAGAATAAGGAACAGAGACAGAAAGAGAAAAAGACGAAGAAGAAGAGAAAACACCGTTTAACGGTAGTAGTGAAGTAGATCGAAGATATCTACAAAAGAAGTGGGGAAAAGCTGAATTTAAATAACATAAAATGCCAGAACGTTTACACGCGAAACGCTTCTGTGTGATAATTTGTTCTTAAAACAGTGATACTGTTCGCGTACGCCGATCAGACAGTTCCGTTAGTAAAACTATATTTTGTAGTTTAGTACACGTTGACTCAACGTTGCCACAATTAGCATATAGCAACTGTAGCTTATCACATTCTATGAAGCCGATCCGACGTAACATTGTCATTCTGCTGTCAGCGCTAGCCTTTGTTTAAGTGATGCAGGGATGTGTCAACAATGCCACTATATGAACATGTGTCATTATATGGGTGGGGTAAAAATCCATTACAACTGACAAGAGATGCATTGATAACGGTTATGGTATCGGGATTTATAGGTTTCAGGGAGACTGCTACAATGCTATGAAAAAATGTATATTCTTCAGAGGAATTTATGTTAAAATCTCTGAAGATGCAGATTATATACGCGAAACGAACGTAAAGAGCGTACAGTAGTATAAAATATACCTACAGCGAAAATTATATAGTTGTAGTAGGCCTATAATGTACGACAGTTTATACAATACAGGAAAACAGGAACAAACACCAGTTTCACGGTTTTGACAAGAGACAGAATGTGTTAGCGAAATATAAAAGATATTTTATATATATATATATATATAAACATACATGCACGCGCGCGCGCGCAGTCACACACAGAGTAGGAACGGAGTGTAATCAAAATACGACAGACGTCGTTAAAGGGAACAAGAGCCGAACTGTTTCCTAACTTAAGAGTCTTTAATTTGTTTCGGTCGCCTTTGACAGCTAGATAATGTTATTAATTTATTATGTGGTTAGTCGGAGAATCTGGTGTATCGGGATAACTATACTACGTGAATACTGTACGTCAAAACACTTGTCTAACTGTGAATTGATCATTGCCATGATAAACTAACATCTGTCTTATGTTTATGTTGACATGTTTTATGTTTGTGTTCATTTTTACATGTACATGTAAAACCAAAATCATTTGTTTAAATACCTACTCATTTGTTTATAACGTACTATATTTTGCACATTCTAATGTCATAATATGTCTACAGGTTTTAGGATAATTCTCTGTGACTCCTTTTTTGACACTTCTCTCTAGCTTAACATCGGTCAGTCCCTTTTCTTCAGTCTCTTCGATGTCTACAGCAATATTTAATCACGATCTTTTGAAAAAATATATACATACATAAATAATAATCAATAAACACTATTTACAATAAATAAATACTGATAATAAATAATGAAATAATATTTCTTACGATGTTAATAAATAAATAATTTCTTTTTTCGAGAATACAAATTGTATTTTTTTAAATATTTACAGTGTTCCAACAGTATAAACTGTGATCTGCAGACTCTATATTCAATTTGTGTGTGTGTGTGTGTGTGTGTGTGTGTGTGTTTGTAAGATCGATAAATAAAAAATTTCTTACAAGAATATATTTTGTATTTTTTTAAATATTTTACTTGTTTCGACAGTTTAGACTTTCAAAATATACTTTCCAAAAAAATTCAAAATATATTCTGTAATAAAAGTTTCATTTATTATTAATAATTAATATTAATATAATTAATACAAAATATATACAAGAATAATGTGAGCAAATATGAATGTAATATATATATATATATATATATATATATATATATATATATATATTGTAACAACACAAATTCAATGTAATTTAATTTGGGTAGCCCCACGCTTTTGGAGCGCCAAATTATGTAACGTAACACCCTCAAATTTATTTAATTTGGGAAGCCCCAATCTTTTGGAGCGATACGTTACATAACATAATAACTTTTACTTGTTTGGTTTGGGTGTAATTGTAATAACAAGACACTGTTATTAGTTTTTAAATGTTTACATTATTTAATTATCAACCTCTTTACTTATTTCGGCAATACAAAAAAATATTCATTATTCCCGCTTGTGCGATTATATGTATGTGATTTATGTGAACAATTGATGTCTAAACAGTTCTGTACACAAATCTTATTATCTACTCTTAATTATCTATTTCTGCTCTCGGCTTACTCATTTAATGTGGCCATCCTTTGCAATTGCTTATCAATTCACATGAATTTACTTTTGTTTCAATTATTTCTTTAATTTTTTACTTGGCTTTAATTCTCTTTTAAATTTATAGCATATGCATTATTCTTTTAGCAATTAAAGACTCTACTAATCACTTTAAAAATCAAGCATTGCTCTCTCATAGTATTTACGTTATTCCAATATTACTGTCTCAACATGAGACATTATTCTAAATTACAATAAGACTTTACATTATATGTACAATTTAAATTCTGTTAGCAACAGTTGGAATGTCTTTCATTCTAGTTTCAATACTGTCTTTCAATTGTCTATTTATAATTATGGTTTGTTATCACCTCGTTTGATATGGCAACTTCAGTGTGTCCTCTTCCGGTCCTCGGGTCCCGTCCTTCGTGTCCTTGGATCCTCTCCCCGTTCTTGCTCTAATCTTTCATGTCCTCCCGTTCTCTGGTCTTCTTCCAGGCTTCCATTGCTTGTCTTTCTTAGTTGTTGTTGGCTCTGCTCACATCATGGGTTGTAGTTGTGTTAATCGAACCTCTGTTCTGCCTCACAAGTCGTCAGGTAACGCTTACTGTAGATTTACGATCACGTAGTTGACTGACATAGCCTCCTACGGTAACGGTTGAATATCGAAGAAGGAACTTTATTAGCGCGACCTGGTATTTACCAGGTCATGCAAAAGCTCCAAGTCTGAACAATTTTCATCTTGTCAGAGTTTGTCGAAGCGTCCTTACCCCCACTCTGGTTCAATTCACTAATTTCGCCTATCTTCGCGAATTACGAAGTCTGTTTCACACTACACGATGCTCAATCGATTTCTAATTTTTATATGTTTATTATACGTAAATTACACTTCTTTATTGTAATTATAAAAAGAGCTATTCACTTTTTACTTCATAGTAATTGCACTTTTCGTCACTTTGTCACGCTCTTTTAACCCTTTGTTCACCTTTATTTTCTACACCCTCTGGTGTCTTTCGTTTTACAATATCGTACATATTTTTCTTATAATTAAAATAAAACATAAAATCTATCAATATTTGACAAGGAATGGTTACTGTTCAGGAACGGACAGGCTTCACACACACAAACAAAATACACATGTACACAAGGCTAGCGACAGGTGGGCCAGATATGCGTGTACGTGCCTGAACGGTGCGTTCCCTATATTTAAACAATCCAGCTTGCAATCTGAATCATGTGTATCAATCAATATTTATTTATTTATTTATATTATTTATTTAAATTATTTTTGCAATGCACAGTACCGTATATGGTTGTACCGTCGCAATATATATAAAACGTTAATACTATCTCACGCTATTCTTGATTAATTATTTTAATACTAAATAAATAATATATATATATATATATATTGCACGTTACAAGTATTTCAAACATTCACACAAATACATTACCATGTACTCAACGCAACTGTGAAGTGAATTACACCGGCCAGGTCGCAGGATTTTTTTTTTTATTCTCGTTGCGTCAAGTATATGTAGTTGTACAATAATTAAATAATTTTCAAAGAGGAGTGAGATGTTGTTGACATGAAATAATTAATTACAACCGTTTCAAAATAATCATTCTATGATTTATTAATATTAATAGAAAATATGCAAATATTAAAAAATTCGAATCTTAGATAAATAAAAATATTTTCTTTTATAAGTTTACACAAACACAATGTAACCTTTTATGCTGTTCATGACATATAAAATAAACAACCATATAATCTTACTAGCTAAACAGAAATGTTAAAAAATTATGTAAACCTTTTTGTTTCAGTGTGTTTGACTTTGACTCAAATTTTAAATAATAGTAACTCATTTACAAACAAAAATAATATTCAATCTCAAGAATAAAGTTAGTTGTTGCTAAATACAAAAAATTAAAACTTTAATATTTACTTCCAACCTATTATTTATTTCTATTGACACACCCAAATTTTAATATACAGCAAAAGATTAGTATTTTTAAATTTTCGTGTTAAATTAAATTCTTTTCTTTAACTACCCTTTTTTACGTACAGTAATTATATTTAAAACTTTAAGTCTTTACTGTTCATATATAAGTTTCTTTTTGAGAGTTCTTTTCACATACAAAAAAAATATAATTGTTTATTCATCACCTGCGTACTGCCGACGTTACCGTTGCGCGCGCGCGCGCGCGCGCGCGCGTGTGTGTGTGTGTGTGTGTGTCCTGAATCCTGAAAATTTGATGATGATGATGATTATGTCGATGCTGTGTTCTCTGTCTCTACGGGTTGTTGTTTGTGACGGTCGTCCAGACTTCCTCCATAAGTCTTGGTGTGTGTGGTAAAGATGTCCTGATCGATCGGCAGACCAGCAGCGTGACGTTGTGTGAAGATATCTTGAGTCTCTGAGACCGCCCCAAAATTTCCGGTGATATTTATACTGGACGGCAATCTGACAAGTCCAGGACTGTTTCGACCTGTTAGATATTGTCACTTCGTGCAAAGCGTCCTTTTAATTACAAATCACTTTTTGGTTCATTTTCGCGATTTCGTAAACATACTCGTAGCACAAGCGATATCATCGTTTGCGTAAATTTTTTCCTGGTCACTCACATATAACACACTTATTAATTACTATTTAATTTCACTAGTAATTAACATTAAATTACCTGGCCTCTTTATTATTGCAAATTTCTGCAATACTTTTACATTACTATATTCGTTAAAAATTCCTTAATGTAATGGTGTTTTTATAATTGGGGTAAGTCTTTGTTCACAGGTTTAAAACGTATTTATTAGTTTATTTTTATCCGGTTAAAACCTGGTTACAGAGAATTCGTACGCATCACCCTATCGTGGATTCTTGCCTGTCGTAGCTTGCGTTCACACACACAAACACACAAGCGCTGTATTCACTCGCGGGGGCAGGTGTACGCTTTCTGACAATTCTTATCCTGCATATTGTTAAAAACTGTTCATCATATATTTTCTATGCTAAAATATTTACAAACATACCGCCCTGGGCAAATATGCAAAATATGTATTGTTGCAATATATATATTATATTTAATATTTATACTGAAATTACCTCAAGATATTTCTTTTTCCTTATTAGGAACATGTTTCGAGAGCCATTGTGTTCTCATCCTCAGCCTTCGTGATTTTGCGTCTGGTGAAGTATTTGTGTGTTGGCTGGTAGTTATTGTGGTTTCTTGTTGGTCTCTGGTATTTTAAAGTGGTATTATTGTGTGTGATTGTGGTGTACGTATTAGTATTTTGTGTATTTTCGATGTTGAGTGCTTTGAAAATTGTGTCATGTTTTGTATTGATTTGTATTTGTTCAGGTATTAGTTTGTTTTGTGTTTTATGTTTGTATATTTGTAAATTATCCCAAATGTTCATAATGGTGCCATTGTGTGCTATGTGTTTTATTAGTGTCATGTTGGTTATGTCTGGGAATTCATGTCCAGTGTTTATTGCATGTGTGGCCAAATTAGATTTGTATATTTCTGGTTTTTTGTATGCGTTTAGGTGTTCAAATTAACGTTTTTTCAGTTGTTTTTTGTTTGTCCTATGTAACATTTATTGCAATCTTGGCATTCAATTTTGTATATACCATTGGTTGTTGTGTTATCTTTGCTGTGTGGGTTATTTAGTTTTTGTAGATAATTTTTGTTAGTTTTGTATGTTATTTTAATAATCTGTGTTTTTAAACAGTTTTGTTAGCTTTGTCATTTTATTATTTATGTATGTGAATGTGGCCCATTTTTTATTGTTGTTATTATTTTTGTTTTGTTCATTTTGATTAACTCTCAATTGTTCAGTTTTTACTTTATATTTAATTTTATTTTCTATTTTGTTTACAGTATTTTTATTATATCCATTTTCATAAGCAATTTGGTAAATTATATTTCTTTCTTTGTCTGTTTCTTGTTTGTTTAGGGGTATTTTGTACATTCTGTTAAATAGTGAATAGAATGCTGCCATTTTATGTTGTGGTGGTTGGTCAGAATGGTTAGGTATAATGATGTTAGTGGAAGTTGTTTTCTGTATATTGCATATTGTAGGTGGTTATTGTATCTTGTGATGGTTATGTCTAAATAGTTGATTTTGTTATGATTTTCTTTTTCTTCTGTGAATTGTATTTTTGGATGTATGTTATTGAGTTATTTAGTATGTTATCTGCATTTGTGTGTTTGTTACTTGATACATAAATCCCAGCAACTACATATCTTATCCAAATGCCATTTGGATCAAAGGAATTTATAATATATTGTATTATGTTGTCTTATAACATATAGTGTAACGATACAATTAAGCCAAATCTCGTACCAGTGATAAAAAAGATAATTCTTGATATAAAATTACTTCATATGAAATAAAATGTGTAAAAAATGATTAAAATGTAAATACTTTGACAAGACGTACAACGATATTACCCAACCCAAGTGATTGAGCCGAAAACACAAACATAAAGAAGGGAACCACGTAACATACTTATTAAAATGTAAATATTTTGACATGATTGAGCCGAAAACACAAACATAAAGAAGGGAACCACGTAACATACTTAAGAAAAATATGATAGACAAAACAATGATGGACACAGAACTAAAGAAGAACCAGAAGAAGAGGTGAACCGAACCGGATTGAAGAAGAAGAAGAGGAAGAATGAAGAGGAGACAGATAAAACCCAAGGGGAAACTAACACACATATATAAAAGGGAAAGATTGTCTGTTTAGAGATAGAATACGGTCAATAAACCTTGAATAATTATGTATTAATGAAACCAATGTTATTATTAGCATTAATTTAACCTAGGTACCCATTTTTAAGACAATACAATTGTAAAGCAACGTAGTATAGGAAAAGTACACTAACCCTGTCAGAAAGGTTAGATTCAACCAAAACACAACTAGCCTAGTATTGTTAATAGTAAATATAATACTAAAACAAAATAGTGAGAAATGGTAGGAGAAAGTATAGGGATTACCCATTAAATAACACTAATTACAAAACAGTGAACCAAAGTGAAGTGCTTTAGTGAAGTGTAAATGCCCTAAAAAATAGTGAAAGTGGATGTGAAACATTCAAAATAGAATGCTAAGTAAATAGACACTCTGTAAAACATTGATAAACCACCAATGATTGGAGTGAGATTATAATTAGTTATATACCTAGAAGTAATTAGAAATAGTAATCCAAATTAATATTAAGGAAGCTTGTAATAATATTCAGGGAGAAAGCCCAGTACAATAACTTGTGTTAACATGGCATGATAGGATAGAAGTAAAGTTTGTTATTAAAGATTAAAATTATAAAGAATACAACACCCCATGTTGAAAGGGGAATTAACCTTCATAATATTAGAGAAAGTGACAATGTTTATCACCCTAGTTTATAAGACAAGAAAGAAATCAATGTTAGTACTAAGAATAATTTATGACTTGTAAAGAATAGTTGATTCAATGTTAAAGAAGGAATATGGCTGAAGGGGACTTACAGTCCATAAACCTAACTATTATATTTTAAATGAAGAGTAATGAAAATGTATGTTGAATAGTAATTAAAACACAAACAAATAAGTGAAGCCCATCAGGCTGAATTCAGAATGTAATTTAAAAAGGAAATACACTAAAAACAATAATGGCTGTTTGTGACTATGAAAACAGTTAACTGCCAAAGACATTCAAATGCAAATTGTATCAATTTCACAAAAAATCTTACTAATCTAAGAACAGTGAATGGACAGTAATTATATATCAGTTATTTCAACACAGAAATATTATTGTAATAATTTAATTCAAGAAAGATATGTTATTTATTAAATGTCAAATAATTAGACTATAGTTAAAGTGTAACAGAATATGACCTTATGAGGTATCATTGTAAACTTTGAAAGGAAAGAAAAATAATAGTGATGTCATTTATTATCCCAAAGGAATTATAAGGGAATAAAATCATTAGGAAAATACTTAATAAATTTGAATAAAAATTCAAATATTTCTAACAATGTATGTAAGGAGTAATTAACCAAGCATTGAATTATTGGTTACTATGACAACGAGACGTTTGAGGGCTTATTTTTCCGTTAAATTTTAGGGACGCTGAAGAAACGAAGCGTGGGTAAGCCACACGAAAAATTGGACAAACTAAAATTTTAATTTAAACAGTTATAAAAAGTCGAATCAGTGAACCAAGATAACCCAATATGAAGAGACGTCGATCTATACAGAATTAATGATGTCCAGGAACGAAATTAAATAAACTAAGTAAAGAAAAAACCCAGACCAGTTTGAAGAAGATGTTGGAAGCCTTCAACCAGCCCAAATTCGAAAAATATACGCCTATCCTGATGACGACACAGACAACGTGAGATGAACTGATAAGTACCGAATAATTCCTTACTCCCAAAACCCCAAATTACTTAAATTATTTTCAAATGATAAAATTTCTCACTATTTAAAAAGTAGTATTTTCTTTCAAAGGTAAAGGCATAATTTACTTACATTAAAAAACATTTAATTAAACTATAGAGATAACCTTATTTGTGAACATAACTACTGTAACAGAAATACGACACTACTGAACAAATTGTACAAACACATTATAAATCCTAAGTACGCATAAGGTATAGTAGTGTGCTTTTTTTCATGTAATCAACGTTTATGTCTATTTTCATGATCAAAAGAACTCCAGATTTTAAAAACATAGTAATTTGTTAAAAGTAACTGAACGATAGTGTTTTGAAATCAATTTTGCCAACCTGAGATGTTTTGTGTTTCAAGCTCTAAGCCGGAGCATAATATTATAAATTTGTTTATGATTCATTTGTCATATTTATTGATAATTAAATGTGTATTAAAAAACGCAGTACAGAACATTACTATCTTGTTATTTCATAGGAATTTTGTAGAATATATGTGTTAGCGAAGTTTTAAGCAACAGCCAACTAGCGCTCACCACGAGCGGCCGAGTCGACAACCTGTGTAGCAGCGGGAACAATTCAAACGTCACAGCTGTCTAGCTAATATCACGTATTACCTTAAAAATTAAATGTTTTAATTGTTTTAACAGAAACAATTTGGCGCCACCCGGGAATCGTAATCCCTATGAATTAACAGGTAGGTTGTACTGGTGACATTGACAACGCTACGGACTCCAGTAGTGACGTCGATTTATGTAACGACCAGTGTGAGGCAAACACACTACATTCACACTAATACACAAAATAAACAAGTGTAATACATTTCAACAGGTACGACCTCGATTAATAGTTACATATTGACGCATCCAACGTGTGGCAGAATAACACGACAGAGACCACACAGTAACAAATTTTTACACCACAATCACCCAAGATAATAGTTACAATAGACACCAAAATACAAAATATTATAAAGGAAGAAAGAACTGCCCCCCCCCCCCCAGATAGAAACACAATGGGAAACTCGCCACATAGAAAAAAACAACATAAGTCTTGGGAAAGGCGTAGGTGTATTTATTACACAATCCCGACTTCCTCTACCTATATCTTAGCACGTATTGTGTCAGTGTATATTTTATTGTTTTTGTAATACCGACCCGACTCCCGGTGGATGCAGCTGCAGCACTCCTCCGGAAACCACTAAACGTTACCAATGTGCTGCTGCTGTTCTCTCTCCATTCTAAGCGAGTTTAATATTTCATGTTGTTGGGTTAAACGTACGTGTCCCTACTTTACTGGGTGATTATTATTTTATGAGACTTCCATTATGCTACATCTCAACTCTCACTTTTACTTAAATATTCATCACTATATCTTAAGTTTATATACGCGCCGTTGTTTAGATGTACGCGCCGTTGTTTAGATGTGCGGGTACGCCGGCATTACGAATATCGGCGCTTCTAACATCCCACCTCTTAGTTGATGACTTCAGTTTTTTGTTTACTTTTTTTTTAATTTTACAACTTCTTTATATGCACCTGGAGTTCTACCATAACTCTGTCTGCATCTTCTTCGTTTACATCGACGCTGCTATTACAACAATAAAAAGGCAACTCATGTCAGTATGTTACTTTTCATCTTCTGCTGTAACCAAGCTCTCTAGTACTATCTCCAATGTCCAGTAACAATCTCAATGACAGTTTCAACGGTTTCACAAAACCATATATTGTGTGCACCATTACTAGTACTTGTCTGCCCACTTCTGAGCGGATACCGCTCGTGTTATCCTCAAGTGGTTTCTCTCTTGGACAGTTCTTGTCAGTACTTCGTACATCCAGAACTTAATGAGGAGGGACATCGTAGGAACGACTGGAGGCCAAGAGACACAAAGATTCTGGATGTCGGCCCTTTGGAAGACAGGTATCACCTTGTTATGTTCTGTACCTACAATGAACTGGAGAGAGAGAGAGAGAGAGAGAGAGAGAGAGAGAGAGAGAGAGAGAGAGAGAGAGCAGTAGAGAATGACCACAGAATTCCTCACGAACCAATTGCAAATGACTGGCTTTCGCTCAGGATTGGGAGAGGAAGTGTTGTTGATGTTGTTGTTGTTGTTGTTGATGATGATGACGACGACGACGATGATGATAATATACTGACACCGATATATATGACTGTGCAGTTATACTCAGGCACATGCAATTACATTGGTATCTGCTCAAAGAGTTACTACTGAAAGAAACAACCAGAGAACCGGAGAGCTACTAGCTCAGCAGTTCACGGCTGGATTTTTGGAAAATGCCACTTTATGGAAACTGCAATATGGTAATGAACCAGTTCACAAATCAAGATTTTTGAAGAATTGTTGTTCAAAATAATATCTTTAAGATACCGCAACCACTGTATTCACTACACCTGGCACCAAGAGACATTTTCATACTCCGAGAAGAACCACGAAAGGAAAATGGTTTCCTGAGCGGCGAGCATACAAAACAGAAGTCGCTGAGGTAAGCCAAGGCTGCACGACACGTCAAAGTGCATTCCAGAAATGCTTTGAAGACAAGAATAAACGTTAGCATAATTGTGTCATATCTGTTGGAGATTACCTTAAAGGGAAGAACATAAACGTAGTACATAAGTTTTTAAATAGACAAAAATTAAAAAGAAATCTTCGATCAAACTTCGTGCAACAACTGACGACAGCTAAACAATACGAAACAACAATCAGTCGCCCTTGTAGTAGCTACCGAGAGGCCGACTGTTGAGCGATTCACTCTCTTGTTCTGTTTCAAAGAGACTCTAATTTAAAATTATACTTAAGCAGTGGCTTCTAATCGTATTCCCGTGAAAACGGAAGAGTTTGTTGCAATACCACTAAAACACACAAAAAACACAACGTTTTACGGGTTTTTAACGAGAATATAATGCGAACACAAATAGACAATCGCAAATGGCAATAACTGTAGCAATAGCTGCAGCAGCCCCAGCGGCGTTAGTGATTCTTCACAAACCGTGTTCCCCTCCCGAAAACTCCACCCTCTAATGTGATGTAATTTATATAAACGGCGGCGGAGAGGGCGGTGGCGACGGCACCATACCGGGCGAAATTATTGCCCATTACTTAGCCGTTACTGCCGCGTGTTCACACACCATTTTCATCGCTCCTCTTCTTACGGGACGAAATTATCACATTTTGGTAAAGAGCGGAGAAAATTTCACGCCTACTCTTATGTGCAGTCGTTTAGTCTACCGGCGTAAGAAAAATACCCTCACTTCAACGCAGTAAGCAAAAATGACGAGGGACAAAGTGTTACAGTCGGACATAATACGTAAAACTACTTTAGACTGAATTCAGTTCCTTCTCAAGTGAAAACTGGAATGTCAGCACTTCTTACCGACTTGCGCCATTTATGAACGTAATAAATTGCAAATAATTATTAAATCACTGGCAGGAAATCTCAACTCTCCTGGGGAAAGGAATCTTGTATGTAAAGTGAAGGAAATCTTGTTCTACGAAGTCAATTTTAATCCTTTCTGTACAAACAGGAGAATCCAAACTATAAAATATTATTTTGAAATCTTTAAAATCGTCCATTTATTCGAAATCAGGATTCCCAAAAGGTTACCCACGGTTATATCCAGTGGTTTACTTGAAGAATGTTATTCATAAATTGAATGTTAAATACAGATTAAAACTTAAAAGTGCATCCAACGCGTTGGCCGATGAGATAATTGTGCCGGACAACAGTGCACAGATTAAAGTGTCATCAGTCTGCACACTATTTAACGGAAATCAGAAAAGCGAATATGATAACAGACACGTGAAAACCTTTCGAAAATGACACTAGTTTTGAATGCACCAGGAGTTTAAAATTCAGAAATTATTGTCAGCTGAATGTTGCTACAGTTTATATATTTTCCAAATTATGAACATACTCTAGTCATAAGAAGAATAAGTTTATCACCTTCATGTGAAGGAATGAATATAAGATCTACGCACCGAAGTAAATGTCACAAAAGAAAGCGCTATACGGCCTCAACAGCAAGTCGTATTGTTGGGTAGACAATAGCGGGCACACAAAATACATCATCATCATCGTCATTAATACGTTTATAGCGTCTGCCGTCGTCGTTCGATTTTAAAGTTTTCGCACCCTTAGCGCTTTTTGAATGTTTTTCACCGCATGTCCGAGCAGATCTTCCTATTTTCCTTCGCCCTGTGAGTACTCATTAAAACGTAAATTTTCAATTACATCACTGGTACTGGTATCCTTCCCTTGGGGTATCCCACCAATGGAGTTGTTGTCTTGACGGGGCTTGCGTGTTCTGTCTGACAACCTCAAGAACTGTGCCGGCAATAGCTAAGCTACTGGTAGGATCTCCTTTGCAGGATAGGCCTTCGTGAGGTAGGATCCAGACTTTGGTCCTCCAGGTTGGGGGTTGAGGCGATAGGCTTGGAGTCTATCTCTTGTCAAAAACCATAGTGCAAAAGACTCCAAACAATGATAAAATACATAACCCATGACATAAAAAGTACTGATGTCTTGTTAGTCTTACGTCTTTGTGTTCGTCAGATAACATACTTACAGAAGTCTGCCGTTGTCGAGCATACATTGTCCAACGAAGTCCATGAGATTTTGTTCGATGAAATCCAAGCGTTGTCCTCGACTCGACGGTATTATGCTCGTTTGCAGAGAGAGGCGATCGAGATCCATCGCTGCGGAGCTAATCAGAGATGAGATGAGACGGTCGGGGTGCAACGCTATCCAGTCGGAATGCATTGTATTAATACGATGTTTCTGCTTTTATAAATTTATTAATTGAGTGTGTTTCAAGGGAGGCAGGTTCACAATCTAATTCTCTCGCGGGACTTACTACCTCTTTTCCGCCACACTGAAGAAGACCGTTGTTGGCACGCCGAAATGTCTGTTTTTGTAAATGTGTTTATAAGCTCTCTCTCTCTCACTCTCTCCCCCCCTTGTGAGTGTAGAGGTCCTCGACCATCGAGCTGCCTTCTACCCAGTTTCCAACTATACTCATGCTTGTGACGCTTAACTTTACAAGTGGCTAAATGATGGTTTAATCACCCCCTGGTTAAGCAAACAACATACAGCAGAAAATGTGTTGTTAGTACATAAAGTGCGCCAGGTAGAGTACTTTACCCTGCATGCTCATAAACATTACCTTCCCACTTCTGAACAACTGACAACAACATCGACGGCACAATAGTGATCCTTATATAAAACGAATTTTCCTTTCGCTAGCTGCAAAATATATTAAGTATTTACGAGTTAACAGTGCTTTATTAATGTGGTATAGAACTATTTGTCAGCGCGGTAACAAATTGTTAAGTAACCTAATTCCATGAGAGATATAAGCGCGTTTTTCGATCTTAAAATCAAGAAGTTGGAGATGTTTCAGCTGGCGAACACGCGCGCGCGCTGTTGTGTGGACACACACACACATTAAAAAAATAATCACCATCAGTATTACCTTCAGAAGATGGTTTTGGTTTAGTATTAAACCAAAAATGGTTTGTTCCAGTTCCAAGCAGTGAGTCCAACACTTCTTCGGACGTCGCACACCTCTCTCTCCTTTCGGCTTACATAATTCAGTAGTTGTTTGGGGATGCGGCAGTCATCCATCGGTTAAGATGTTCTAACCATTTTAGCCGTTATTTAGTATACTCATAACATTCAGTTTCTGCTGTACATCTGCAAGTCTTCTACGATCTTGAAGAATATACAATGCCACGTGCCTGAGAAATGTCATTTCGGCCGCTTGAATACAACTGGCTCGAGATTTCGTTCAAGTCCGAGTTTCAACCCAGAAATGTGGAGAGGGCCATAACCGCATTCCATTATCCATACATTTCTGTCTTTACAATCTGTTTATTTCAAAGCCTCTACTGCTCATAGCAGCTTTTATACGCCTTCTCCGCGACAGTTCAGTCTATTTCTTTTTCTTTTTCTCGTGGGTTGTGGTTTCGGAGATTCTTTTCAGGTGGCCAAACCATTTAAATTGTTTTACCTCAACGGATTCTGTGATATCTACGCCTACTCCAGCTTGCCTTCTTATTTCATCGTTTCAAACCATGTTTAATCGCGTTAAATTACAACTTCTCCAGTTCTCCATTTCGTCCGCTCTTAATCTATTCCTGTTTCTTTTACATACACTGCACTTACATACACTTGTGATCCATAAACTACTATTGGCTTTGATATGCTCTTGTATTTTAATCTTTTCACTCTCTTGGAAATGACCCGATCCCAAATAACAGGATGTCATCTCTTTATAGCTGTACATAGCTTACTGCAATGTTGATAAATTGTATTTAAATCTGGAAATGTTTTTTTATTCAAAAGTCATTTTCGTTTTATTTTATTTTTTCTGATAACACAGATTTGTTATAAATGACACGCTAATAAGACATCATGTATGCATGTCCAAGACGAAGGCTCAAAGATTTTATTTTGTGGGCTTAGACGTAGGCCTACAGGTTTCAATGACCGGGATTGCCCTAGTTTTGAACCTGGAACCTCGGGTTGATTTTAGCAAATGACAACTTCAACATACTGCACGCCACGTGTGCACTGTTGCAGTTCACTGTTCAAGTGCACTCAGAGATGAGGGAGAGGAAAGTCTATTTGCTCACATGATTAAAACTTACACGTTTCTAATTGAATATTACGTTTAAGAGCAAGAATCCTGGAACTCTATGTGGGACATGAAATAAACTATTTTAACAATGGAGTTTCTTAAAACACTGTCCACTGTTAATGCTGTGCATTCTAACAAAGTGTACGCTATTACTATTGTGCATAGTAAAACGAAGATTAAATAGTATTCCAAAGTTATTGATTTAATAAAAAAAAACTACAGTCAAGAAAAAAGCAAATACAATAATATAGAGCAGAGGTTCATGCAATAAATTATGAACATATAAGATTTATAATAACTTATATATTGTACTTTTTACAAGAACATATTTTATTAATTTATATCTATTCTATTTAGAATAAAGAGAATATTGGAAAAGCGGAGGGAATTCAACCTTGCGACTTATAACGCGTTTGTGGATTTTGAAAAGGCACACAAGGTACACAGGAAGATGTTATGGGAAATTTTACAAAGAAATGGGTACCCTACGCACCTTATTTCAGCAGTAAAAGGTCTCTATTTGGACACACAGAAACCTCTGCAAAGAGGAAGGGAGCAGAAGGTTCTAAGTACAAATCACGGTGTAAGACAGGGCTGTAGTCTCTCTCCAACTTTGTTTAATAGGATATATTTGGACGATGTCACTCGTAAGTGGCAGAGCATTTACCCATCAACAGGTATTTCTCTAGGATAAGCGAATTTGTTAATACGCTGCTGTTTGCTGACGACCTGCTGCTTATAGATACCACCGAAAATGGTTTGCAAAGAGCGCTACATAATTTACAACGGTGTTCGATTCAGTAAAACTTACGAATTTCCACACGCAAAACGAAGGAGATGGCTTTCCTGCAAAGCAATCCTGTACGAGCCAAAATAATGATTAACAACAAACTAATTTAACAAGGTCTCACTTTAGCTACCTCGGGTATGATACATCATATGAGAACAATAGAGACATAGGCAATAAACTTTCAAATACAGACATATAGAGATATAGACATAAGTTTCGAATGATGTGCGTCACCGTAAGAAGAACACAAAAAAACAAGACGCGGAAAGATACTCAGCTCAAGTTTTACAAGATAATGGCTGTCCCTATGCTTCTTTATGAAAGTGGCCCATGGATAATGAGAAAGAGAGATAAAACCGCATACGAGCAGCGGAGATGAAATTTCTGAGACCGGTCAAAGGTTGCCCTAAACAAAATCGATTTAGAAATGAAGAGATTACAGAAGAGTTGGAAATGTACAACTTAAATGAGAAAATAGAGTTGCATAGAAGGAATTGGAAGGACCATCTAAAGCGTATGGATGATCGAAGACTACCAAAAGCGGCAAGGAGATACAAACCAGCTGGAAGAAGAAGCGTAGGGAAACCAAAGAAAAGATTGCAATACAACCTATGAAGCCGGAATAGATCACCAAGGCCTTGTTGGGGAAGAAGAAGAAGAAGAAGAAGAAGAAGAAGAAGAAGAAGAAGAAGAAGAAGAAGAAGAAGAAGAAGAAGAAGAAGAAGAAGAAGAATTTGTTTCTATACTATAAGAAGAGTTATGTCGGATTATTACGATCGTTAGAATGTATGAATTGTAAGGATGGTAAGAGGCCGACCTAACCCTTCTGACTATGTTCAAGTACAATCGAAAGTTAGGTTTAAAGATTGCTTTTATAATATTTCGACAGTCTTCTTTGCTGTCATTTTCACGACGCGTCCCACTAAAAAAGACCGTCGAAACAGTGAAAAAACAAGTTAATAAAATACACATTACTGTACAAATTAAAAAATATTATTTATTATTATTACTATAATAACAAGAATAATTGTGGGCACTTATAAATGAATAAAATGTATGTATTTTTATGTAGAAATAAAAGAAACTGTACAAATAATATACGTATTCATATTTTAGATGTACATAACGTCATAAAGTAAAAACAGTTTTATTCATGAAAAGATAGAGTAAAAAAGAGACAGACAAAGCAGAGTGAAACACATTAACCTAAAAAAAGAGCCTGTAATAATACAAACCACTGAATTCCCGGTAAAACCGCACAGATAGTACGGGCTTTAACGTACTAATTAATATTACATACACTTGTCCATAGGACAATAATACACAACAGACTTTAGAGAGAAAGAAGGGAGGTTTGTGCAGCCGGAGGCGAGGCGACCTTGCAAAGGTCCCTAGGTGTCCTTCACCGGTAAATTTATTGCTTACATGTGATCCGCATAATCACAAGTGTCGTGTACGACCCGCAGTTTAATCTAGGCTAGATTAGCGCCATAAATAATGGACTACACATACACAGGCAAACGTTTTAAATGAGAAACGTCTGACGTTGGCGTAGTAACAATGTATTATCACACCACATAGGAACGCCTTATCGACGTAAAGTTCTTTCTCGAATCTAACATAATTGACTTTGAAGTACAATAGTACTTCGTTATCCGTGCACTTTTGACGTGCGATTTCGTATACGGCGGTTACCAATTCCTCAATTAATTTTTTTAAAAATTTACTTCCTAAACTCTATTCAATGTAGCCGTAAACTTGCCAAGTACCGTAACCTATGATTCACATATGATTCTGATATCAACAGTAGTTTAAGGTCAAGTGACGGTTACAGGAATTGCTACGACCGTACAAGGAAGTACAAAAGAACATTAGGAGGTAATATGCAACAATATACAATGACTAGTCTCGTTAAAAAACAAAATTAATTTAATCATCATCATCTTCACATCACGGCATAGGCAAAGTGCTGCCTGTTTCACCTTCTAAGATCATCCAGCCATCTCCTCCTGTGTCTACCCGCACACCTGTGTCCTACAGGTTTATATTTCCTGACTTGTTTGTCCAGTCTTGAATTTGACGTTCTTCCTAAGTGTTCTTTCCATCGTTCTTTATGATCTCTTAGTCTTTCATTCAAGTTAAAAACTACTAATTCTTCTCTTTGGCCTCATTTTTTATAGGATCAAGTTTAGGACACAAATAAATTTAATCAAAAATTAGAAACAAATGTAAACATTTGTACATACTATATTAATTATGTGGTGTATTATTCCAGTATTAGCTTGTTGTACATGTAGGCTACTGTACTATGTACTAAAATTTGTGTTATTATATTTATGTGTATTGTATATTATATTAATAGACAACAGCACATCGATTATTATTAGAATATTTTTAGAATATTATTTGTAAAACTTCAAAAATTTTACAATAAAAAGTTTTCTTTTATAAGTAGTACTTGTAACGCATACCGCACTACTTTATGATGCATTTTTTGTATTTTATGTATTTTTTTGTTGTATTTCCTTTTCTTGTTCAAAGTGCTGAGTTCTTTTATCCACGGTTTCGTTAACTGCAGCACTCGAAGAGCTTAACCGCGGTGAATATCATATGCATTGAGAGTGACAAATGTTACCATATAATATAGTACATTTTTCAGATTTATTAAACTGGTCAGAAATCTGCAAACATCACTTGATAACCAAAAAGCCAGAGTGTTCAACAAGAGACATGCGTTTTAAAATGTATTTTGTTATTCAGGCAAATATTTGACCTAGTTTCCATCATCACGACTCAGTTTCCTTTAGCATCGACATTCCTGTCTCTCTATCTCTCCCTTATCTTTCTCTCGTTTCTTTTAAATTTGTTATGCTAGTTTACGGTTAATTGCCATCATGGAACCATGGAACGTTGAAGTCAATCGAATCGACCCATTCTTATTTATATAATTTTTCTCTCACAATTTTACTATAGTCGCGCAGGCACATATTTTAGCAATGTTTAGTACAGAGGAAAACTTCTCCAATTGCCGACATATTTGTAAACAATCACGTAAACCTGAACATTGTAAGATACGGAGCGTGACATGCGCATTGTAATAAAATTAATTCAGAATTATTCATTGTATCCCACAATTGTACTACTTTCTGAGACGCACAACTCTACGAATACGAGCGGGATTGTACTGACACATTAACAATTCAAGGAAAGGTGGACGGCAAAAGATGAAGAGTTGGGTGGTTCAGCAAATTCCTCAGTCAAATGACACATTTCATAAACTACACAAATCATATGAAATCATGAGGAACGGAAGAACAGATACCACTGGTACCAAGACTTTCTCATAGCACGACTTAGATATACCATTTCTGTGAACACCTTGATCACCTTAAAGAACTTTTCGTGTTGGTTCATCTAACAAGTATCTCTCTCACAGGGGTAATAATTTTAATAATGTAAGTTGTTGACTGTTGTTTTTTAAGATCTTAAGTCATCTTCTCATTCTCAGGACTTGATCTTTACTGTCTATGGGAACTCACTTTCTGACTCTGTCTCGCAGAAATTTTATTAAACTTACTGACTTCTTGTTTTTTCCCTTATGTAGAAGAGACGCTAGAAAGTCGGTAACAGCTCTAAGAAGAGTAGACAAAGATCTCTGTCTGTCTATCTGTCTCCATCCCCCCCCCTCTCTCTCTCTCTCTCTCTCTCTCTCTCTCTCTCTCTCTCTCTCTCTCTCTCTCTCTTTCCCTCTCTCTCTTTCCCTCTCTCTCTGTCTAGCGCTTATGTAACTGAATACATAGGGCAATATGTATGTAGTGGTAAGGTGGAATGAATGAGAGTTATAATCTAGGCGTATTAAAAATGTTCCCAAGAACGGAACGTAAAAATGTAATTTTGCCAGACTGTTTTAATATACGTATTTAAGCCAGGTTGTTTTACATTCGTAAAGAAAACAATTATTTTTCTTGTCTACCCTCCCCATTATTCTGTTTAAAAAAAATTTATTTTATCTGGAAATGGGGCAACAAAAACAACAAGGCTGCACACGCACAAAAAAAACACCAGAAAAACAAACAAACCACCACAGTTTTGGCGACGTTTGTCTTAATTGGATTCCTCCTCCGCTTGGTTGGTTACTGGGCTCGCTTAATGTGTAGCTCCACCAGCGCGGCGCAGATGGCCTGTGTCTGTCTGTCAACCCGCTTATATATGTGGTATGGTGTGTCAGAGCGAGCGCGCGCCTGACCAATTCAACCCAAACCATGAAAGTCAGTGCGTGCGGCAAAGCGGCGCGAAGAAGAGAAATGTTTTACAATTACTTTGCGAGTTGTTTCTCAAATTTAATTAAAGAAATTCATTATACGTTCGCGAAAGCAAGCTGGCTGGCTGGTTCTCCTTTGCGTCGTTTCTGGACTTCCTCTATTTCTTTCAACCACCACCACCGCCGCCCTTACTGACTGTATCACCCTTCGCTACGCATATCGCATTTATCAAAAAAAAAAAAAAAAAAAAAAGAAAAAAGTTGTGGTCGTTCAAGCATAATAGAAATTAAGATGAAAGGAAGAGGAAGGTATAGACAACAGTCAGTAAGTGAGTGAGTGAGATACAAAGAGAGTGAGAGAGTGTGTGAGAGAGAGATTAAGGGGTTTTAACAGCTGCAGCCGTTGCTGTTTGCTCAATTTGTTACAAGATGAACAAACTTCGTAAATTATTAAACAGATTTTTTTTAATAATAACGAAATACTTTCTTTCGTTCTTGTTAATAGTTACAAAGCCTATTATTATTAAAGTTGAGAATGAGCTGTGGTGCTGGCAGAGAGAGAGAGAGAGAGAGAGAGAGAGAGAGAGAGAGAGAGAGAGAGAGAGAGAGAGAGAGAGAGAGAGAGAGAGAGAGAGAGAGAGAGAGAGAGAGAGAGAGAGAGGCCCCGCCGAGAGATGGCCGGACCCATGACGAGCCGTTGCTACGACAACCAACCAACCAAGCTCACTCACTCCGACAATATTATATTCATAGGGTTTTTATTTTTCACACTGTCGCCGGAATCAATTTGCTTTCGCGTCGGTCGGATGCGGGCATTCGTGCACGGTCACGTCACAACGCAGCACAAAATTGTAACGATATCTGTTGAATGACGTCTATATTCGCAACGTTGTTATTACTGCGTTAATCAAACCAACTCGTTCTGAAATGGACGAATTGATCGTTATTAGTGTTATTATATCGTAGGATAGCGTGAACCGACTACAATTACAAATTTACAATTACCACAGTTACTGTAAAATGTACTTTCCCTTCTTTTAATGGCATCTTAACAGTCGTCGGTCGCTCATTTCTCAAGCTTTTATTTCCTGAAAGTAAATTTAATCAACTAGATTTATTTAGGTTTCACTTCACTTTATCTTTGATATTCCCCACATCTACAGTAACAATGTACGCGTTTGAAACGTGGTTGGTATGAAAGGCTCATCACCGAAGAATGGACAACGTGAAATGATGAGTCTAATTCTCGAGGCGGCATGCTTGAACGCCGAACGGATAATACTACAAAAACTGCAGATTGTTCTTCTTCAGTGACGCTTTCTACTGATAAGAAACAAAAAACTAGACCCCCAACCCCCTATCCTGAGGTTTTTTTCTGTGGAAGTTCCAGTAAACCTCAGTAGTCGGCCTGATTATTTAAAGTGCTAGACTGCTCCAATCGCTGCCATCCAACGACAATCTTTAATTGTCATGCCGTAGTACCTCCTACCTTCCTTATTTATTCGCAATGTTGTCCCTCATTCTGCCAGTACTGCAGTACGTATCGCTGCTATCTTATCACCTCCTGTCGATACATCATCACCATCACAAATAGCTTGGAGAGCTCTGTCGACCAGCTGATCTCCATAAGTGTTACACGCAGGTGGCGACATATAACTGCAGATAAAATATAGTTTAATAAGATAGATTAATAAGGCAACTTCGGCTTACCTACTTCAGAAATTACTCAATCTGTTTGTTCAGCCTTCTTTAATGTTACCTTTTTCTTTTCTCTCTACACTTCTCTTTACTCTCTGCTTATAACGAACATCAATTTTCGGTAATAATGGATGGTTTATTCAACCTTTCTACTTTTTGTTTTCAATTGCGTTTACATTTTACAACTCTGTTACTTACACTGTAGGCTCTCCATTGTGATAACTAATGCATACCTAGTTGTTTTATTTAACAACACACACACACACACACACACACACAAGATAGGGAGAAACAGGAAAGCTTAAGTAGAGAATAAACTAAAAGGTACAAGATCCAGCACTAGTTCCCTAAGTTCTCTAAGGGCGAAGAAACTTGAGGATAACAATCTACTTGGACTGCCTTCACGGTAATATCACTTGGCGTTTCGATTCCTAGCATCTGGGATCGTCCTAAGAAGCCGTGAGTCGCGGTTGAAAGACCTATCAGGGGTTTGTTTAAAGTACCGAGTATCGAGCTTAACAGAGTCAAAGAATGACTAAGAAGAAGAGAAGAGAGAGAAGAAGAAAAACAGCAACAAACGGAAGTAAAAGTATATGACAAACAATACGGTTATGATTAGGCGACCGAGATACTGAGCGTTATAGGATACTTTAAGGTGAAAAGTCGAAAAGAAGAAGAAGAAGAAGAAGAAGAAGAAGAAGAAGAAGAAGAAGAAGAAGAAGAAGAAGAAGAAGAAGAAGAAGAAGAAGAAGAAGAAGAAGAAAAGCAGAAGAAGAAGGAAGGCGTTATTGGGTGATCTAGAATTATACAGACAAAGAGGAAAGTTTAATATAGAAGTGTAAAACGATATTAATTTTTGTTGAAAACGCAGTTTATTAAAGGGAAGAAAAAAAAGTTTAACATTTATAAAAAAAAGTTATGAAACCGTTATTTACATTTCTTTTATTAAACATTTGTATATGATGAAGTTGTTCTTAGTTCTTTTTATAAATTATAAAATCTGTCTTTGTTGTATCTCCAATTATAGCGAAACCTACTCCAGTCCTCTAAACTAACTACTTGCAACGTTAATTCATCAACAACAATAATAAGAACAATTTTGTCTCAACAGACAGTCTAATCCGGCGATTTGTACGTCGAGAAAAAGACGTTTAAATCATCAAAACTGATTGCCTGTTTAGGTAGTACAGTTTCGAGACGCGCGCGTATTACGTATAAATACCAGATTCCCCGCGCGCGCAATACATCATCCTACTTATAAAATGTTTAATTAGTTACTCAACTTGAATAAAACTGTCAGACGGGTCTTACAGTGAGTGCGTCTTAGTAATAAGCCGTCAGCAGCTGGGCGACTTAAGCGAGCGCTGTAATATGCAAATTTGCCTTCGGAAACTTTACTGCCGCTACTGCTACAAACAATCACTTTAACTATACGTACTCCCTCCCGTTGTAGTGATAAATCCACTGTGATAGCATAAACAAAACGATAAAACAAAGTGATTAATCTACAGGAGATGATCGTTTGGAAGAAAAAAACAGAAGTACGCTTAACCGGGACGTCGTTGTGAGATCTTGTATTTGTCGTCTGTACACGGTTTAAATCCATTGTGTGTTTGCGAACAGATGAAGAATTAATAGTATTACTGTGTGAAGGCGGACTGACACGAGAAGGATGGCGGTCGGTCCCGGGGAGGGATGGCCGGTGATGAATGTATCGGTTGTACCGCGCCAACACCTTGATTAATTATCTCTGGATAGACTGTAATTCCGGTTTTATCATCGCGCTCGTTAATAATGCATGTCCGCTACAAGGAGAAGGGGAATTCATCAACATCGCTCGCCAACCCCCCTTGACACGCTTCTGCACGCGCCTCTCCATAATTCCGTGCTCGTATAATGACAAGAAAACAAAATCAAACATACGAATCCCTGCCTAAAACGCACACACAAGCCTACCCTTTTTATAAATCGTCGAGATAAAGTTTTTATTTTCAAATCTTTTTCCAGAACCTTACAGCTCTGCGTGGACCATCATTTCTCCCTGCCACGCGTCTTCAATTCCTAATTCCCATCCTTCCCATATTCGTTTCCACCATTTATCGCATTTATCCCATGCATTTATCGCATTATAATTTGTCCAATCCGCCTCGCACTCCCGCTTCACCACACACAATTCTCTTTCGTCCTCCTGATGGTACGCACGTATGGTTGAACTTGTGCAGATTCTTCATTCAACTCATCACTGTTTATGATATAAGATACATTACAGCCCAGATATTCAAAATTATAGACCAGCTCTAGAACGCTACCATCTACAACAATTTGTCCATCCTGGATTGAATAAAATCATATTTTATCTCCTCCTTTCAGTGTAGTATCTATCTCACTTATTTACAGTTACGATCACGTTTTTTGCAGCGTTGTACATCATTCTCATCGTCATCATCATCATCACCAATAGAACTACTCGCTCGCATCCCCAGTCAGTATACAGCGATTTCTATGTGGACTGGTTACCGAGAAACCGCGAAAGAAATACAATCAACATTTTTTTACAAAAATAAAGCAATAATTAACAAATATAGAAATAAAAAATTAATAAGATCATTGAGAACGAATGTTTAGAACACATTACAAATAAAATTAACTAAGATTCGTCATGTTAAAAAAGAGTGAGTGAGAAAAGAATAACATGACGACTCTCTGAGGTGATACCAATAAAGGACAGAAACAGAGAAAAAGTAGAAAAACTCAGGGGGCCGCAAGAAGCAGAGTACTTCAGAAAAGAGGAAAAACTAGTGAGGAAAAGATGATATAACGCAAGATGGAAGGAAATAAGAAAGCTGGCCACTCGTAAACCCGCTTACACTCGTAAGAGTAGACAGTGTATGCGGATTATGTAAGAAAGTAGTTTTGCTCAACACAAAATCTGTCCACGTCACAGAAATAGTTTTTTTCTGGCCATCCCTCTTCTTATACAGACTGCTTTTTCACCTCACTCTATCAACGTTCGTACAGAACAATTTGAAACTTCTGATCTACTTTTTCTACGTTTTCCACTTATTTCTACATTATTTTTTAACTCCACAAAAGGTAGTGTTTATGATATTCTGTTTACTTCTCTGACCGATTCCCAGCGTAGTCTTTTCACATTTATCAGAGTAACCTAGAGTTTTTGCATCACTCTCGTGTTCATTGCCTATGACTCGTAAGGCACTGCAGAGTGACTACAAAATTCTCTTGTTAAACACAATGACGGTTCCTTATCCTCCATTTTACTCACTTCCCCGACTTGGTTATATTCAACTAAAAATTTCTGTGATCACATTTCCATCATTTGTTTCGAGTATTTCATTTTACCAGTATATTTCATTTCGTTTACTACTGCCACACCTCAGGATGAATTTTCACCTTCTCAACTGGCGCTACCGTATCAAACTTTACATTAATCTTATCTCTACTAGTAATTTTGTACAAACCACTATGTTATCTTTGGTATTGACGAGAGCTTTCGGCAGTCAAGCCATCTTCAGGTCATTTACCAACAGCACAGAAAATTAATAGATTGACAAATCTAAGGAGTAGAAGAATAATGGAGCAGAGAAATAAACCAAAGATAACATAGTGGTTTGTACAAAATTACTAGTAGAAATATTTGAGACCACTAACACTCCAATACAACAATAAATTAATTTTATCGTTATTAATTTTCAGTCTAAACGTTACACGTTCCTTAATTATCTTCTCTGTTGCGACTGAAGTTTTCATTAAACAACACTATTTCAACTACTAAATGTTATTTAATATTCTATAAACTGAATACGATATTAATATACGTTCCTTTTCCAAAAATCTCTTTTTGTTTCCCGTTTTATTCTATTTTGGTTTGTCTTAATCGAATAGATATGTAACAATAAGGTACTTACATACCTTTACCTGTACTTATCATTGTAAGTAATCATATTTTATGTTAGATAAGGTATTTCTTTCCTTCTTCTTCTTCTTCTTCTTCTTCTTCTTCTTCTTCTTCTTCTTCTTCACACATTCAGAGATTAGGCACCTTGTCTTGTCTTCCAATACTTCTTTACCCTATAGGCTGATGTGCCGATACTGCTTTCTGAATTTGCCTCAACGGCTTTCTTCTACATGTAGTCTCCATTTTCTTCAAGAACTCACTAAGTGTCATTCACGATACTTTTGAATCCAAGTTCTTCTCGTACGTAAACATTTTTCCACTGTATCCAGTAGAGGACATACTCCCAAAAATACGTCAATGACGCCTCACTTAATTTTCGTCGCTTTCTTGCCAATCTGCAACTTTCACAACCACACAAGAGAATCGGTTTGGACATGGTCATAAAATTTCAGCTTCGAGTCCTTCCTAACATCCTTTTTTATCGTTCTGTGTTTAGTTGCTTAAACTATCAGAAATTTTTAGTTTCTACTGCCCTTAGTTTCTGTTTAAAACTGTTCTTAAACAGAATTCTAAGAATCTCAAATCTACGTAATTCTGATCCGATTTAAATAACGTAATATTACGGACACTGGATTCCACAGACTAGTAGCTAATACTCTTACCCCGGTGAAGAAATACGTTTTCGAGTCCCACGTAAGGACTACACGGTTTTCACCCAACATCGTACGGGTAAATTGGAGATGCAACAAGGACCGCCTCCTGGTAGAGGATAGAAGTATGGATATGGACTAACTAGAAGACTTGCTAACCGACCGCTCACCATAAAAAAGTTGTCTGATAAGTCTACTGTCATAGTGGGATATAACGTTCAGCTTTTGAGTTGGTAGTCACTTGAAATCAATCGATGAAACATGTAGTGGTTGCATGCAATAGAGGAAGAAAAGAGGAATGTACTCAGGGAAGTGGCAAGTAGGGCACACCGATTTAGTACTGTTCTAGTAATAGTAATAGTGATAGTAACAGTTGGAAAACAGTGTAGCACAATCACCGTTGTCGCACAGCGAATGTCATTACAAAGTATTAAGAACGGAAATCGATTTTCTAGCTCACTCGTACCGGATGAACACTGAATGAATCCGTGGATCCGCTTCCTGTCTCCGTACTGATAAAAAAATGAAAATATGTAAAAAAAAAAATAGTTATTTTTGTGCTTCCACATTTCTTATTAAACATTTCGATACCACTGCTAGGAAATTTATTTTTATCACGTTATTTTAAAGAAGAAAATTGTCCATGCTCTGATGAGTTACCGTAATAAAGTAAATTTAACCAAAACCAATTATACTATATTTACCGTTTATTAACTGGGCTGTGTGAGTGTGTGTATTTCATGTTAATTTTACCTTCTTATACAATGGAATATATCAAAACGTTTTGTTTTTCTTCGTTTTTGATGTTACCGTCTACGATAAGCAATTTATTAGTAAAATGTTATACGCTCATCCATATTTTTTGTTCGTCTGTCATTTTTTTTTTTTGCTGTAATTTGAGAAATTTATTATTTTCACATACTCCCCATGTTAATTTAAATATCAGCGACTCGATGCATGTAAAGGTTAATATAAATATTGTGCTACCTTTTTATTTACTGTTTGTCTGCCTTTATGAGGTATCGATACTGTACCCGGCCACCGAACCGCTTTAGAATCAAGATTCAGATTTTGCATATATACATGTTGGTGGAGTAACGACGTATTTAAATTTCTCCACAATCTTATCTAATCACAAACATTTGCAGGTGGGAAGAGGTAAAATACTGCTGAGTTAGGACGAAATGAAAGAAAAGTGGGATTTTCCTCGTGTAACGCTATCCCAGGAATGCGAAAAGGAACGGAGGAAAATTTCACACTAGCAGCGGAATGTCACAGGGACAGACGATCTCCAGATAGCCGCCGGTTGTCGTCAGCGAACAACGAATACATCACTGCAATGAATATATAAATATGTAATCAGTGCTGGCGCGTTCGTGGAAAGTAATTTTGCTCCCGGCGTATGTTGCGGTTTGGAATCAATATAACACAGACCCACCAAAATTGATATTAACCACTAACGAATATATTTATTTGTAATGTGTAGGCATACATACACAAACACATGTTCATAAATATATTAATACTTCTACTAGTATTATTATTATTATAACACCTATTTACATTATTGAAGCGAGTTCTCCGGTTTAATTGGACAGTTTGGCATTTATCTGCCTTTTTATTTATCTGCTGTTTCGGATATTGGTCTCACGAAGTTTAAATACGTCAACAGTAAATTTCGTAAAATTTGTAAACGTGTCCATATGTTCACCCTAAAGAAACCTATTATATTTGAGTCTGATCCACGAAGAATAGGGGGCGAGAGGCAAAAATGTGAGGGCGTCAAAGTCGTGATAAAATCACAAATTTCATGTGGGGTATCAAATTAATGAGAATCTTTAACGAACATCTGAGTACAATGTTAAGTTTAAAAAATTCCAAAATTTTGAGACCCAGGGCCCAAAAAAGAGATTCAAAATTTGAAAAAATGGTGAAACCCAGCACGATATCAGACTAAAGGAATTGTACCGAAATCCGAATTTCGGAATTTTTAGTATTTTACTGTATGATTCTGTGTTCTACAATAGTTATGTTACTAATAAATAGTAGAACAACCGGAATTTTTGTAATCTTTTCCATAATTGAAAAGTTATTTAATATCCAGATTTAAGCAATAATAAATGTCCAAATAGTGAGCGAGTTCTGCAGGTAGCATGCTATTGATTATTATTATTATTATCATTATCAAGTTAAGTTATATTTATTACCAAATTTAGCATTAAATTCCACAAAAACAACGATGAGCGACCTGATACTAATAGTATATAATTAACAATATCTACACTACAAAAAGTATTTAAAATGTGTGTGTGCGCGCATATTAATATCAAGATTTTATAAAATTTTGGCACTCATAAACAGAAAATTCACAAGAAATATACTGATTTAACAGGAATAAAAGAAAGACACGCGTAAAAATGTTTTGAAGATATTAGACACAGGAAGTCTAAATTCTTAAAAAAAAAAAAAAAACGTAACATTGGTGACCGGAAAAAGGAAAACGACAATACTATAAACAAAAAAGTCTGAACTAAGCTTGTCAAAAGGCCATTAAATTAAATTTAAAGTTTCTACTAATAAACTCAATTAGTAAAAGTATATTCCACTTATTGGGAGTTACAAATGGTGAAGACATAAACCTCAATTATTATTTGCAATTTTGCACATATAACGTGTCCTAATAAGACTACATAATTTTCTCAGCCAAAATATGCAAAAGTGAAAACCGTCTGCTATTGATTTAGTTTTTTTCGCGTTCCTGGAGAACGGTACGTAATGCTGAGCGCCATCTGGTGATATCTAAAGCAATTCTCACGGTCAGGCAATTGTGCGTTGCCGCACACGAACGGCCGCGCTTTCGATACTACGCCACCGTTGCTGTAATGCGTGATTTATTGCAAAGAGGAAGCTCGCGAACCGCTCGCAGCAAAAACTCACTTCTGATAACTGCTGCACCATCGGTTTGATTTACTGAATTATTTCTTCCCGAAACTGATTTATGTACGTAGCCTATATGTATTCGTAAAGGAAAAGAGTTTTTACATTACATGCGCACATCCGTACAAATATATTTTAACGTAATTTCGGTCTCGTTTAAACGTGATTCAAGCTGATGTGAGGCCATCATGGAAGTCACTGTGGCCAGTACTGCGCTATAGCCTAAAACATTTGTAACGTTAGTATCGCAATCAAACGTTAAACACTGGCCAGCAGAATTGCAAATCGTTTACAAAATACACCGCCACTCATATACCATATCGTTGTTGCCAAGTTTCTGAATGTCACTTAAACATAGACTTACATTGACAGCATAATGACGACGAGACAACGCATGTGGTTTCAAAACCTCAAAATATGAAAGCGTTTTTTCAATTTATACAAAGTTTAGTATAGACGATTTTTCGAGGTCGCTGATTTTATGAATCCGAGATCAGAATGATGAAAACCAAAATACCGGAAGCACTATGGCGAACATAATTGAGAAAAGGACGCTTAAAATTCGATACTAAGGTATTTTATTTTTAAAAATAAAATTGTAAGGTAGCTAATTACTGGTTTAACTAAAATTGTATATAATATTCTTGCATTACACGGAAACAGATACATTGTTTGTCTAATATTATAAGTAATCTCACAGAAATAAAATAATCTCAATTTCAGTAAATATTATTCAAAATATATTATTCTCTTCACTCAAGACATGTGGAAGATGTGGAATTATTCCCACAATTTGGTTTAAAATACTGCTAACATTCATTTTCCTAGAGCCAAGCTACCTCATGTTTGGACTTGAGATGTTATTGACACTGCAGTATTGTCAGAGCCAGTGTATTGTAACTGAATAACAATAGTAACTACGGACTTAACGTATTGATTTTTGTATGGACTTAATGTGATGTATGGCTTCTGTAATGATTATGTAATATAGATTTCATTATTTTTCCTTTATTTTAAATATAGGAACATGGAAACGATTGTTTGGCTTGACAGATAACTTAATTGCATGTACAGAGGACTAACTTTCGAAGTCACAACAATTGAAGGAACGTAGAACGTAGATTTACGACATGGACCGAGTAAATACTAGACCTACGCAGAACTGCGGATTGCTTGAGAGGCTTCCGCAAAAAATGGAATACACACGTATATTTGTAGAAAGAACGCCGACGGGATGCTCTCAGTGTGCTGCAATAAGAGACAAACAGATTGCAGGTAGATGTGATGGACGACGCAGGAAGAAGTGGATAGGGAGAGTTTCTTAAATCTATCTAATACATTA